>JADWQK010000203.1:600000-934254 GCA_017933935.1 Sesamia nonagrioides | reverse complement strand
ATACAGTCGTCCAACGAAGACGTCTAGACAGAGCAATCGTGCGGGGTGTGAGGGACGAGACGCGGGTAAGCGGCACCCGAGCTGCGAACAAAACGATGTTCGTAGCTCGGTATCTATCATTAAGGGCTAACACGTGTTTGTTTTTTTTGTTTGTTTTATAATTTGATATGAGTGTCAATTTTGAGTATAATTGGGGTGTTTGTAACGAAGAAGCCAACCTTTTTGACATCCAAAATGGTAGTCGTGGACGTCCAAAATGGTGGACGTCATTTTTTTATAATTTAATATTGGTGGCAATTTTAAGAATTTTCAATTTTTTTTTTAAATTTTAATTGTGGAAGCACCATAGTTACGAAAAAGCTATCCTTTCTGAAATCCAAGATGGCTGACCTCAATTTAAATGTATATTAATATGATATGGGTGTTAATTCCGAGGTCGATTGGGGCGCTGGTTACGAAAATGCCATCTAAATAACTTAAATCTGTCTCGAGTTGTTCCCTTAGTAAAAATAGCAAATTAATTAAATATAATACAGCTATCGATGTGGATCGGCAATAAATAAATAATTTCATAAATATTGTTTATTTGTGACAACCCTGGTCGGTGCGTTACTGTCTAGACGATGTCGGCATTTTACACGAGATCAAAGGCGTCGACCTACTGTATGATTTTTATACTGTGGTATTATTATGAGTGATGCGACCACCGACCAAGTGCCGCGTGCCCTGCTCCTTTTCACCCGCGCATGTATGCCTGACGTTTTGCCTACTGCACGTGTGTTAAGTTACCTCGCTTTTTCGAAATAATATTTATTTTGTTAGAGGGATTTTTTTAAGTTTAGCCCGATTTTGTAGGCATTATTAGAATCGGTTAACGATACCTAACAATACCTTCACGGATCGGACAGGGTTTTCTTTACATATTGTATCACCGTGTATTGTACCGCCGCCAAAGTCGAAATTAAATAAAGGCGACACTTAAACCACTCCTTCAAGCCATATCCCTGAATATCCGTGTATCAAGCCTAGGGCAGGGAATAAATGAATAGAATTACGTTCATTATATGAATGAAACTTAATTTAATAAACTGAACATCAAGAACATCCAAGTCGATACATGGCTAACATTATTTCACACTATTGTTATTTGCGTTACTGTGCTCTTGACGAGTTATGAAGACAGTATTGCCTCTGGTATTACAGCGACTATTTGTATTGTTTTATGGAGTGCATACGAAGATTATCTTAACAACACACATTGACCAGAGGGCTAATTAATTTTAAGAATTTTTACAGTCTGATCTCAATCTGACAAAAAATTGTAACAAACAATAGTCGTACAATTGTTTGCCATTAAGTTTGCACATAAATATCCTATTTATTGCAGTGTACACGGTGGCGCGGCTAGGATCCATGCTATCTGGCCGCGCCACCGATTTTGTTAAATATATCGCGAATCTCTCAAGTACTATTTTTAATTCACTTCGTACAATAATGAGCATATTATGTACATTTATTCTCATTAACTGCGATTCAAAATGCGACTGTGGCGCGGCCAGAAAGTACCACGCTCTAATGTCCTCATATTTTGACAACTTTTTGACGTTTGTCGCCAAGATGAGACTGCGTCTAGATTTTGAAAGAATCGAAGTATCGACCCACAGGTAATTTACTATAACTTGTGCGAGCGCCGGCGGCTTCTGCGCCCACTTCAGCTCTACTAACTATCCGTAATTTATAATAAACTACATCAATGTAATAATTACAGCAGCCTATACATTCTCTAAATAGATACAGTATATTGTATTTACATATAGGTACTAATTAACATTTTCGTTTTTTAGAAACTGGACACTTGATTGAATAATCATATAAAGTATACAGGCACAATATACCTAATCAGCTAATATAAAATAACATGCCTAATTTAATTCCAGCCTGCTAACATTGAAATTATGAGGGCGTCCAAGAAAAAGGATCCAATTGTGAAGGGTATTGAATTATTATTATCAATTAATAAAAAGGATTGAAAAAGTATTAAAAAACTGGCACATATTTTTATGGCGTGTACGAGTATTTAACGCAGCGACAAACTTATCTGGTTTAGAGTAAAAATGAATTAAAATGGATAGCAAAAGTAGTAGGTTCGCAGGGAAAGTGAAATAGCATAGCAAGTATAGGGTAGCAGCTTTGAACGTAATTTATTTTTAGGCGACAATTTGGCACCGGAAATAATAGAAAATGGTCTTTCATGAATTGAAGGTTGTTTATGAGCTGAATTGAGAAACCCTACTCTAACCCAATCAATGTTAATTATCCCTATATTTACCGCCAGTTATTGTTTTAAATACCGCACTTATGAGTTTTTAATCTAACCTATTATTTCTTTGGCCCAGTTTTCTATTTTTGCTATCTTAATAGTTGCAGTCATTATTCAGTTTTCCTAATTTTCTTTTGTAGGTACCTCATAATACAATTGATCTAAAAACTTTTAATCGCTGCAAAGTAGGTGGGGTATTTTTTTGTACCTACATAATAATTGGCCTAATAAGTAGTTAATCGCCTCAAAAATAACTAGCCGTTTTAACAGATATTTGAAATTGGAATTAATTTACTATATGACTTTTTAGGTAATTGATCAATAATTTATAATCAAGTATAATCACGACGATAAGTTTTTCTATCCAATTTTACAAAACTTATATATGGGAAACTAAATTTCCAGAACTGGACAGATTTTCCTTGGATGCCCACATATGTAGTATATCTCATGGGATCAATTGTTCGGACCGCCCATTGGTCCGTTCGGTCCAAACGATCCCAACTAATCGCAATCATTTGACAAAAATGTCTTCGCCGATTAGGGGGCTGTATGGAGCCTACAGTTACCGTTTTTCTTGATGGGGCATAAAGCCATAATAAGTATCGACACAGGTTGGATGACATCATGATGAACACCACATACTTTTGAAACGCCAAAATTTCCTTCGACAACTTCGAAAAGTTTAATATTGGCGCCGATTCTTTTGTTCACAAATTAAACTAATTTTAAGTTAAGTTCATCTTTTTCTTTCTATTTAATTAAGAAAAGGACAGAAGATAACATGTTAGTTTAGACCTGTCAAATTCGCGCTCCTATGTGGCTACCCATTGATAAAATATGAAACAGATACGATATATTCTAACAAACTGACCAAAAAAAAATGTGCCGAACACAGCAGCAGCACACATGCATATTTTTATTCGGCATACATTGGTACAGTGTGAGTGAGATGGGGCACAATCTAAAGCATAGAGAAGAAAAAGATGGCTAGTGTTTGTCGATTGCGCTGTTAGTGTTTGTCGTTTGTTTTTACGAGTGTATCGAGAGTGACTAAGGCGAGATGCAGGACTTTCCTTCCTTTTGTACGCTTCATTTTCAGTGCGCTAGTGACATATCTACCTTAATTTAATATTTTATCAATGTGGCTACCATGATTTTCATTACGAGACTCGATCATACGCATCGACCGCGTTTGGCACTTTATTGGTTAAGAGTTCTTAGAACCATGAAGCGGGCCAATCGATGAGTCAACCGCGGTCGATATAGATGATCGAGTCTTAGTAAAGAAAACTCATGTTAGCCACACTGACGTAAATTGACGTATTTTTGGTCGCCATGTTTCTTATCGCGTCTAAACTGTCTAAGGAGTACCTTAATTTGACAGGATTAAACTAAAATGTCATTTTCTGTCCTTTTCTTAATGAAATAGAAAAAAAAAGATGAACTTAACTTAAAATTAGTTTAGTTTGAGAAGAAGAGAATTGGCGCCATTGACTACCTACTTACACCTAATAAAAATGTACAACTAGAACTTATAAAATGACTATTTAAATCCTAACGTAACCAAAATCTATATTACAGTATTAACCTTTTGAACGCCAATCACTTCTATACAAGTTCGAGATTTTCGTGCCCTCAGCGCCACTACTTGATTAGAAGTAATCACAGTATAAAATAAATTTACGACTTTTACAAGACCTTTTATTATGTTTTTATGGAAATTTGCCCTGTTATCAACCATATTTATAGCTTTTTCACACATAATAAGTTCTTGTTTGTTTTATTTTCAATAGAAACAAAAACGCCAGAAAATATTGTTACGCACCCAGCGCCAATTACTTGATATCAAGTAAGCCAGTGATGGGACACGTTGAAGACCTCGCTATATTTCATCTCGTCGAAATGATCATAAATACTATTATTGCAAGAAAATGACGTGAATAAATAATATTTTATAAATATCGTAAACTATAAACTACGTTTGATTCACCTTAATCAAGAATAAATAGGGTTTCTAATCATTGTCGATAGTGAAACACCGATTGAAAAACCCATCCCTACAAAGTTGGTTAGTTATCATTCCACACCCGCCACGGACGTGTATAGAAGTAAGTCTGTGAGGTCGTAAGCGGACGGGTTTCAAGGTCATAGTGATTTTGTGCATTTTAGTGTAGTGCAATGTTTACATCTTGAGTTGGCGCACGTGTTGTTATAAAAAAATTGTGACTGTGAATATGACGAATTATTGCGAGTTGTTCAAGTCTGAATCAGAATTTTGAAATAGTTCGTCATCTTGACATTCCGTTGAGTCGAAGTTGACGTTTCAGGAATTTTCTTCAGTTTTCTATTAGTTTCTACAAACCAGAAAAATAATTGCGAGTATTATGCGACACCATTAAAAAAAAAGGTATACATATAACATCTGTGTGAAACAAACACCGTCCATTTTATTTTATTTTTTAAAACGTAGAAAACCACGTATTTAGCTTCTATTAATTGTGTTTGTTGTAAGTAAACGAAATAAATTATGCAGGAATCGGTTGAGTTTATGCACGTGTAACTCGACCACAGTGAATATAAAAATAAATACCATAGAAATCTAGACATCCCTATATCAGAAAGGATTTTGACGTGCCTCGAGCGCCAACTACTTATATGAAGTAGAAGGATTACATTTGGAGACAAATAGGGATGTGCCTTTTAGAACACACGTCTAATAAATTTAAAATTCTTTTCTTTATTATGGGGAATATATCCAGGTTTTCATATTGATTTTTTCATAAAAGTAAAATAAAATATGAAATTACGGTTACAGTTTTTATTTACCTTCGTAAATTGATGAATAAACATTATTTTAAATGTATAATATTATTTGTCGATAGGACATTAATCCCATCCCTACGTTTTACTATAGATACGTTATACATTTGTAGTGTGGCGCAGGAGGACACATCGCGTATTAAATAGATGGACGTTCAAAAGGTTAACAATAAATGTATGAAGGTTTAGATTTTCTTACCTTAATCAAGTTATGAGCATGATTCAATGCTGATGACTTTATTTGCGGTCTAGCAACTATATTCAGTACTCATGTATTGCTGATCAAGGGCGATTTGTGTAAGGAGCTAAATTCGAATGTTGTAAATAGTTGTTAAAACTTAGGTTCTCGCTGAACTAAGACTAGTGACTTGTACATTAGGGGATTGATAGTTTTGTTTTCTATGGCAAAAACAGAACATAGCTGAATAAGTGTAAGCAGTACCTAAGGATCCTTTGACAGAGATGGTGACTGGAGCAGGACGTTTGCTGACGTCACGAACACTACGGTTTGGTACCAGACCAGGGGCCCTAGTCCGCTATTTTTGTAAATTTGTCGTCACTCCAACACGATTCCATTGTCATAGTGCTTAAAAGTTCGTAATCTGCTAAATTCATAATGATCGATCAATTATCTCAGTCGTCTCGTAATGGAATGGTGATAGAATGACATGAAATGAAACCGTTTATTAAGCCAGTAGGATCACTGATCACTTTTACACGTCATATGTTTTTTTTTAAACTAGATGCATCCGGCATTTCCTACCTGACTACCTCTGAGAAGAAATAGCCGAAACAAACTCAGGGATCATCATCTTTTTTAAGTCCTGACATTAAAAATGAAAATATGTACAATAATTTACGTTATAATTACGCATATTGCTTAATAAGAATGCTTGGCAGACCGAGCAGCTCAGTCCCAAGCTACCATATTGCATTATCGTATTGTCATTAATATAAAACCCGTTACTAGAAATGATTTTCTAAAAACCACTACTCTATTTGAACATTTATTAATATGGAGTGCAGTGTCAGTAATTGGCCATAATGACAACATTTTGTTAGTAGAACACGAAACTTGTCAAAATCGTTCATTATGAGATCATAGACCGATTCTGACACTAATGTAATAGCTTTTTATTTTATTTTCAAGGTGAGATTCAACCTCAACTCTTGATCAATGGCCTCTGTGGAATAGATAGCACAATTTTCCTAATAACACGTGTAACAAATTATAGAAATTTTTTGAAAATTTTATTTCCCAATAATGGCGGATATCGCCAATGACAGTTGAAAAAGCCGACCGCGTGAACAGTCTATGAGGGAGTTATGAGTCAAAGTCATGATGTCGCAACTATGCTGGGATATTTCAATGTTCTTTATGGATTATTTACTGAATGCACTTTTTACTACATAAATCACGCGCTTTTATTTAGTAAACGAAACAAAGTCCAATGAAACATTTGCGTGACACTCATCTTAGCTTTCCCGTCAAAAAACACCGATTCTATTGTAATAGCAGACTAGCGCTCCAGTGCCTGTCAATTTGGCATTTTTCAAATACTAGTGTAATGATAATTTGCACATATTAAGTCAATCGTGCTCGGCCTTAACTGTATCACATAGGTACAAACGAAGTATTTTTTTTTCTGTTGTTTTACAGATGTAATTAAGAATTTGAATGTCGATACATCATCTCTCTGCGTTTGATTAAAGAATACTACGAAAAATCGATTATTGAAGTTTAATTATTGGTTTTTGACAATACATTAAATAACTTCAAAATACATAAATCGAATAATGACAAGTAAATAAATTTGTCCGTACAAAAATGTCTTACATATACATATATTATTGATTGGTGTAACAAAATAAAATTTATAAAGAAACAACAAAAATATACCTCTTAATGTAAATATTATCTACTTAAATTCTTTATATCGAGTGGTCAGCACTCGGTAGGGCTAGTAACAAGCGAATCACAGTGTCCAGAGCGAGAGTCAATACGTCGCAATAAATAACAAACATATTTAAGCACGGGCTTGCTTGGTTTGAGCTTTCCCACCCGCTTTAATTAATCGTGGCATCTTGCCTGCGCTGTTTGCGTAAGACAAATTAAGAGCTTAAACGAAAAGTAGGTAATAATAATGATGACTTCACTGAGCAACGGCGCTATTTAAGGTAGGGGCCAAGGCAGGCCGGAGAAGTTGACTGGGCCGCCCAAGCCGGCGTCGGCCTCCAGCATGCTCATGATCACGGCCATGGCAGCTTCGCCGTTGCCGTCCAGCGCGAGCGGCGGCAGCGTAGGGCTGGCAGGCGGTGAGGCAGGCGCGGCGGCCGACAGCGGTACGTTGTGGCGCACTTCTGAGTAGTCATCACCCGTCGCGCCGTCCAGTGACGCCTGCGAGTACAGGGCGTTGGCTCTCAGTGGCCACTGTGAGCGAACATGAACATGGCTAGTACAGAGCTCGCGGTGCAAAATATGAGCGTACAGACTACAAATCCCATCATCCTCACTGACAATGATGTTAGTTTTACGAGCCAGAGTAAATTGCAAAAACCAGGGAGAGTTTTAAATTAGGTTCACCAGTGAATTGGTGAAAGTGAGTGACACTTTCATCAACTTGATTTTGCAGTGGCAAAAAAAAAAGCAATAATATTCTACATAATGTTTCTGATTCGATGTTGCGTGACTTCATGTAAATTTATGTATAGAAATCAGCAGTGCAAACTATATTTACGATGTTTTGATTATTTAGCTAGATAGTATATAACGTACGTTTTGGTTGAAGACTGCGTCCTGAAGCAGGTCGGCGGACAGCTCGGGCACGAATTCCACAGAGGAGCTTCGTAACGCCTCCTCGGCGATGGCGCTGCCGATCTTGTGCGACTCCACTTGCGACTCTATAAGCCGTTGCATCTCCACGTCAGCAGCTTCTGAAACCAACCTCAGGTGTTATGTACACACACGTGACCTTTGGACAATTCTTGATTTGGCTCCCCATACACTAAGGTTGTTGCCGCACAGTCCACCCCGCCATCGCTTCGCGCTTTACGCAACGACGCGATCTTGCCAGATAAAGCACAATAACACTCACATAATACATGACGTCTACTTGCCAACTTTAATTTGGACATAAAGCTCTTTACAAAATCGAAAGAGTATAACCAAAACCATATACAATCACACAATATTATCAGTGAAACTTCTTTCACTATCAATTAACTGTACCCTATACCAACGCCAAGCTCCATAAAGAATATAGGTAAACAAGCCAATTTAGGGTTATCACAACTCACGTTTTACAAATCTCTTGTTACTTACATGATTATCGACTTTTACATGCTAACTATTTATTAATAATTCCTATTGCAACATATTTCAATAGAATCACTAAAGTAACATGCATAATAACTTGGTATTTCCAAAAACCATTAAAAAGTCGACATTAATTTTACGTGATGGCATAAAATACAAAATATACAAATAAAAAGAAAGATGGAGAAATCCAGGTAATAAACAAATTTTGTGGAATTCAACCAATTAATAAAGTTGAGGCATTTGTCAATACAATTTTGCGTATTTTAATTACTACTTTCAAACTTACTTACTTACTTGCTTACTTTCAACTTTCAAGTATGGACTAAGTATAATATATAAGTAACAAAGAATTTTACCTATTAGGAAATTAGCTTAGATGTGTGTCATATTTCATTCAAATCGGTTCAGCATCCTATGCAAATCATAAATATCTAAACATAAATAAACTGTTTACATTAGTAAGAAGTAGGATACCGGATATGTGGTGGACTTTTAAGAAAATCATCTATGTAGAAAAGGTTGTCAACATCTGTGTTTTAGGCGTAAACAACTCGTTGCCTAGCAACGGTTTGTTTACCTCTATTCTTTATCGAATTTAGCTATAGTATAGCTGTAAGTTTTCTTAAGAATGAATAAATATTAAAAATACGAACTATGCGAGGCAACAAAAGGCGAAAAATTTAGTTGTGCCAATGTTTTATTGAGTAGGAGCCAGAGTTGTTTGTTCGCGGACGGTAACCGGGCCACATGTGTAAGGTACTCACTCTGCTTGTACATGTCGTAGGAGGCATGCGCGTCGTCAGCCTGGTCGTCTTTCTGCGCGTCTGATACTACGGTGTTATTAGCCACCAGGCACTCCACGTCCTTTGTCCAAGGGTTCCTACGCATTTCATACACACATACTTTATTACTACTTAATACAAACACACTTAACCCTTAAATTCATATTGTATCAAAAATAATACTGAACAATCACCACTCTACAACAACTCATTTAAGTAAAAATAACATGATCATCATCCTGGCTTACATATTGCTATAGCTGTTGTTTATGTGTATTCTAGTAAATTTAAGGTCATCTGGTGAAGTAGTCTGGTGCAAAATGATTCAATTGAGACTAGTACTTATTTAAGCTAGGGTAACTCAAACGTAAAACTCCATCCTTTAACACGCCATCACACGCTGAAAATTTATTGCTTGTGGTATACAATAATGAAGAAATAATTGAGTGGCATCGGCGATACATCACTTAGATATAATGTTGTAATTAATGTGTCTGGGTGTATTCCTATTGTAATAATTAACGTGTTCCTATTACTGTAATTAATGTATCTGTGTCTGTTCCTATTATCGTAATTAATGTGTTAGTGTGTAGTCCTATTATTGTAATTAATTTGCCTGTGTGTACTCCTATTATTGTAATTAATGTGTCTGCATGTGTTTCTATTAGAATAATTAACATGTTTCCATTATTGTAATTAATGTATTATCTGTGTTTGTTCTTATTAGGTATCGTAATTAATGTGTAAAGTGAGTATTCCTATTATTGTAATTAAATTGCCTGTGTGTATTCCTATTATTGTAATTAATGTGTCTGGGTGTGTTCCTATTTTTGTAATTAATGTGTTCCTATTAGTCTTATGAGTTCATGTACTTTGAGTTAAATGATTTATTATAATTTTAAACAGCATATTTATTTTGGTGATCGTTAAAATTTTATCTTTACATGACAATCCCTTTCATTTTGACAATTTATTCATCATCATCCCAGCGTTAATCCCAGTCGCATCCGCAGCCTTTTCAGCTTTGGAGTCTGGGGTCCGCTTTACCAGTCCAACTGCTGATATGGCTAAACTTCGACATTTTCCGTGAAGCGACTGCCGTCTGACCTCCACAACCCGAAGGCGACATCGAAGCATTGCAGTTAGACCAATTGTTGGACTTTTGAGGGCTCCAACAACCCGTAACGACTGCCACTAGATGTTCGTATGGCAACCGGGACCAACGGCTTAACGTGCTTTCCGAGGCATGACCAGACCAGTGCAAATATTCATATTCATGCATACAAATACTTGCACTGTGCGGGGATCGAACCCGCGCCACCTTGCGCAGCGGCCGCGTCCGCTACCGCTACGCCACGGAGGCTGTCAAGTAAATTTTGACAATTTATTAATATACTTAATACCATTCCATTCATTACGCTACATAAGGGGTCAAGCAGACCATCCTTCAAACTAATGACGCAACGAAGATGCTTTATTCACAACATGGACGAATTTGAGAGATTTTGCATTAATTTGATAATTAAGGTGTGCCAAAACTACGAACACCTGGAACAGTGGGAGTGTCTTATGGATCAAGTATACTTTGAAATATGTTTAGGATCAAACAAGCTATGCTACTAACCTGAATGGCTTGAAATGCGTCTGTAGCCTGGCGAGCGAGCCGTCTTTACGACGAAAGGTGTAGATGGGCGTGCGCAGCGGCTCTCGGCGCAACAGCGCGGCTTTGTGAGCGCGCGCTACTCCGCCCAACTCTGGCTCGCGAACATATTCGTACAGCGATGTGCCCAACAACTCTTGCGGTAGGAAGCCCAGCGCCAGAGTGACTCTGCAAGCACACGTACAGGACATGTCACACGTAGGTAACAATCATCTTTATTACACACTACAACTTTATTAGAGCTTACTACCAACTACGTGTGCGGTTTCGAATCCAGCCCCCTTATCGGCGAACACATTTTTGTCAAATGATTGCGACTAGTTGGGGTCAGTTGGCATCGTTCGAGCCGCCCATTGGTCCGAACGCGTTCGCCGATTAGGGGGTTGGTCAGGCAAGTACCAATGCAACTTTTCTAAGTTACATGTACTTTTTAAGTATATCTTGGTAGTAATCTATGTATCTCTTACCTGTAAATGAATAATTTATTTATGAAAATGATTTGACGAACAATATTACAATATAATGTAACAAACCATGAATAAAACAAACTGAGTAAAACAAAACGCGAAAGGAAAGATGACCTACTTAATGTTCACATTACAATTCAAGGAATTTAAATAGTAGTGATGGACCAACTATGAGCTTTGCCAATTAGTCGATCAGTTATGCTGACAAATATTGGATATTTTGTAATTGTTTAGGTTTTTGTTATTAGAGTGGGGAAGTCTTTGTGTAGGTATATGAAGTGGTATAGGATGTTTTTGGTTAGGCAAAGAGAATGATGAGAGTAGCCAAGGATTACATTCATGGCAAGCGAGGCATATGTATAGCAGAAGTTTATTTGTGTACGAAGATTATTAATAACTAGTGGCCGCCCGCGACTTCGGTCGCGTGGAGTTAGTTATCTGAAAACATTTTATTTTAACCCCGAGATATACAGTACACATTTTGAATTATTCTCATGCTCCACTTCTATTGGTCGCAGCTTGATGGTTATAACCTAAAGCCTTCCTGGATTAATGGGCTATCCAACGCGAACGAATGTTTCAAAATCGGACCAGTAATTCCTGAGATTAGCGCCTTCAAACAAACAGACTCTTCAGCTTTATATATTACTAGCTGCGTCCAGCGGTTTCACCCGCGTAGGTTTCGATGTTTTTATTAAATATGCTCCGCTCCTATTGGTCGCAGCGTGATGTTATATAGCCTAAGGCTTCCTGGATTAATGGGCTATGCAACTCAAATATAAATGTTCAAATTGGACCAGTGATTCCTGAGATTAGCGCGTTCAAACAAACAAACTCTTCAGCTTTATATATTAGTAAGTATAGATAAGTGTGTTCAACCAACCTTTGATCGACGAAGATGAACTTGCCGTCTGGAGTATGTCGGGATACATACTGCAGCTGGCGGGTGACTGGTGCAGACGCTAGTGGGGGTTGTGGGGGCTGAGGCGCCAGACCGGGCATAGCGCGGCCGACGAGCACCAAGCAAGACATGCTGCTTGCGTCGCTGTCGTCCGCCGCTTCAGACGGGCCCGCCTCCGACAGCTCCGCCGGGGCCCACGACTTCAGGTATCCTGAAATATTCATAGAAAACATTATAATAACATCAATACCTATTATTTGTAGGATCCATACTATAATTTAGAAAGTAAAGAAAACCCTGTCCGACCCGTGAAGGTATTGCTAGGTATCGATAACCGATTATATTAATGCCTACAAAGCCGGGTTAAACTTAAAAAAAATACCCACTAAATATAAATATTATTTGGCAAAAGGAGGTAACTTACATGGCAATAAATGCGCGGGCGATGGGGGGCAGGGCACACGTCACGCAGTTGTATCGAAAATGATGTTGTCACTTTTTAAAAATTTACCAACTTTTGGGAAAGCTGGAATTAATTCCCGTAAAAATAAATATTTCAAAATTTATTGCTATAGTTACTATGATGATTATGTAAACTTTTATATCTTATTTGGTCATGGATTTTCTTTACATATTGTATAAACATAGAGGAAACATAACTGGCAAAATATAGGTGTAGGGTGTAGGTGCTTAAAAAGCACATCTTTGTCTGAACCTCCTCGGATTTTAAACGTGACGTGCATGTTCTTTAGTTTTGATTTTAGTTTTGAAAAGCATGGTAATAAAAGTATGCATTTAAGTAGGTACTATTTTATATTTTGTTAAAAATTTAGGTTGTATTTTTTTTTCTTACTTTGCAGTGGTCCTAATTCCCTTGTCCCAAACTAAACTGTTGAAACTAAACCAAAAAGTTCCATAAAAGGTGCCATAATCCTCTTGCTGGGCAGGCGGGTTGGGGATCGTAATTTGATATTCCACAGGAGAAAGCCCTGCTGCCCGCTTCCCTGGTGGAGAGTTCATCGCCTCTTACGACACCCACGGGAGATAGGGGTTGTAACTATTCTAAGCCCGGTACAACACGAGGTCATCATCATCATCATCCCAGCGTTAATCCCAGTCGCATCCGAAGCCTTTTTCAGCTTTGGAGCTTGGGGTCCGCTTTACCAGTCCAACTGCTAATTAGCCATATTAGACTACTTCGACATTTTCCGTGAAGTGACTGCCGTCTGACCTCCACAACCCGAAGGCGACATCGAAGCATTGCAGTTAGACTAATTGTTGGACTTTTGAGGGCTCTAACGACCCGTAACGACTGCCACTAGATGTTCGTATGGCCACCGGGACCAACGGCTTAACGTGCTTTCCGAGGCACGACCAGACCAGTGCAAATATACATATTCAGGAACCGAGACGAGGCCCGAGCGAGTAACACGTGTCTCACTACGTTACCCTGCACTGGCTTGAAAATATTGTTTTAAAAAATTCTTTAAAGTGGTAAAACTTACGTGTCCCCTATAGTGCGATACACTAAAAGTTGCGGAAAATTGCGGCGCAGGTAACTGTGAAGTTTCGTGAAAATCCAACCGCGCAGTGCACCGCAATTCAGCAAAAAGTGCAAAAAAGTGCATTTCAAAAACTTTAAAAAATTACGCTGCGAGATTAGTCGGCGTGACCCCCACCTTTTTTGGGTGCTTCGGGTTCGTCTCGTCGAGCCCCATCTTCCGACACCAATATTGGATTTTTCACGCCCCGGTGGGCGGAAATACAGGCTGAAAAATAATAACCACGTGTTTTCGAGCCACGCCCCTGGAGGTGTGCCGCTACTTTTGAAAACATCTTCTGAAGCTCCGCAAGAGACCAAGAAAGAAGACACATCGCACACGAAAGTCGGTCAGTTAGTTTTTAAGTAACAACATTTTTAAGAAATTACCGATTTTCAAAAAATTCTGCAGGTTGAAGGAGATCGACAACCTATACTTTTTAAATTATAGAAAAATATAGTTAAAGGTAAAGAATACCCATTTCAATTCTCACAATTTTCGGACGTACCGTTTCTTAAATAAAATCTTTTAAAAATTAGGGTTGGACATGTGCTACCCCTAAAATTAACACCAGGGTGGAAATTCCTCTACAGAAAAATTTGTTACCATTGTCTTACATTCACTAAATTTTTCGAAATTTTTTCTTGAAAAATTGGAATTTTTATAACTATTTAAGTAGAATATTTGTAGTTTTTAAGAAATATTAAATCGGGAATTGGAAATAAAATTAATTCGAGGAGCGTAACGATCTTGCCTCATCGAATCCAATCCAACGAGCCCAAACACGGGTAGATTAGACAAAGTACAAGAGAAGTTGTAATAACGACGGCCATTTTGTCGGCCATATTGAAAAATTTAAATCTAGCATAACTCAGCCGTTATTGGGCCTAGAAGGTTGGGACTTTTTGTTATAGACACTAGTGAGGTTACTCTTTTTACTTTTTTCTTTTTCTTTTTTCCTCTCTTCTTTCCCTTTTTAAGTACAAAAGGCTGTTAATACAGCAGACAGAGAGCGAATTACGGCGTACCCCCACTGTGACACTATTCCCCTTTAAAGGGATAGAGGAATATTTTATTACTGACTGACGTAGACTGTTTTACTATCCCCCCTATACAGGGTTAGTACAACTAACAGTGACTTAGGACACTAACCCCCCCCCCCCCCCCTTTCTGGGGATACATATACATATTTGACTGAGTTTTCTTTTACAAGACTTGTATAATATTATATTAGCGCTGTTTCTGCTGTCCCCCCTTTAACAGGGATACAGAAAAATAGCCAGTGTCCTCTGACCTTCACACACACTACAAATATGTTTCGCACACCGGCCAAAAATAACACGAAGTCGCCGAGCTCTAGGGGCTCACCGCGCTCAATAGAAAGGGCTGGACCCTCGCTTCCCAATGTAAGGCGAAGCATTGGAGAATGGGAGGCTGGGAAAGCTGCGCCTAAGCCCAGATCGCCGGTTAATCCAGAGAGAGACATCACCCCGGGCGCCTCGCAGGAGTCTGCCGGCCTTGTGGAGGTGCGCCGAGTGTCGACGGGTGCAACGACGGCGAGGCCGCCGAAGAAATCTGAGTCTGTTTATCCCAACATCACGGCGGAGGCGAGAGCTTGCCTCAATAAAGCTAAGCTTCATTTGGGTAACTCTCGCAACCTTAAAAACGAAATAAGAACGGAGGTTATAAACGCTATAAATAGACTCTATGAACTCGTCAAGGAGTCGGAAAGGAGAAAGGTCCCCGTTGTACCCGAACCTGCGCTCGCTGCGATGCCTGCGGTGTCTGCAGTGGTCGCATCAGCGGCCGAGCGTCCTGAGAAATCTGCCGATCCGACAGAGCTGATGCAAATCCTTATGGCAAGCCTTCAGGACCACAAGAAGGCGCTGGAGGAATCCCAGCAACTTACCCAGGCTCTATCGGAGCAAATGAAACAGACCCCTCGCTTCGTCAAAAGCCAAGGCCCTACTTTCGCGGAGATGGCCGCCGTCCCAAAGCAAAATATCCAAGAGCCTCTTCACTCGGTAGTCGTATCATCTAAGAATGATCAGGACACTGGTGAAGAGGTTATTGAGAAGCTTCGGATGGCGGTCGATGCTCGGAACCAGGGCACCAGAGTGGAGCGACTGCGGAAGGCAAGGGACCAAAAGGTGGTAGTCGGTTTCAAGACCCGGGAAGAGCTGGACAGGGTCTCTGAAAGAATCAGGAAGACGGGTAGCCTGGTGGTAGAGGAGGTACAAAACAAAGACCCTCTAGTTATCATCAGAGATGTCCTCTCCTACCATTCCGACGCTGATTTGACTCAGGCTTTGCAGCGGCAAAACACACATTTGATCGGGGACTTGCCTGCGGATAGTATGAGGTTGGGGGTGAAGTACCGTCGTAAGACCAGGAACCCCCATACTTGCCACATCGTCCTACAGGTGTCTCCAATCGTGTGGCAGAGACTAACTTTGGCGGGTCGCGTTCATATCGACCTCCAGAGAGTGCGCATTGAGGACCAATCGCCATTGGTACAATGCACCCGCTGCTTAGGGTATGGGCACGGTAGGCGCTTCTGCAGAGATCCGGTCGATTTGTGCAGCCACTGTGGCGGCCCGCATCTCAGATCGGACTGCCCAGATACAAAGATCGGCGAGGCAGCGATGTGCGTGAACTGCACTAGAGCCAAAATTCCAAATTCTGGTCACAATGCATTCAGTAGCGAATGTCCGGTGCGAAGAAAGTGGGATACACTGGCCCGAACCTCTGTAGCGTACTGCTAAGGTGATACCCGCGGCCCGCACCGAGTACAAAGTAATCCAGGCCAACCTGCAGCGAAGCCAGCTCGCAACAAATGAACTCCTGCTCGAAGCCGACAAACGCAAAGTCGCCGTGGCGCTGCTCCAAGAGCCGTACGTGGGTGGGGTGAGAAGGATGAAGGGTTACCGGGGCGTAAGGGTCTTCCAGAGCTCTGAGGGAGGAGAAGGTACTGTGAAGGCGGCAATAGCCGTCTTTGAAAAAGACCTGGATGTCTTACAGTACCCACAACTCACCACAAATAATATCGTTGTGGTGGGAGTCCGAACCAGAGCCTGGACGATCACGCTGGTATCCTTCTACCTCGAGCCGGACAAGCCCATGGAGCCATACCTGGAGCACCTAAAGAGGATAGAGCGAGAGGTGGGCTCTAACAGGCTGATCATTGGAGGAGACGCGAATGCCAAAAGTACTTGGTGGGGTAGCTACAGTGAGGACCGCAGAGGGGAGCAGATGTGTGGAGCATGTGGAGAATTGGGGTTGCAGATCCTCAATACGGGAGACATTCCGACCTTTGACACCGTGAGAGGTGGGGTAAGGTACAGCAGCCACGTTGACGTTACGGCATGTTCGGCCGACATGCTCGACTTGGTGGACGACTGGCGGGTCGAAGAAGGTCTCACGAGTTCCGACCACAACGGCATAGCTTTCAGCGTTCATCTTTTAAAATCAAAGGGCATGGCAATTAAACGGACCACTAGGGTATACAACACTAAAAAAGCTAACTGGAGGCAGTTTCATGCGAAACTGTCTCTACTTATGCTGGACAAAAAGTTAACCCTAGTGGATTTGTCAAATATACACACTACAGAACAAATAGACAAAACAGTTAACACATACACACAAGCCATAACTGACACATGCAGAGACACGATACCACACAAAAACACAACACAAACATTCACCATACCGTGGTGGTCTGAGGAACTCGCTGAGATGAAGAGGCTGGTCACCACCAAGAAAGTGAGAGTCAGGAACGCAGCGCCGGTCCGAAGAGCGATGGTGGTTGCTTTGTACCTAGATGCGAAGAGGGAGTACGAGGAAGCGGTGAAGAGGGCCCAAATCGAGAGCTGGAAGGGTTTTTGCAGGAAACAGGACAGAGAAGGGGTCTGGGAGGGTATATACAGGGTAATGGGGAGAACAACGAAAAGACAGGAAGACATGCCCCTGCAGATGAATGGGGAGACTCTGGACGCAAAACGCTCAGTGAAGTTGTTGGCCGAGACGTTCTATCCCGAGGACCGGGAGGAAGACGACAATGGGGACCATCGCCAAACCCGAGAACTGGCAGAGACTGTAAACGCGTGGAGCCATAGTGAACGCAATGACCCACCGTTTACCCAAAGCGAGCTAAACAGGTCAATATCGTCGTTTAACCCTAGAAAGGCCCCGGGAGCCGACGGCTTCACGGCGGACATCTGCTCTCAAGCCATAAACTGTGACCCCGAATATTTCCTGGCACTGATCAACAAATGCCTGGCACACCACTACTTCCCGAAGGCCTGGAAGGAAGCTACGGTGGTTGTGCTCAGGAAACCGGGGAAAGACTCGTACACCGTACCAAAGTCGTATAGGCCGATTGGGCTTTTGCCTGTCCTTGGGAAAGTGTTCGAGAAGATGCTGATCACCCGCCTCAAATTCTACCTTCTCCCCGGGATGAGTACTCGCCAATACGGCTTTATGCCCCAAAAAAGCACTGAAGACTCCCTCGTCACCCTCGTGCAGTACGTCCGTGCGAAACTGGAGCAGAAAAGAATCGTCACGCTCGTTTCGCTGGATATAGAGGGAGCTTTCGACAGTGCGTGGTGGCCCGCGATTAAAGTACGATTGGCTGAGGAAAAGTGTCCTGTGAATCTGAGACGGGTGATCAGCAGCTACCTCAGTGACAGGGGGGTTACGGTGCGGTACGCCGGGGAGGAGAGCAGAAGGCAAACTAGCAAAGGATGCGTCCAGGGATCCATAGGAGGACCCATTCTTTGGAACCTGCTGCTTGACCCGCTCCTAAAACAGCTGGAAGGGAGGGTAGATTACTGCCAAGCCTTTGCCGACGACGTGGTCTTGGTATTTGATGGGAATACGGCCCAGGAAATTGAGAGACAAGCCGATGCCGCTCTCGAACATGTTCGGGCGTGGGGTGTCAGAAATCGGCTGAAATTCGCGCCGCACAAAACTTGTGCGATGGTACTTACGCGGAAGCTGAAGTACGACACGCCACGCTTGAGCATGGGGGGGATCGACATTGGAATGTCCCAAGATATTAAAATCTTAGGGCTGGTCATAGACGCCAAGCTCACATTCAACAAGCATATAGCTGGCGTCTGTAAAAGGGCGATAGGTATGTACAAGCAGCTGGCCAGAGCGGCCCGGGTCAGTTGGGGTCTGCACCCGGAGGTGATAAGGGCCATTTACACCGCAGCAGTGGAACCAACTGTGCTGTACGCTGCAAGTGCATGGGCACCAGCTGCTAACAAATTGGGGGTTAGGAAGCAGCTCAACACAATCCAAAGAGGTTTTGCTCTGAAGTTGTGCAGAGCCTACCGTACCGTTTCCCTAAACTCGGCACTAGTTCTGGCTGGGTTACTTCCACTCGACCTTCGTGTACGGGAAGTGGCCGCACTCCACGGAGCCAAGAGGGGAGAGCCGCAGTTGGCACTGGGAGGCCGGGAGGTGGAACGGATGGCCCCAGCGCTGGAAGCCCCGCACCCTGCGGAGCAGATGTGCCTGAAGTTTGAAAGCCTGGTAGACGAGGAACAATATCACAACCATAGCGACCTTGCCGTGCGTATCTTCACAGACGGCAGCAAGATTGAGGGCAAAGTCGGAGCCGCGCTATCTTTCTGGATTGGCGCCGCCGAAATTAAAGCCCTCAAGCTTGCCTTGCCGTCCTATTGCACCGTCTACCAGGCTGAACTCCTGGCCCTGCAGAGAGCGGCAGGAGAGGCGCTAAAGCACTCTGAAACAACGTTCGGCATCTTCAGCGACTCAATGGCGGCTCTTCAGTCGGTGATCAATATAAGTTCCCTCCACCCCTTGGCCGTGGAAACAAGAGACACCTTACGTCGCTGTAAGCTCCAGAACAAGAGTGTCTCCTTGTTCTGGATCAAGGCACACGTGGGATTGGAGGGAAACGAGAGAGCTGACCAACTCGCGAAGGAAGCCGCTCTGAGGTTGAAGAAGAGGCCAGACTACGATCTCTGTCCTGTATCATTCGTCAAGCGAAGAATCCGATCGGAGACGCTTGACGAATGGAACAGGAGATATAGGTCAGGTGACACCGCTTCGGGCACAAAGCTTTTCTTCCCTGACGCAGTTGAGGCGTACAGCGTGGTACGCAAAATGACTCCCACGAGCCTAACCACACAAATTCTGACGGGGCACGGTGGGTTCTCGGCATACCTGAAACGTTTCGGGTGTAAAGAGAACTCATCGTGCGCCTGTGACACTGACGTGGAGGAGACCGTCTTGCACATACTGCTGGAGTGCCCGATCACCGCCAAAATGCGGTACGAGATAGAACACACACTCGGCACATCATTAAGCTCCCAAAACCTGCCTTGTCTTATGAAGGGAAAGAAAAGAGAAACATTTTTAAACTATTGTTCTAGGATAGCAAAAATTGTAATTGATAGAAATAAGTAAGCGTAAGAAAATTATGATACTAAATATATAGTAAATATATAGCTAAGTACCATAGTTATTAATATAGTATTAAAATAAAAATAGGTTAAAGAATTGTTAGATAGAGAATTAGAAGTAGATTTAGATTTCCATAAATAATATAAGGACCATATTGTTGTATTGTCACATAGTTATAAGCATTATATTATAATGTAAAGAGAGAAAAGCAAGAAAAACAAGGGCTCTGACAATGTCAGAGGACACACAGGCAAATAAAAAAAAAAAAAAAAAAAAAAAATATATATATACATATTCATGCATACAAATACTTGCACTGTGCGGGGATCGAACACGCGCCACTTTGCGCAGCGTCCGCTACCGCTACGCCACGGAGGCTGTCTGCTGTGTCCCGGTACCACACGAAGTATGTTAAGTAAAGACAGAACTAAATTAATAATTTATCTTCTGTCCTTTTCTTAACGACATAGAAAGATACATTGAACTTAAATTTAGTTCAGTTGTTCACAGCCAGAGAATCGGCGCCATTATTATAATAGTAATGAAAACATTACATTAGCCTTATTTTAAGTATTTATAGCTAATCCAACATATTACTTACTAGCTGCGTCTCGCGATTTCACCCGCGTAGGTTTCGATATGTTTTTTTTATGCGGTCCGCTCCTATTGGTCGCAGCGTGATGTTATATAGCCTACAGCCTCCCTGGATTAATGGGCTATCCAACGCATAAAGAATTTTTCAAATAGGACCAGTAGTTCCTGAGATTAGCGCGTTCAGACAAACCAACAAACTCTTCAGCTTTATATATTAGTATAGAATGTATAGATTAGTATAGATATAAAACGAATATGTTGACGACGTCGTGACATTCGCGCGTATGCTGCGTCCTTCAGTCAGGGTTATTTCTCTTACACCGGTTTTACATTTTGTGTACCTATTTCTCTAGGACTTCAACAGTAGGTATTATTTTTCCATTAAACCAAATTTATTTTAGCTGCGCATATATGCATTTTGATAATAGAAGTAGAGTGGTTGAGGCTTTGAGCCTAGAGGCCTCGCCCGCAAATGTTTCGATCGCGTAGGAATAGGGATGTATCCATGGTATGAAAATCAAAAAAATAATTAGCCGTCTTATAGATAATAAAAAAAAATTAAGACCCGTATTTTTTATTTTGCTGAAATTACCAAAAACTACTGAGATATAGCGTATTAAAGTACGGAGTGGGGGCTAATTACGTCATGCCGTTGTATATTTAGTACAACGGCATGACGTCATGTGACATTTCAAATCAATATATCTTCCTAAGTATTTGAATGAAATAAAAAATACGTGTTCAATATTTTTTATAAATCTATCTGGTGGGCATTACTTATATTATTTTATTTGGATACAACCTTATTTCGTTAAAATACTTAAGTGACCTATGTGTGAGCTACGTCCATACATTTTTATATTTCATCAAAATTGGTCCAGCAGTTGAGCGTAAAGTAGTAACAAACAGAAACAATTCTTTCGCGTAATTAATTTTAAATATAAGTGTGATTAGAGTGCAGTCGTGCTCTTGTTTATTATAATCTTCGTAAAAATTGTTAGAACTCAAATCTCGAAAACTTCACTCGAAAAATTGGAGTATCTATTTTTGACAAATTGTAACTAAGAATAAATTATGGTTCTGAAAGTTAAAATTATGTAAATTGTATCACACACGTGGTCTATTGGAACAACCAAGCAACTTTAAAAGAAAAAAGTGAAAAGAAGTGAAGAAGTGAAAGTGAGAAGTTTGAAAAGTCAGTGCTAGTTTAGTCGTAAATATGTAAAGGTATTCTGTTAATTTAAAGTCGACAGCCTCCGTGGCGTAGCGGTAGCGAACGCGGCCGTTGCGCAAGGAGGTGCGGGTTCGATCCTCGCACAGTGCAAATATTTGTATGCATGAATATGAATATTTGCACTGGTCTGGTCGTGCCTCGGAAAGCATGTTAAGCCGTTGGTCCCGGTTGCCATACGAACATCTCGTGGCAGTCGTTACGGGTTGTTGGAGCCCTCAAAAATGTCTAACAATTGGTCTAACTGCAATGCTTAGATATCGCCTTCGGGTTGTGGAGGTCAGACGGCAGTCGCTTCACGGAAAATATCGAAGTTTAGCCAAAATCAGCAGTTAGACTGGTAAAGCGGACCCCAGACTCCAAAGCTGAAGAAGCTGCGGATGCGAGTGGGATTAACGCTGAGATGATGATGATGATTCTGTTAATTTAAAGTCAAAGGAAGTGTATCGTTGTGTGATTCCTCCATACATCTCACAAGGCTGCCCTCGGAGGGATGTCTCACAGTAAACATAAACATTAGCTACGGTCTCATCTTACCGGTGCATTGTACGACGCAATACTTCTTCTCGTTGGTCTTCTTGCGCGGCTTGACACTGGGCTCAGTTTCTTCCTTGATGGGCGCCGGCTCGGACTGGGTTTCTGGCGCTGCCTTGTACTTGATGCGGCAGAAGAAAGAGCGCCTGGCGCCCGGGCACAGCCGCGACGCGCTCGTCTGGACGTCCGTCTTCAGTGGCAGCATGGCTATAACACAACAACTTTTGTTAATGTGCAAAGTCAATGCATTTATTTCGTTTAAAAAGATTTCAAAGGCACTTTTGAACAGACAAAGAGTCGGTCAGCCAATAGAAGCAAGTTAGTTGAACATTTCAAAGCGTAGTACATTTCTAAGGAGATGGAGGAACGAGCAAATATCTCCACGGATACGTGCAATGAAATTTTGAAACAGCGTGATCAAAATTTTGCCAGCTAAACTTTCTAGCTTTATGAATAGAGGCCGTGCATATCACGGCCAGACGACGTGATCTCTGCGTTCCGACAACATTGTACATACGCTTGTCTCGCTTACGCGGCGAAAATGTTTCGAAAACACGTAGCTTGCTCGCTGCGCACACGCATCGAGTGCGTTAAACAATCGCCTCGCTAGAAAAATTCTCACAATTCGCCAGTTGTACAGTAATTTATACGGAATAATTAAAAATAAGAAATCAATGTAGGGTCAATAGGTTTTAGTAGTTCTCATAAAATAACTTATTATTTGTCAGTAAGAAAACAGTAGATAAAACGCCATCATATTAGATGAATGGCACTCAACAATGTATGTAAATAGAGGTAGTCACTCTTAGCATCGATGAGCGTCTCGCGCGGGCTGAGGTGGGATGAGGACAGCTGCTCCTTCACCTTGGCGACGTCCTTCGGATGCAGGATATCGAACAGGCTCTGGCCTAGCAACTCGCTCTGTGGACAACAAAACCTTATTACCCACATGACAACTGACGAGGAGAGTGCTTTCGGCCACCCGTATCTGCATAGTAGGCAGAAAGAAGGTGAGTAATCAGGTTTATTTTGAAAGGCAATCATATCCGTTTTCACTTACTGTGGATTTTTATAAAGACATCCATGTTCAGCAATGTCCACGCTTATATTCATCAACTTTTAAAAGATTGCCGATGTTCCGATCGCATCGTCACAACAACTTTGCAGCAGCTACGTCTACGTCGATGATAAAAATAATTATTATGTAGATACAGCTCAAGACTCTGAAAATGTAGTAGACCTAGCGACAGTCTTAACAGATGAAGTTGTGAAAAGCACAGCTCGAATGAAATATACAATAAAGTAGCTCAAAACAAGAGACATATTCAGATGCATAAGTTAGGCAATATCTGCTTAAGAATATGCATATAAACATAGCAAGAGAAACATTAAAGAGAGTCGCGTCGCGTTAGTAGGTGCAGCAGCAGTGAACCGACCTGATCGTAGAGTAGTATCTGCTTGACAGACGTGGAGACGTAGAGCAGGCGGCCGCGGTCGCAGCCCACCACCAGCAGGAAGGAGTCTTGTGCCGCATGCAGGACGAGCTGGTTCAGCTCGCGCTCCGACAGGAAGGCGGGTCGTGGGCGCGCGCTCAGCGGACACGCGGACTGCGCGCCCCGTACTGTGCGCATGTGCTGCACGGCCATGCGCAGTACTGTCAGCTTGTCCAGCTTGCGCGCCATTGCGCCGCACATCGGGATCATGGCGCTTAGCTCCGAGATGTACGTGTTCATCTTATCGCGGCGACGCTTCTCTATCTCGCTATGGTTTTGTCTGCAATCACACATCGCAAATATTAGCCTTCTTCTTCTTCCCAGTCTGTAGAGGTCCACTGCTGGACAAGGCCTCCCCCAGGGCTTTGATTCCATTAGGGGACATTACCATAATCCCCACGCTTGGCAGGCGGGTTGGGGATCCCAGTAATTTGTTATTCCACAGGAGAAGCGCTGCGGCCCGCTTCCCTGGTGAGTTCCCTTAGTCGCCTCTTACGACACCCACGAGAGGATATGGGTTATTACTATTCTATGCCCGGTACTACACGGGACAATATTAGCCTTACTACCATAAAACAGTATTCACGACATGACAGGGTCGTGTACACTATTTTAACAGGTATCGGCAATCACTTGTGACGTATCGGCAATATTAAATGTACTTTCCACAACGACTAATTATAATACATATTCGGAATGTTTTCTCAATAAGAAGTGAACTTAGTTTCAATAAGCTTCCTAGGATCCTAGTGTCGACTTATTTGGCATCAGTGTATCGAACTTAAGACTTATTTTAGCTTAACAGTCTTTTTTCATAGGAGGTCAGACGGCAGTCGCTTCACGGAAAATGTCGAAGTTTAGCCATATCAGCAGTTGGACTGGTAAAGCGGACCGCAGACTCCAAAGCTGAAAAGGCTTCGGATGCGACTGGGATTGGCGCTGGGATGATGATGATGAGTCTTTTTTCATAGGTGGTTAACTTATACATACATACAAATTGTATGTGCTTTCTTTTGTCGACTTCTTTCCTAACAATATGTAGAGGCTTATTATTAGTTATTTTGTTATATTATTTTGCGTTGCTAAGGGCGACACACGTCAGTCTCCGTAGAGCCCGTAGACGACAGCACATCAAGCTACTACAATCTGTCAAATTTCTGTATCAGCGCTTGACCGCAATCCCGCCTGATGATAAGCAGTGATGCGATCGTTGATGGTAAAGCGCGCCAGTTTATTAAGAGCCTATTCACTCTAGCCTTGAAGACACTCAAATTGTAGTGTGACGGAAACACCGCCGCCGGCAAATTGCTCCAGTCCCTCGATGTACGCGGTATAAAAGAAGAAGCCAAACACTTTGTCCGGATCGTAGTGGTGTCAACAACGTAAAGGTGGAAAGTCGCCGTACGACGGGTCGTCTGATGGTAGAACGGAAATGGGGGAATTAAATCATGCAATTCCCTTGCACACTCGTCAGAATGCATCCTATAGAAGACCGAAAGGCTGGCTACTCTACGCCTGTGCTCCAGGCTTTGGAGACCGTTTCGAGTTAAATCTGGGTCGCCAATCAGCCTCTTCGCACACCTCTCCACTGTATCCCAAATGTGGCTGCAGTACTCCACAAACGAGCGGACCTGTGCTTTGTACAACATTAGAAGCTGCCCTGGTATGAAATACCGCCGGAACTTTGCGATGACGCCAAGTTTTCTGGCAGCCACCTTGGCCTTGGACTCAATGAACCGCCCAAAGTGTAGGTTCGAGGAAATCTCAAATCCCAAAAGTTGAAGGCGGTCGGTGGGTCCAAGGATACATTCTGAAAAGTAGGAACCAAGGTGAACCAAGTTTTTGACAACCAAGGTTTTGAGAAATTAATTTTAAACCAAATGCAAATTTTTTTTAATAAACATAAATTATTACATAGCAAACAGTTCGGTTTTACAAGGGGTCGTTCAACTACTGATGCCGTGTTGAACTTCTAGGACATATTTATAATGCATGGGAGGATAAATGCGATGCCTTGGGCATCTTTTGTGATTTGTCTAAGGCATTCGATTGCGTTCTTCACGATACGTTAATCAGGAAACTCCGCCACTACGGGATCCGGAATTCTGCACTGGATCTTAATACATCTTACTTGAGTGGTAGGATTCAAAGCGTTGACGTAAATGGAACAAGATCTTCCGGGTCTTTGGTAACAATGGGAGTCCCACAGGGGTCAATTCTTGGTCCTTTTTTGTTTCTTATTTACATCAATGACCTGCCGTACCTAATAAAGGATAACCACGATATAGTGTTGTTTGCAGATGACACTTCACTTTTATTTAAACTGAAACGTCAGCAGCAGGTTACTGATGATGTAAATAGCACGATATCCAAAGTAGTCCATTGGTTTAATGTTAATAATTTACTCTTAAACGAGAAAAAAACCAAATGCATTAAGTTTACTCTACCTCACGTTAGGCAGGTGGAAACTAAAGTGTTGATTAAGGGCGAAGAACTGAAATCTGAAGACAGCACAGTATTCTTGGGTATAACTCTGGATGCTAAGCTTCAATGGGGTCCACATATAGAAAAATTGTCAAAAAAACTAAGTTCTGCTGCATACGCAGTTAGAACAATTCGTAATTTGACTGATGTTGAGACGGCCCGTTTAGTGTACTTTGGCTATTTCCATAGCGTAATGTCGTACGGCATTCTGTTGTGGGGAAATGCTGCCGATATTCAAACAATATTTGTTTTGCAGAAACGAGCTGTTCGTGCAATTTATAAATTAAGTCCGAGACACTCTCTCAGAGAAAAATTTAAAGAGATTAATGTACTGACCGTGCCGTCTCAATATATTTATGAAAATCTTTTGTATGCTCATAAAAATATAAAATTGTTTAAAAAATACAGTGATGTCCATAATATAAATACTAGGAACAGGCACAAATTTATTGTACCTACAACAAGGCTCAAGAAAATAGGTGGCTCTTTCAGATGCCAATGTATACATTTTTACAATGGACTTCCAGAGGTGGTTCAAGATCTGAGCCTGAATAAATTCAAATCCTTCATTAAACGTAAGTTGTGTCAGAAAGCATTTTATAGTGTGAAGGATTATATTGAGGACAAAAAGGCTTGGGCTTGAGCTGCGTCCGATTTCTATACACTGATTGTTCTCTGATTTTTCCTCTTGTAGTTTTAATATGTAATTGTTTATGTTATTAATTCAAAGCCTGTATTACACACTATGTAGCCAAGCATATTGTACGTTACGGAATTGTATCGCTGACAGAGGTGTTCGGCACTTGTACAGCTACACAGGAGCTAAATTTAGTATTCGGGAACACTGTTGGAGCTGCTGAACCTTGGACAAAACTATCTTAGCATTGTGTAGATTCAAATTCTTAGTGTTGTATAATTGCATGGCAAACGTGTGAGCACAATGTACGAATGTGCTGTAAGGCATTTTTTTGTTGGGTTAGTCTTTTTTATTGACTTGATAGTGCTCTGGCTGTTGAGAGTATGTCATGCTCACTCAAATGTCTCGCTGATGGTGGCGTGTGTGTTGGGTCATTAGGTTCCCCTGAATATGGTTGAGCTGAATGATGCTGATCCATTCGTCATGTTCGTGAACGGACGCCGTCGGAGGGGACTGGTCATCTCTTAGCTGCCACGGCGTATTTTAATTTCTGAATTGATTTTTGTGTGTTTTCATAATGGACGCTCTCGGCGTACAATTTATTTCTGCATCGTTCTCACACGGTTGATTTCAACATGAATGATGTAATCAAATATTTGTAACAATAGCTTCAAAATTTAAAAGAGTGTCCATGGAGTTTCTTGCCCGTTCTTCTCCATAGGTACCTACTCTTTGGAATGGGCGACTAGCTTCGTCTTATTGACTGACCGACCTTCTGACAATTCAAAAGTGCCTGTAACTGGTTTATTGGAAATAAATGCTTTGATTTTGAACGGGCTCCTTTTGGCGGTGAAAAGACACGCCTGTGTTTTGGTAACTTTATCTCAAAGTTGAATGGGAATTTCTGACAGTTTCGAGTAGCTAGACCTGCTGTCGTCCGTACGTAGGTGACAACTTACTTCTTGTCGGGCAGGGTGCGGGTGGAGCGCGTCCCGTCGTCGCCATCATCATCGTACGCGCTGGCCGTACCGCTGCAAACACAAACACCAACTGTTATACATCATCAACCTTTTTATCGTTCCACTGCTGGCCACAGGTCTCCTCTCATACAGAGTAGGATTGAGCGTAATTACCACGCTAGCTCAATGCGGGTTGGCGATTTCAGACTTAAACTCCAGGTTTCCTCAAGATGTTTAAGATGTTTTCCTTCACCTTATAAATCAGTCATTGGTGTCCAAGATACATATACTTAGAAAGTACATATATCTTAGAAAAGTTACATTGGTACTTGCCTGACCTGGAATCGAACCCGCATACTCATACTTGAGAGGCTGGTATTTTGACAAGTAGGCCACAACGACTTCGCTGTTATACACTACTGATAAAATAATCCTACTTATACTATAAACGTCAAAGTTTGTTTGTATGGATGCATGTTTGTTGATCTTTCACGCAAATGTGCTTACTAAAAGGATATGGATGAAATTTTAGACACAATTGTTTTTATCTCAGGATTAAGTTGTATTGTAGGATATTTTTCACTACCTATCAGGATAAAAAGTATTCTATGCGTTATTCTTCTTCTTCAGCCTATAGAGGTCCACTGCTGGACAAAGGGCTCCCTTGGCTTATGGGTTTGCCATAATCCCCACGCTTGGCAAGCGGGTTAGGGATCTGGGAAGAAGCGCTGCTGCCCGCTTCTCTGGTGAGAAATCCCTTAGTCGCCTCTTACGGCACCCACCTCTTACCCACGCGAAGATAAGGTATGTGTTTTGCGAAATAATTTTTATACTTTCAAGGGGTTTTTTTAAGTTTAGCCAGGTTTTGAAGGCATTAGTAGAATCAGTTATCGATACCTAACAATACATTCACGGGTCGGACAGGGTTTCCCTTACATATTGTATATGCAAGCTAATTCAAATGTTCCAAATCTATCTTGAAGTAATAATAATAATGATCGATCCCCAGAATATTCCATTACATTATATTGTTTACTACCTGGCGGTTCACAAATAAAGCGAATATTTTAGCAATTTTGATGTCGACCCATCTTTATTAATATTGATGAAACTTGTACCGTTCGTTAGGTCACCTTAGGTGTAGTAATGCATTTTTAGGTCGTACCTCTACAATACCTAGGCCTCAAGGTAAAAGGCTTAAAGATACGTAAGGCATGTCACGCAATATTGAACGTTATGCCATTGACATAAGGTGCATTCCTAACTAAAATATTGTGACAATATTTCCAGAGTTACAACTTCATAAGGAATAGTTACGGTGTCTTAGGAATGAAAGTTGTATGATGATAATAAATTACCACCTGCCCTGAGTGTGAGTTCCTTCCTAAGTGGTTACGAATTAAATTTACATATAATGTTTGCTTGTATAATCATCATCATCAACCTTGTTAACGTCCCACTGCTGAGCACAAGTCCTCTCATATAGAGAAGGATTGAGCTTGTATAATATTGGCTTTTATCCATCTTTACATTTCAAATCATGATTTTTAAATTATACTTTTTGTTATTGTAATTAGGATCTAAATGAAAGAGCATAACATACTTTTTAGGATTCCGTACCTAAAAGGTAACACGGAACCCTATTCATGAGACTACGTTGTCCCTCTGTCTGTCACCAGGCTGTATCTCATGAACCGCAATAGCTAGACAGTTGAAATTTTACGAGATTATTTATTTCTGTTGCCGCTATAACAACAAATACAAAAAACAAATTATTTAAAGGGACTCTTCCATACAATAAAGACGTGATTATTTTGCCGTTTGTTGCTCCATATTAATAACGCAAATAGATAGACGCTTGAAATGTTCACAGAATATTTGGTTATATATTACAATTAAAAATAAATAATTGAAATCATCATCAGCTCAGCGTTAATCCCAGTCGCATCTGAAGCTTTTTCAGCTTAGGAGTCTGGGGTCCGCTTTAACAGTCTAACTGCTTATTTTGGCTAAACTTCGATATTTTCCGTGAAGCGACTGCCGTCTGACCACCACAACCCGAAGGCGATATCGAAGCATTGCAGTTAGACCAATTGTTGGACTTTTGAGGGCTCCAATAACCCGTAACTCCTGCCATTAGATGTTCGTATGGCAACCGGGACCCACGGCTTAACGTGCTTTCCGTGGCACGACCAGACCAGTGCAAATATTCATATTCATGCATACAAATATTTGCACTGCGCGGGGATCGAACCCGCGCCACCTTCCGCAACGGCCGCGTACGCTACCGCTACGCCACGGAGGCTGTCAAAAATAAATAATTGAAATAAAATAAATATTGAAGGGGGGCTCCCATGCAACAAACGTGATTTTTTTGCCGTTTTTTGCTCCATATTAATAACGGAAATAGAAACATTTTTTTTCCCGTTTTTAAAGATAATGGTACGGAACCCTACGTGCGCGAGTCCGACTCGCACTTGGCCGGTTTTTTTAACGATTGGTACTTGAAATTATTATGAATTCTTTCGGCATTGTATTTTTCATTTTGTCATTATAATTTTATACTTTTGATATTTTGACCTTTAGGTATTATACATATAACTATTAAATTATTATGCCGCCACAGGTCAACCAAAGTACCGCTCGCCCGCCCAAACGGAGCGTTGTTGCCCATATTTTTGTTGGAACAAAAAGTAGGATAACAAGCTCATAACTTTGTTGTTTATCATGATATCTTTTTAAAATTTTATACATGTATAATTTTTTTACTTAAACATACTGGATACGTGTTTATTTTTTGTTATTATTATTGTTTTTTATATATTTGTTTCGCATAAACAAAAACAATGCTGTATAACCGGTACCTACGTATTTACAGACTTATAACCATTAGAATAATATAATTAATACTACTTTCAAACTTAGAAACATCCAGCAGTGCGATTCTGTAACCATCTGACCGTGAAAACTTAGGTAAAATGAGCTGTCATTATTGATGCTAATGGGTATGAGAGAGAGAGGATGCTAACTAGTGTCAACCCGTTTGCATCAGCAGTTAGTGACAGTTATTTCAAAGCTCGCTTCACCTACCTTATTACTGTGACATTTCTACTGAATCGATCGGATGATACATGTAGTCGTGAATCCTAATTTTGACTAAACGGGCCCATACACTTACAGTCCGCCTGCAGTATATGGTTTTAACGGGCGCCTTGCCGTCTAAGGTCTGCATAGCTCACTCACTATAGTGATTATTGCCTGCCGGCAATGGTTGAACAAAGGCTTTGAGTCTACACACTAGCAGGTAGCATTCGACAATTTCACATGTTTCATACGAAGGCTCAGAATCACACAAAGGACAATGAAAAGAGCTATGCTCGGAGTTTCTCTGCGTGATCGAATCAGAAATGAGGAGATCCGCAGAAGAAGCAAAGTCACCGACATAGCTCTGCGAGTCGTTAAACTTAAGTGGCAGTGCGCAGGGCACATTGCTCGTAGAACCGATGGCCGATGGGGCAGTAAGGTTCTGGCGGCCACGTACTGGAAGACGCAGCGTAAGGAGGCCCACAACAAGGTGGACCGATGACCTGGTGAAGGTCGCGGGAAGCCGATGGATGCGGGCAGCACAAGACCGGTCAGCGTGGAAAGCCTTGGGGGAGGCCTTTGTCCAGCAGTGGACATCTATAGGCTGAAGAAGAAGAAGACATGTTTCATGGACTGTCCGGCCGATACCTGTCGACGCAGGCCTGTAACGGCAAGCGGCCACATACTATGGGTTTGCATTGACCATCTGGGAACTGCGTGTCTGTGATCTTTTCCGGTTAACTGACAGGTTGATATCCACCGGCGAACTGATAATGTGTGGGGGCCTTAAGATACAACCCCTGACATTGACCTGAAAATTGCAAAAAACGTAAGAAAATTGGAATTTCGCGAGCTATAACCGCGCGTTCAGTTTAAGAGCTTTCGAACCGACAAACATCGAAACATGCACACTTATAATATATGGAGTCCAGCGCTGACGTTTTTCGTGACTATCTGCGTCAAGTATGTCGCACGTGCACAGTTGAAGAGCTGCGGGCTAGGGGTTAAGCTACAAATCGTACAAGACGATTGTACCTTAACCGCATCGCTGTCTCTAGAGTTTTTTAAGAGATAAGTTCCCGTAAAATGACCCCTATCACCGAGTGCAAGTTTATAGTTACCTCGCTCTGAGATCTGGAAAATCAATGACAATATTGACAAGTGGTGAGTCGCCACGCGCACTCATTCCCAAATCTTACGCACATGAACTAACTTGTATACCGACCCCCTCGAGGACACAACTTTGATTATATCTTAATTACCAACTATGTCCTACTAACCTAAAAGAGGCTCGGAAACTTTTCAACGTTACTAAATCTGCCCCCTAATTGGCGAACACATTTTTGTGAAATGATTGCGACTAGTTGGGATCGTTTGGACCGAACGGACCAATGGGCGGTCTGAACGATCCCAACTGATACCAACTAGTCGCATTCATTTGACAAAAATGTGTTCGCCGATTAGGGGGCAGATCAATAAATAGATCACTGTGAATAATACAAGATTTTTAAAGTACTTTTGTCTATTGTAACGTCGCGTACATTGGTAATTACATATGAAACTTCGTAAAAAGTACATCGGAAATATAACAGTGGAAATTAATATGACCGTCAAGTACTGCAAGGTCTGGTGACGGAGGTGACGCCTCTGAATTAAGGGATTTTACTGTAAATGTATATTCAACCTCGCCCTACACTGATACTTTCTCTACGTTCTTTAACTCTTATGAAATTTTTCATTTAATTCAGACAACCATAGATCCATTATAACTGAAAAATAACTGGTGGTTAACAGAAAACATTTTTACACATTAGTGCCGTGTTTGATCCCATTGTTATTCCGTCGATTGAGGATTGAAAACTCTGATATTTTGAGATAGGTTTTTACAAAATAAGCCACTGCAAAAATAAACAAGGATGCAGATTTAAAATTTTATATTTAACTAGCGGCCGCCAGCGACTTCGTTCGCGTGGAGTTAGTTATGCTCCTATTGGTCGCAGCGTGATGTTATATAGTCTAAAGCCTTCCTGGATTAATGGGCTATCCAACGCAAAAAGAATTTTTCTAATCGGACCCGTAGTTCCCGAGATTAGCGCGAACAAACAAACAAACAAACTCTTCAGCTTTATATATTAGTATAGATAAACTGCGGCTTGGCATCTTAGACCAAATATAGCTTTATCGTACCTCTTTTGTGATCTAAAAATGATTAACCTATTATTGGAATTTCTCCAAAATATTAACGCCGAGCCGAACCCATTGAGACCACTTTCTAGAGCTATAGTAATAATGAGTAGCCTTTTAAGGATTGGAAAGGTTAACGTCAATTTAACTCTTTGATCACAGACTTCATTGGTGTTTTTTTTTTCTGAATGCTTGGCTCCGTTGCTAGGTAACTCCGCGTTCCCGCCTAATTGGCCGCATTGTAGCCAAGCCAGAAGGGTATAAGTTAGCTGAGTTTATATGGGCTCCCGAGGAGCTACAGATCAATGAGGTACCCAGTTGGTCGCGCCGAATAATTTATGGATCGTTTTTTGTATCATAAAAATAAAGTATAAAAAGTTTCAAAGAACTTTTAACCTACGGGGGAATCGGCAAGCCTTGTTGACGGTGTATCTCTGTTGCTGCTATAATAAAAACTAGTGAAAACAATATAAACTAAATAGTTAAAAGGAGTTCTCATACAAAAAGTTCTAGGTTTCGTATTTGGCCGGTTTTTATATTTATGAATGAGCCCCAACGGCGTGTAGGTATCTTACTAACTTTGTATCACTACTAGGTACATCACACCACAGTGATGCTAATACTACTCACACAATATAGGCGACACCGAAGTTAAGAATTCCGTGAAGGTACCAAACAGACCATTGTAAAATACGCATACGTAGACGTGACAAGTAACTATCCAAACAGGATTACGCAAAAAAATATATGTATATCATGAAGGTTTCTGGGGTCATCGATCGCATTTAGTACCTATTCATGAGTGTATTCCGTAGTAAAACTATAATTTCTCCAAACAGAACTCGACAAATTAAAATACTTTAATTGAAATAAATAGTTTGAGTTTGACAGGTTAACTTATCATCAATTTTATCTACGCCAATGGTTCTGATGTCGACAATTCAACCAGTAAATAAAGTGATGTTCAATGGTTTAATGCGACTCTAGGTCCCTGTCATATATGTATACACATGTACATATACAGAGTGGTGCTGACAATACGACAATAAATGAAAACACAGACCATGATGGTTCATAGGAATAATCCGGAACCATAGAAAAAAACCTAGCATCAAAAATAAAAAAAATAAAAAATTTCAAACAAACTAAATCGCATAAAATTGCAAACGGAATAGAACATCCTCTAAAATATTGGTTCAATGACTTCCGATCAGTGGGCGACAGCGCGTTCATGTAGGTATCTACTTGCTTTTTCGCGCCATTATTATTAAAGTTTAGTACCGCTGGATGCGGCGGTCATCAACCTCTAAGCGTTTCCCTATCAACATGTACATAATGTAGAAAATTTTTAAATTAAAAATAATTTCCTGTGACTAAACTAATGGATATATTTATATAATTTTTTTATGGGTAGACTGGGAACGTGTTAAGGTACACGATGTTTAATTTATTGTCGTATTGTCAGCACCACTCTGTATAGGAAAAATACCTATGGTTCCTATTTATTATTAATGCAGTATGTGGCAATTAATGCACGAGTACCTTGAGCACTATATTGCTGTGAACACACGGTAAAGGCCGTACCTATTTCTGTGTGCATAAGTAATGTATGTATCAACACTGAAAACACACCTCAAAATTCGTATACTGGCTGGCGTTAAACGAAACAATAAACGTACGTCGTGTTTCATATCGGGAATGTAATTAAGTGCGACCATGGTTAGTTCTTACATTGCTAAAATTTAATTCGTTAAATCGTTACAACAAGTACTAATAGGTAATTGGTAGACGTAATTATTGAACGCACTGGTCTGGGTTCCAATTTAAGTTAGGACTTAAAAATTATTTTATTTTTATTGTTATTGAAATATGGGGTTAAAAATAAAATGTTTTGTACAGACGACAGCACATCAAGCTACTACAGTCTGTCGGATTTCTTTATTAGATTTTCAACTTTATTTCTGAAGTATTAAGGCTCAAGGTTGATTGGGAATATTTGACAGTTTGGAGCAGCTTGACCTGCTGTCTGTTTCTCTGTTACGCTTTCCCGCTTAAACCTCTGAACCGATTTAGATGAAATTTGGCACAGACAATCTTTAGACCCTGAGAAAGGACATAGGCTACCTTTTATACCGGAAAAATTTGATATTCCCGAGGGAAATCTAAAAAGCGCGATATAACCGAACTCTACGCGGGCGAAGCCGCGGGCGGAAAGCTAGTACTTTTATAAACTAAAAATAACCCTAAAAATGCCTAGTTTGGGGCCAATGTAAAATCTCTGTAATTTTTCTAGCAATAAAGTTGATTATTATTTATTATAAATGAATTTCTAATTGAAACCGTTTATTTTCTCACAAGAACAATTTATTGTGATAAAGCAGGTCATCATTTAACTACGACCAATAGACATAAAATATTGGTTTATCTATTACAATATAATAATAATGGGGAATAATTATTACTGTCACAAAACAATAAATGAACGAATCGAAACGAATGAATGAATGAATGAAACGATGAATTAATCTCCACACGTAGATAAAAAGTGCGGACTCCATGTCACAATACAATTTATTAAATTACTCAGTAGCGTGCTTATAGCCAAAGTCACCGACATAGCTCTTCCAGTTGCTAAAATTATGTGGCAGTGGGCGGGGCATATTGCTCGTAGAACCGATGGCCGATAGGGCAGTAAGGTTCTGGAGTGAACGCCATGTACCGGAAGACACAGCCTAGGGAGACCCCCAACAAGGTGGATCGATGACCTGGTGATGGTTGCGTGAAACCTGTACCAATGGATGCGGGCAGCACAGGATCGGTCATCGTGGAATACCATGGGGGAGGCCATTGTCCAGAAGTGGATCTCTATAGAATGACGCAGAAGAAAAAGAAGAAGTGCTTATAGCCCACAAGCCTCATTAATCAAACGTGGATATGGGGACATAAATCCGATGGTTTGGCAGTTGATTATCAACACCCGTCGCTGTTGATAATCAGCATTGTAAAGTCGACCAATAATCCATACTAATATTATAAATGCGAAAGTAACTCTGTCTGTCTGTCTGTCTGTCTGTTACGCTTTCCCGCTTAAACCTCTCAACCGATTTTGATGAAATTTGGCACAGACAAGCTTTAGACCCTGAGAAAGAACATAGGCTACTTTTTATCCCGGAAAAATTGGATGTTCCCGAGGGAAATCTAAAAAGCGCGATATAACCGAACTCCACGCGGGCGAAGCCGCGGGCGGAAAGCTAGTAGTAGTATAATAGTAATAATAGTAGTAATAATAATAATCCCCATTGTGTCACCCTTTGTAAAATCTTTATATTTATGTGTCTCTAATCTATATGGTGTACATAATAAAGAGTATTCTATTCTATAGTAGTAGTTATACCACGGTATAACTTTGATGGTCAGTGAAGTAAGAGCCATCCTCATACAAGATATCGACTTTACAAGACACATTAATGTAATTGAAAGACGCGCTCGTTTCAAGGTCGTCAATACAGAAAATGGATATTGGTGAAGACAACAACGCCGTCACAACGCCACAACAATATGAGCTCAGGGACCCCGTTGGGTATATCAAATTAATCAACGATGGTGCTGTAATCATCATCTGGGAGCCTGGCGAATTACTGACCAGTGCCGATAGCTGCATTACTTCGTCACTACCGGATATTCAGGTTATCCTACACAATTTCTTTATTTAAAAAACGTTGCACCACACTAGGAATTTCTCCTGTATCGTGGGTGAGTTTCCTCCTTCTCCTCAAGTCGTTCTCCTCATTACTGAGGGTCGTGATGTCCCTGTGGAATTATCCTCTTCTTCACAATAGTTCGCCATTTGTTACGATCCCTGGCTGCGAGTATGGCATCATGCAGGCCGGTGTCCAGAGAGGAACGAATTTGGTCAGTCCACCTTATTGGACTGCGACCTCTGGAACGTCGTCCATCCACCTTGTGGGTGAGTTTACAAACATGTAATTCACATGCACAAACAACCAGACCTACCGACCGAGATAACTATTTGTGGGTCTTAAAAATATTTGTACCGTGCGGGAATCTAACCCGCGACACGTAGTGCTGCAGTCAATAGCTTAACCACTGCGCTAACCGTATCATCTTTGCCATCGACTTGCACAACCTAGGCTATAAAAAAAAAACAACCAAGGACTATAGAAGTATAGACTGATATTGCGTCCCTATTGCACACTAGCCTAGCTAATGCAAGCACTATTGGTGGAGTAAACGTAGACTAAATCAGGACAGGTAAATTGTTTAATGTTTAATCACAATAGTCGTGGTAGCCTAGTGGTTTTTTTTTTTTTTTACATATTATAAACCAGCGCTTGACCGAGGCGAAACGCTTCGTCCGGATCGTAGTGGTGTTAACAACGTAAGGGTGGAAACCAGCCGTACGACGGGTCGTCCGCTGGTGGAACGGAGATGGGGAATTAAATCATGCAATTCCCTCGCACACTCCCCGAAATGCATCCTATAGAACACCGAAAGGCTGGCTACTCTACGCCTGTGCTCTAGGCTTTGGAGACCAACTCGAGTTAGATCAGGGTCACCAATCAGCCTCTTTGCACGTCGTCTTTGGTTAAAACAACATCCTTTCAAGTATGTGTGGGTTCGATTCCAGGTCAGGCAAGTACCAATGTAACTTTTCTAAGTTATATGTGCCTTCCAAGTATATCTTGGACACCAATGACTGATTAAAAGGTCAAGGAAAACATCTTGAGGAAAGCTGGACTTCAAGTCTGAAAACGCCAACCCGCATTGAGCAAGTGTGGTGATTGCACTCAATCCTTCTCTGTATGAGAGGAGACCTGTGCCCAGCAGTGGGACGATAAAAAAGTTGATGGTGAATGAATCACAACAGTTTAGTTTTCACCTCATTCAATTACTTATGATTCTTCTGCAAATAGAACACAACACTTGAGATATACGATTTAATTACAAATGGGAATAATATTGACAGCAAAACAGCCCATATACTGCCCGCCGTTTGTCTCATAGTGAACAGGCTATAATTAGGTCCAAGTTTTAAAATTATTAGACGCAGGTATAATCCAATTTTACCCCATTCATATTTCAGCTCTCCAATTATCCTTGTAAAGAAAAAGAGTGGCTAAGGCCCAAGGTAACCATTAAGTTGGAATCGCCCCTGAAGACCTACACAAAGCAGCTTTTACAACACCTCAGAGGGTAGGGGGGCTGACAGCCTCCGTGGCGTAGCGGTAGCGGACGCGGCCGCTGCGCAAGGTGGCGCGGGTTCGATCCCCGCACAGTGCAAGTATTTGTATGCATGAATATGAATATTTGTACTGGTCTGGTCGTGCCTCGGAAAGCACGTTAAGCCGTTGGTCCAGGTTGCCCTACGAACATCTAGTGGCAGTCGTTACGGGTTGTTGCAGCCCTCAAAAGTCCTACAATTAGTCTAACTGCAATGCTTCGATGCCGCCTTCGGGTTGTGGAGGTCAGACGGCAGTCGCTTCATGGAAAATGTCGAAGTTTAGCCATATCAGCAGTTGGACTGGTAAAGCGAACCCCAGACTTCAAAGCTGGGAAGGCTTCGGATGAGACTGGGATTAACACTGGGATGATGAGGAGAGGGTAGGGGGGCGTTGTGGGGGGAGCACTTTGTATATACTCGTGTTCCATTTGGTCTGGCTAACACACCGTCCGTTTTTATGCGACATATAAACAAAACGTAGTAACGTAGATTCTATCCGAAATTATAATAAGAAAATAAGTATTGGCATTTTTAAGAATTATTCCTACCTTTCGTCGATCTGCAGCCAAGCAGTCTAATTGCGTAATACACTATCAATAGCAATGGGTTTCATTTTGACAGTTCAACAACATTCATTGCGTTATTTACGTTGTTTAGCAGACACATTTATTGACCATATGGAGCAATGAATTAGCAATATGCTTCAAAATGATTTTTATTGATAGTAATAGTGGGTTAAGTAATTAGGGCGCGGTTTAGATATTTAAGAAAGGCTTGTTTGTAAATTAAAACCAATCAATGTAAAGTAAAATATGAGTATTCTTTTTTATTCAATAGCATTCAACGGGGTAAAGAATTGGTACTGGTAGCAGTGTCGCAGTTTCCCATCCGTAACGTACCCGATATTTTTTTTTATTTATAGTAGTTATGCTCTTTGACGACATACGTTAATTTATTGGGATTTCTTCCTTACTAGTTACCCTATTTAATAAACTTACAACAACTACTTATTTACGTAAATTTCTCTAGCAGGGTAATTATGTAACACACTTTCAGTAGCAATGGGTTTCATTTTGGCAGTTCAACAATATTCATTGCGTTATTTACGTTGTTGAGCAAACACATTTTCCGAACATAAAGAGCTATGGATTAGCAATTGGTTTCACAATGATTCCAATTGATAGTAACAGTGTGTTACGCCTAAGACTTAAATTCACATTAAGTATGTGAGCTGCAAAAGGACGAATAACTCAATACCACACCAACATCATAATATTATCATATCAACTTTTCTCTTTGTAGTGTTTTTAGAAAGCCAGTTTTTGTTTAAAGTATTACTAAAATCTATTTCTAATATTACAACTAAATTCTTATTTAGAACCCCTATTGTTGTCAATCTCAGTACGCTGTCGCATGGATCCTATAATATATAATTTAAACTCACTGGGTATCCAGTAATTTGACTAATTCCTTCCAGGACGTGCCAGTAGGACCTATTAATTAATGGCTAGGCGAACATTTATGGTACCTATTCTAGAAAAAAAAAAATAGGTTTTTTTTTTAATAAACACAAAGGAGAATGAAGCTATTGTATACATACTTGGGCCCGGGTGTAAAACGATGAAAATGGCGTTAACTGATAGCTCAATCCCCTGCAAATCTTCGCTGAAAATGTTGCATGTTTTGGAGATCTGAGAGCCGACTAATTAGACTAGGTTTAGTTAAAGTTCCCCGAGGTGACGCAAGCAGAGACGGGAGCGGCCGTGTCGCGGCTCCGGGCCAAGAATAAAGCACCCGGACCTGACGGAGTTCCTGGCCGAGCTCTCGTCCCGGCTCTTAAGGAGCTAGAGCCCCAGCTGAGCGGTTTTCGTCGGGGGTGCTTCACCATAGACGCCATCATGCGCGCGTGTGAGCCCTGGCGGAGGATACGGTGTCCCGGGGTGGGGTGGTGTTGGCGGTGTCTTTAGACATTTCCAACGCCTTCAGCACCCTACCCTGGAGCTGTATTAGGGAGGCCCTGAAATACCATCGGGTGCCTCCCTACCACCGCCGCATAGTAGGGGCTTATCTGGAGGACATATGCGTCATCTATCGGGGACGTCACGGTGCCGGTCAGCACCAAATGTCGTGCGGTGTTCCACAGGAATCGGTCTTGGGACCGCTCCTGTGGAACATCGGCTACGACTGGGTGCTGAGAGGCGAGCTCCCGTCGGGCGCCGATTTGACGTGTTATGCGGACGACACGCTTGTCACTGCCCCGGGGGACCTCGCACAGGGAAGCGACGTTGGTAGCCACGGCTGCGGTATCACAGGTGGTGAACCGCATCCGGCGCCTGGGCCTGGAGGTGGCCCTTGACAAGTCGGAGGCCATGGTTTTCCATGGCCCCCGGCGTGCGCCGGCGCCGGGATCGCATATCGTGGTCAGTGGGGCCCGGATAGCTGTCGAGTCCACCATGAAGTATCTGGGATTAGTGCTCGACAGCCGATGGGAATTCGGGTCCCACTTCCGGCGACTGGCGCCCAGGCTGATGGGTGCAGCGAGCGCGCTATGAACGTTGCTTCCCAACATGGGGGGCCCGAGCGCCGCCTGTAGGCGGTTATACGTGGGAATAGTGCGGTCTATGGCCCTGTATGGAGCCCCTGTGTGGGCGATGTACCTGACGGCCGGAACACTCGCCATTCTACGCAAGCCGCAGAGGGCGATGGCCGTCAGGGTCGTCCGCGGGTACTGCACGATTTCCTACGAGGCGGCTTGCGTCCTGTCCGGATCCCCGCCCTGGGACCTAGAGGCGAAAGTACTAAGTCATTGTACCGATGGCGCGAGGAAGAGCGGAAACGGGGCTCCAGTCCGGTGCAGCGGCAGATCGAGCTGCATCGAGAGGAGCTCCGGCAGGTCCTGGTGGCGGACTGGCGGCAGAGGCTTATGCGCCCTACCGCCGGCCTCGCTACCGTCGAGGCGATCCAGCCAGTACTCGACGACTGGCTCGGGAGAAGGCACGGCTCCCTGTCGTTCAGGGTGACGCAGGTGCTGTCGGGGCACGGCTGCTTCGGCAAGTACCTGCGTCGCTTAGGCAGGGAGCCGGACGCTCGGTGCCACCACTGCGTCCAATGCGGGGAGGACACGGCGCAGCACACGCTCTCCGAGTGTGTAACTTGGGAGGAGCAGCGCCGTGTCCTCACAAATGAAGTAGGAGGCGACCTGACGCTGCCGGCAGTAGTGCGGAGGATGGTCGGTAGCGCAGAGTCGTGGGACGCAGTGGTGTCCTTCTGCGAGGACGAGATGTCGCAGAAGGAAGCTGGGGAACGGGAGAGGAAGATCTCAACTCCCTTCCTGGGCCGCAGAAGATGCACCGGGCACCGAAGAAGGGCGGATAACGCCCTCTTCCGCCCCCATGAATGGGTCCAGGGGCGAGAGACATGGGGAAGTGCCCGCCCCCTATTCGATGGACCCCGGCGGAGGCGCGCGCGAGTGTCGACACACGCCCCTGTGGCGATGCACGGGGTAGTTTAACACCCCACTACCCCGTGCAGGAGACGGGGCCCGGACAGACCGGGCCAGCACGAGTGTGTGGGGCCGTGGAAGAATTTAGACTCCCGCGGCCTTACGTGTTTGCTCGTGATAGAAGAGACACCGGGGTGGTTTTAGTTAGTAAAAGTCTGACAGATCCCGTCGCCCAACTCAAGGCGGCGGACATCCTACGAGGATTTCCACCCAGAAAAAAAAAAGTTTAGTTAAAGTGAGGTTAGATAAAAAAAAAAAACCGGCTAGTTCCTAGGCGTTCCTAGGAGTCGCGTCATACGTTCGAATCTAAGTATACTTATTTGTTTTTACTCCGTAATAAAAATATTTATTGTACCTAGTAATAAGTGAAGTTTGGCCTTGGAAACTTATACAATATGTAAAGAAAACCCTGTCCGATCCGTGAAGGTATTGTTAGGTATCGATAACTGATTCTAGTAATGGATACAAAGCCAGCCTAAACTTTAAAAAAAAAATCACGCGGCACCTGTGACGTGGTCGCATCGCTATTCGCTCATAATAACACCGATGTTGGAAATTGAAATTAATTCCCGGGAAAAAAAGATTATTTCAAAATTCATTAGTATTGTTACTATGATGATTATGTAAAATTTTATATTATATTTGGTCAAGTGTTTACCTAACCTTTATTATCTTTGTGGGTCGGACAGAGTTTTCTTTACATATTGTATATGCGTTGACTGTGACTATAACTTTAATTGTTTTAAAAATACGATTATATCAAACAGTGATCATCAAATAACTTAAAGAAAACAAGTTATAAAATATAAAAGTGTTAGGTCATTGCAGGTGATTGTGTATTTGAACCAACAGCAATTTTATCCCATCGTCATTAATTTTGAAATTGCCGCCCGTCTTGACATAGGGTACAAAAAATTTTACGTTTGTACTCGAAGCGAACTTAACGACAGCAGTTAAGGTCATACCTCAACAATGGTGGCCATAAGGTGTGGCTTCAAATCCGACTCACGACGTACTGTTTTTGTGATTTTTTAATTTGGTTACTACAATTAATCTTTGATTAAAAAATTCAGAATGCCAAAATGCGGAGCTTGCGGAAAGTTTTTGGCGGTGAATGATGGCATAAAATGCTCGAAACGACTGGGATTTTATCATAGAGTCTGTGTCAACCTTGCTCCCACGGCAACATACTCGGCAAGCTGGATGTGTCCTGAATGTAAAGCGTAGGTGCCCCGGGTAGACAACTCCCAAACCCCTGTGAGGGGAACAGGGGAGTCAAGTTTACCCACTCGTCCGGCAGCAGTTGGCCTCACTGATAAAGCTGAAGTAATCACAGAACCAATAAAAATAAACACAACGGATTCTCAAGATATAAGCCTGGCGATGAAAACTCGTGGTCTCCGCAGTTAGGTAAACGCCTTACGAGATGAAATTCGTCAGTTTCGAGATGAGTTCTCAGGACTTGATGATAAGGTTAATAAGTGGTATAACCGCGTGGATGTCCTGGAATGTCGTATCAGGGAACTCGAGGAGAGTAATGAGCGTGAACAAGAGTCGCTGCTAAACTATTTTCAATACTCTGGTGTTACGGAGTCTAGTGGTGAGAACCCGGCTCGTTGATAAACACCCTTGCTGTCAAACTGGCGATTAAGCTCGAAGAACAGGACGTAATTTTTGCTAAACGTGTTGGGAATACTCGGCGCGACCACACCGAAAGTGAAGCACCCCGCCTTCGTGTCATCGTTGTCCGGCTTTGCTAGTTGGACGCACGGTGCGAGAAAATTTGCTTAGTGCCGCACGCGTCCGCCGCAACCTCACTACTGCTGACATCGGAGTGCCGGGATCGTCGCATCGCATTTACCTTAATGAGCGCCTTACTAAAACTAACAGGCAATTATTCCACGAAACTCGACAAGCTGCTAGTCACCTGGGGTGGAAATACGCCTGGACTAAGGATGGCCGCATTCTTGCGCGTAAAGTCAGGGAAAATCGGCTGTGCACATCCGTACGAAAATGGATATCACACGTTTTTTCATCACTCAGTAGGTTTGTTCCTGGATAGATTAGTAATTACTGTCAACTTTTTTCATGTTCCAAGTTTGCATTGCACGATGTCACATGCGAATGTCAAGATTGATCCATGATTTTGTGTTTTATTTACATGTCGCAAAATACATGCTTTTTGTTTTTGGTTATTTTTTATTTGAATTGTTCAATGCTTTATATATGTTTCCGTCACGTTTATATAGTTGACATCTCTAGCTATTACTGCTTGAATGCTTGATATGCAAACAGCTTGGTGTACCTTTAATCAGCGCTGCCTACGGTGCCAGTCCTTTTTTATATCTTTCTTCAGTTCCACATAAAATCACTCACACTACACTTTATTTAATTGCTACTACAATCATGTTTACATGCATCTTTTATTGATCTGTGCGGTTTTTTATTTAGTATATTCTCTAATATGTTTATTTATTGTTAGTACATTATTTATCCATTAATGTCCACTGCATTCCTTAAGGTTGGTTTTTGGAATGCAGGTTCTTTAGGCACGAAACATGACGAGTTTATAGCAGCATTATTAGGTTTGGGTTTCGATGGGATTCATGAATCCCATCGAACATTTATGCGATGAGTTAAAGAGACGTGTTCGTGCTAGAAATTCGGCCTCGGAATCACTCAGCCAGCTGCAGCATGCAGCAACATTTGATTGTCACTCTCATCCAATCCATGAAGAACCGCATGGAAGCAGTCATAAGAACTCGGGGAAGGAATACCAGTTACTAAATAAAAATTTGCTAGCTTTTTTTGTCATTTACATGTATTGTTTAATTCATATGCTTCATACTCCATACAGGGCAAAAATTACCTACTCGTTACCAAATACAAATCCTATGAAAATTTAATTTGAATTTAGAACAATAATATCAGGATTTTAAAACCTCTTTTTATTCACTATTAAACGACATAATTATGAAGCAGTATCGATAATATTTTATTTAATCGATTAAGAACATAAATCTTTTTATCTACTCTCAAATCAAAAAAAAAAACCGGCCAAATGCGAGTCGGACTCGCACACCGAGGGTTCCGCCGTACAAACGTAGCGGTTTACAATTTATGACGTACTAGCTTTCCGCCAGCGGCTTCGCCCGCGTGGAGTTCGGTTATATCGCGCTGTTTAAATTCCTCTCGGGAACATAAAATTCTTCTGGGATGAAAGGTAGCCTATGTTCTTTCTCAGGGTCTAAAGATTGTCTATGCCAAACTTCATCAAAATCGGTTGAGAGGTTTAGGCGGGAAAGCGTAACAGACAGACAGAGTTACTTTCGCATTTATAATACTAGCATTGATTTAGAATTTTTCACAGTTTAGAGGCAATTAGATTTAAGAAGTGTTTGATATGAATTTCAACTTTCATATCTCTACGCGTTCATGTGAAAAAGGGTAGGTAGTAAGTTTATAATTATTAAAAAAATATTTTATGTCATGTAAGCAAAAATAATATTTTAATATTTTATTTAACTTCAAATTTATCATTTTCACAATTTTGCCTTTATCTGTCTGTACTATAATATAACGTTGCTTCGTGCCGAATTTCAAGATTCTGAGTTCACGGGAAGTACCTTGTAGGCAAAGAGATTTAAGATATATAGAGAGGGCATGTGTCAAAATGGCATAGAAAAACTGTGATCCCATGGCTCAGTTCCGCCATCTAGTACAATATAGCAAAATTAGATCGACAATTGGAGGCATCAAATAGTAAAAATGAAATAAGTTCATATAAAATATATTCAGCTATTGCCCGGTAGGTGACCAGTGTGGTCTATGTTGCCAGATCCTACCTACCTCCATTTAATACCCTAGTATAGTTCAAATCGGGTAAATAAATATTGAAAAGTAAACAAATTAAGTGAAACTTGTCTTGTACAAACAAAAACTGTTTTAGAATTTAAGAAGCGATCCTATAGAAGACCTACTGCGACAATTATAACGAGAACTTTGAGTACTACGTGAAGTAACATCTGCAGTGTTATTGTGTGTTTACAACACGGACTTCGTGGACATAAGGGAAGACTTCGGTGCCACGTCAGCGACATTCTACTTGTCATTGCCTACAATTGACTGTGCCTTCGTTGCCAATAAACTTCGTAACCCATAACTGGCGTTTAAGTACCCCTAGCCCGTAACAGTATTATAGTACAAAAATATAAGACCATTTTTTGAGCTATATATCAACTAGCTACAAGGTGGCGCAGCAGTTTCTATCTCCATTAAATGACACACCATTTGGTCTAAACAATTTTTTTAAAACATCAAACAGTTAAAATAAGAAGTTTAATAATCACCTTCAATAATAATCTGCGTAGGTATACGAATTTTCAACAGTAGCTGTCTCAAAATGTTACCATAAAAAATGAATAATGGGAAGGACGTCATTTAAGCAGCTCGATTAAACAACGTGAACCTTTAGCTCACGTAACGATTACAGAATAATTAATGTAGAATGTAATGAATGTCGTCCTCCGTGGCGCAGCGGTCAACACGCCTGCCTGCGACGTGGAGGCCCCGAGTTCGATCGTCGGCCAGTTCATGATGGAAAACGATCTTTTCCTGATTGGCCTGGGTCTTGGATGTTTATCTATATGTGTAACTTTTATAAATATAGTATCGTTGAGTTAGTATCCCATAACACAAGTCTCAAACTTACTTTCGGGCTAGCTCAATCTGCGTGATTAGTCAGTAAAAAAAAAAAATGTAATACCTACTATGGCTTTGCAATATGACTGATACATTCATTGACTATTATGGTTAGAGTTTTAGACCATAATAATATAAGGAAATACTAAAAATACGCGGCGAAGTGAATAGCGCATGAAGGTTTCGGTATCATTACCTAACTATACGAAATAAAAATGAATAAACAAGTTATGCTTTTAGTATTGTTCCTAGAGCGGCAACAGAAATAGTCAAGCTACAACGAGTCTTAGCAATATAGCTCTAGTACGTGAACCTTAACAGTACATCATGCCTTTAATTCCCAAATGGTTAGAGGCAGGGGTGTACTACATTCATATAGGTAGCATTCGTGTACCCACATTTTGCCCGTTATTACGTGGCGTCTAGAGAATGAGCCTACCGCCGCCAACCAGCATATTACAAGCTGCTCCTGAGAAATTTCTGATATAAAAACTCAGTAACCCAAACTGGGAATACGGCCCAAGGGACCTTATTGTTGGCAATATCGCTTGCAACAATGAACAAACAATCAATGTCAGCAGCTTTCATAAAATGAAAGTATTCAATGATTTTTTTACATAAAATAGAATCTTAAAACAAATATCTTAATTATAACTATAAGATACAAATTTTCTGTGTAAGTTAAATGAGAATTTATTATGTTATGTTAATTATATATTTCTAGGCCTAAAGCAAAACATCGAATGAGAAAAGGAGGAAATACGTTTCATTTGCAATCTTCAGTATAATCTCACCCGTACAGGGCGCGGCGCCACTCGCCACGATACAGTAGGCCTAGTATGAGTTTTCATTACGAGACTCGATCCTCGATATCGAGCGCGTTTGACTCATCGATTGGCCCGCTTCAAGGTTGTAAGAATTCTCAACCAATGAGAGCGCCAAACTCGCTCGATATCGACGATCGAGTCTCGTAATGAAAACTCATACTAGGCCTACAGAGCTATTAAGTCTGCAATTCAGTACATTTTGCCGTAGTTCCTGGTTTCATCAAATAAATACCTAGTTATACTGGCAATCGAAAAAGCAATCTGCAATGCGATAGCTCTGTAGATAGTGATGGCATCGATTGAAGTCTCGCTATGATTTCGATACAAATATAAGACCAGAGCATTTAACCTCCAGTTTTCAAAGTAAATATTTTTCTACTTTTATACTTAGCTACATGCTAAGTGGTCCGGTAGAATAAGAGTTTATCCCTAAACCTCATTTTTTTTTCTATTTTCGTTGGATTATAGGGCCTCTCAAGTATGAGTGCGAGGGTTCGATTAAAGGTCAGGCAAGTACCAATATAACTTTTCTAAAGTTATACATACTTTCTAAGTATATCTTGGATACCAATGACTGAAGGTGAAGGAAAATATCTTGAGAAAACCTGAATTTTTAAGTCTGAAATAGCCAACCCGCATTTAGCAAGCGTGGTGATTACGCTCAATCCTTCTCTGTATGAGAGGAGACCTGTGTCCAGCAGTGGGACGATAAAAAGGTTGATGATGATAGGAGATTTTACGCATAGCGTATGTGAGTCCCATAGTAACCTAAAGAATTGCACTTTCACAAAACATGGGCCACGAATTTGAACAATCCTTTTGCATCGTTACCATTTGGTTGGGATAGAATTGTATGAAACATACCTACAGGGGTCGGCACTCGAAGTGTTACCAATTCAAAATGCTGTAATTCTGTTAATCATGAGCATATTTATTTAAAAACTTCAGTATTGAAAAAAGACATATACAATAAATAAAAAAAGAAGCTATTGTTCGATATGGCCACCTTTAGCGCGGATAACAGCATCGAGTCTGACCGAGAAGGCTTCACACGCTGCGCTGCACGAATGTGGTCTGCTGGTATTTTGTTCCATTCTCGGCGAAGCGCAATCTTTAAGGCGTCGACCGTCTCATATTTTTTTGTTGACACTTTGGCTTCTAGAATTGACCATATGGAAAAATCCATTGGGTTTAAGTCCGGGGAATATGGTGGCCATTGTTGCGTAGAAATGAAGCTCGGAACATTTTCTTGTAAAAAAATTTGGGTTTCACGAGCTTTGTGAGATGGTGCCGAGTCTTGTTGAAAGGTCCAATGATTTCTACCAAATTGCTTACGTGCCCAAGGTAACAAAGCATCGTTTAAAATCTTTTTACGTTAGATCTGCTGGTTTATCTTTACATCCTGGTCAATGAAAACGAGAGGTGAGCGTCCCATGGCAGTTACCGCCGCCCAAACCATCACAGACGCTGGAGCTTGCTTTCGCAAGGCAATTCGTTGGTCTAAATTGTCATTTGATTTACACTTTAACCATACGCGATCATTTTGCTTGTTCACATATTGCTGAAAGGTAAAAAATTTTTCATCGGAAAATACCAAATTCTCAAGCAAGCTATCAAGCTTGCTTGAGAAAAACAAAAAAATACCAAATTTTCAAGCAAGCTTGATAGCTTGCTTGAGAATTTGGTATTTTCCGATGAAAAATTTTTAATAACGCACAATAAAGTGCGTTATCGTGCATTGTCCAACTTCTTTCGTAACACCCACTTACACTTCACTACAGTCTTACTGTCTTTTGCCACGTCTACTACAGCCCATGCATTATAGTCCTTGAAACGCTAAAGTTCTTCTTTCACGGCTAATAACCACTGATCTCTTACGGCACCCTGTAATGCTTCCTCGATAGTCAGTCCATTAGCATCATCAAATACTTCCTCTGACATACATATGTTCGACATCCCATACCGTACCGGCTTCTTTGTGTTTCTGGTATTTTTTGCTCGTAGCTCGGGTGAGCTATTGGCGGCTTGGTCGTCACTAGGTATGTATGTACCGACTGAGTCACTTGATATTACTTCAACTAGTGAATCATCATTTCCTGAACTCTTGTCATTCACATTACTGTCCCCCACTGAACGTGAGTTTTCTTCACCTGATGTAGATTGGTATGCTGACGACTGGACTTTTTTCATCTTCATAGAATTATCATACGATCTATGTACCTAGTATTCTTTCGCCAAAGTATGAGGCAGCACACGAAGGCAGCTGTTGAACCAAATATACTGATCATCTTTTTGCAGCTGCCTACCCTTTATCAATTTTTTTTGGGATCGACTTCCAAAAGATTATATAGTCTATTTTGTCATTGCAGGTTTCACAACGGTCTTATTTAAAAAATATATTTTTCATTTGCTAAAGCAGTTGCGGTAGTAAATGCTCTCTATATATTTCTTGAGTTTTTTTAGAAATAACAATATCACAGATTTATTCAGATCTATTTATAGTAGATATTTTAGATCAGGCAACTAAGGCGCGTGATAACAACGTCCAAGTCCAGACAGCCCCACTGGTGGATAAGGTTGAAAAGTTTTGTCGTGTCCAAGGCAGAAATATTATCTTTCAATGGAGAGAAAAAAATAGTTTTAAATACTTGTATTCATCAATATTATTGGCTGTTGGACATGGGAGCTTTTTTGTCAGTTGTACGGTTGATGAACCAGATATATAAATTTTGAGAAAATATGTATATTTCAGTTAAGAATATATGCCTATGTATAGCTAGAGAAATTCGTCACTTGGTCAAGGTTGTCTTGTATTGTCAACACGGACGAGTGAAGTATTGCTAAATGTGTAAGGTTAATTGGCTCAGTCATTTGCTCAGGCTTATTTTGCATGGAGTAATTCCGTTCATAGAGTGACATCGACGCACGAACTTTTCCCATATATTCAATACATATACATGATTCTAGACGAGTTGATTATTAAAAAAAACAGCAATTCTATATATTTCATTAGATATTCTTTCCAATTATAATTACTCGCTGATATAATAACTTAACTGACACATATATTCTTGATATGGTCGTCTTATCTAAATCTTGAGAATCGAATAATAGTGCACTACCCGTAGTAATTACTACACTATTATTTCTAGCCAGTTATAGTATCATCATCGTCATAATCAACCATTTTATCGTCCCACTGCTGGGCACAGGTCTCCTCTCATACAGAGAAGGATTGAGTGTAATCACCACGCTTGCTCGATGCGGGTTGGCCATTTCAGACTTTAAAGTCCAGGTTTCCTCAAGATGTTTTCCTTCACCTTCAGTTATACTATAGTAATTAAAAATGAAAAATAGATGTCTATTGGGTGTGCTGTAAAGTTGTGGTTAAAAGTTTGCTCTTATCTAGAGATACATTAAATTATTAATGAAACATTGTCCATTTGCAATAATGATATGAAAAAAATAATTAAAAATCGTCTGAAAAGATCGACAACTGCATTGCGTTTCACGGGTCCCGCACAGAACAAATATTTGTATGACCAACAGGTGGTTTCGGGTATCGCTGTTTGTGTATGTGAGTTTTAATATTTGTAAACACACCCACGATACAGGAGTATTTACTAGAATAGGGAAACGTTTAAAAAAACCCAAAATCAAGAGTGAAATTTATAGAAATATTGCTACGGATACAAAACTACTATAACATGTGTTATAAAACATGACATGTCGTTTATGTTATTAATTACGAGACGCGAATTTTACACATAAGAGCCACGGTTTAACGTTCAATTAATTAACTTGAATATTTTGAACTTGAAGATATCCTGGAGTGGAGACCGCTTATAGGCACGAATAATACACGATTCACGAATGTTAGATAGACTCACATCTTTAGTTAAAAAGCTTCTCTTTAGTAGTTGTTTGTAATATTCCACTACACTATCATAGAATAAAGAGGGGAAGTAGGTTATCTCCGACCCAATCCGCGATTTAATTGCCTACTGTCTTAGGGTTGACGACTGTCCGCGCTTCGTCGGTTACGGTTGTCGCCCAAATCGCTAACAAATATTTATAGACTAAGAGCTTATGTTTAAATTATTTGCTTAGTATTTAGTTTACATATACTACTTAGTCAGTTTTTTTTTAGTAATTTTTATTTTTAGTTTTGTACACATAAAGAACCATTTTTATTTTTAATTAATACAAATATAAATAATACAAACATAATATCTATTGAATCACACATTTAATACAAAATTACAAATTAGCTACAGAAAAATACCTACTTTCTTCGGTTTCGACTATTACGAAACGCGTTGTTATAAAAACTTTAATCCATACTAATATTATAAATGTGAAAGTAACTCTGTCTGTCTGTCTGTCTGTTACGCTTTCCCGCTTTAACCTCTCAACCGATTTTGATGAAATTTGGCACAGATAATCTTTGGACCCCGAGAAAGAACATACCTTTTATCCCGGAAAAATATGATGTTCCCGAGGGAAACCTAAAAAGCGCGATATAACCGAACTCCACGCGTGCGAAGCCGCGGGCGGAAAGCTAGTGTGTAATATATCCGTATCCTTGTAAATAACTTTTAGAAATATAATTTGAAAAATATAAATCTTTTATTTGTTCATAAATAAACATACCTACCAACTTTGCAGTTTATGTGATCATTTTTAAATGGTTTTTGGAACATCTGCTCCATCCTCTTAATAATATTTTCTACAAAGTCGTCAGGTGGAACCACTAATAGAATTTGGTTTCTAGAATAATTTTTGTAGTGAAGATACCTAGATTCTGCACTTAAATTGCAAACTTGCTGATTAGCATTTAAATACGATTTAAGTTGTTCGCAATCCTCGTGACGATCCATGCATTTTTTTAACAAGAACACGTGACGCGCGAACCTCGTCCGGTGCCAGCCGCGACTAGCGCACTGATAGCACTCTAATATTGTGTTTAGGTGTGCGTGCGGCGACGCATAGATACTATGGCGCACACATACAAGCCGTGCGCGGTCCGTTTGTATGAAGATAACCTACTTCCCTCTCTTTATTCTATGACACTATCAATGTCGGCATTATAACGGGGGTAAGACCCGTCATGGAGGCGTGGAACAAGAGGCGGCATGGCGCCCTCAGCTTCCGGCTGACGCAGGTGCTGTCTGACCACGGCTGCACGGGAAGATAGGACCCTCTGAGGCACAGTAGCTCGAGAGTCAAGAGTGGCTGTCGAGGGTGCATAAGCATCCAGCTCCCTCGGCCAAAGGTAGGGACAAAAACGAACATAACGGTGGTTTTAGCTGGTATGAGATCCTCTGTCACCCCCGCAATGGGGGAAGGCCATGAAGACTGTCTTGCCACCGGGAAAAAAGCATTTATTTTAGACTAAGTAGCCTATCAAGTGCTGTTCTTTTAATCAAAAAAACCGGCCAAGTGCGAGTCTGACTCGCACACCGAGGGTTCCGCCGTACAAACGTAGCGGTTTACAATTTATGACGTATTAAATCAAATTACTTACTAGATATCGTTCAAACCAATTGCATGGTAATGCGTAATGCACATCATATATTTTTTTTAGTTTTAATGTTATCTTATTTTGGAATTTACAGAGAGGGTACACATTTTAATACTTTGAAAGTGACTCTCGCGCAAACCGTTCAGTTTAGAACAATGATATTCATGGTAATTTCGTGTAAATATTCTACACCTAATCGAGAAACAAAGTAGAAGGAAACAAAATCAACGATAAATTGTCGCAGATTTTACTAATTTCGGTACACGTGCGAACAGCATCTAGGCGCTCGTGCGTATGGCGCACGGCTGCCGCTCGCTGTGCCGCGATACCCCTTCCCTTGACCAACCGCCTGCCTTCGCGCCCGCGGGCGGCTAGTGCTTGCGCGTTCGTTCGTTACTCCCCGCCGTCCCGCTTCGCCAGTAGGAAGCAAGCTGTCTGATAATCATCGACAATAGGAAATTACAATTAATGTCTTTGAATATATTTATAAGTACTAAGTGTAACACAGCAGTTAGAATGCATTTAGGTTATACACAGAATTACATTCACCAAAATATTTAGATTGAATGACGATTGTGTTGGTCTTTGTTTTGGTTTAACTAGTTACTGTGCCTAAAAATTTTAAAAGGTTTCGGGTTTTTCTGTTAGGTTACCTTAAGCTATTGTTTCATACCAAAATTCAAGATTCAATGTCAGCGGGCAGTAGTCTTTAAGTTTTGATTCCGTTGCGAGTAGTGGTGAATTTCAAAATATGCGGTATGATTATAGGTAGGTACCTACCTCAGCGTTTTGAATTTTTGAGTTGATTTAGAAATTTTCACAGTTTAGAGGCAATTAGATTTAAGAAGTGTTTGAAATGAATTTCAACTTTAATATCTCTACGCGTTCATGTGAAAAAGGGTAGGTAGTAAGTTTACAATTATTAAAAAAATATTTTATGTCATGTAAGCAAAAATAATATTTTAATATTTTATGTAACTTTAAATTTATCATTTTTGCAATTTTTCCTTTATCTGTCTGTACTATATAACGTTGCTTCGTGCCGAATTTCAAGATTCTGAGTGCACGGGAAGTACATACCTTGTTGTAGGTTTTGATTCCCTAGCGTGTGACGGAAATTCGTCTAAGGTGTCGGTATAAACTGCTGTATCTTTTGATCGCGTTAACTTAGAAGTTTGATTTTTTCACTGCTTAAAGGGACAATAGACCTAGGTATTTGGAATAAATTTTAATTTGATACCTTTATTCGTTCGTGAGAAATAAGGTGGTAAGTTTCATTTTATTAAAATATTTTCATTATATTATATAACTAAAAAAATGTGATTTACGCAATTTTTCCTATATTTGCATTATATGATAATGCTTCATGCCAAATTTCAAGATTCTGAGTTTACGGGAAGTATCCTGTAGGTTTTGATTCCTTTGCGAGTGTCGAAAATTTGTTGAAAATATCGACATAATCGGCTGTATCTTTTGATTGGCTTGGCTTAGAAGTTTGATATTTTCACAGCTTAAAGGGACAATAGACCTAAGTATTTTATGTGAATTTCAGCTTGATACGTCCACGCGTTCTTGAGATAAAGAGTCTTGACAGACAGACAGACAGACAGACGGACAACAAAGTGATCCTATAAGGGTTCCGTTTTTTCCTTTTGAGGTACGGAACCCTAAAAAACAATCATTCTGATTTCATATCATAGATTCCAATTTATTTTGTTAATGAATATGTAAGCTGAATCTTTAGAACCTACATAAAGTCACCTATTAATCTTTATATATATAATTCTGCTGTACGTGTTTATGTCATTGAACTCCTCCTAAACGGCTTGACCGATTTTAATGAATTTTTCTGTATGCGTTTGAGTGGCGACCTGGATCGTTTAGATTCATAAATCAACCCGGCAGATGGCGCTAATCGCTTGAAGAAGCATGTGATCTCGGAAACGGCCCTAACGATTTCGCTGAAAATTAATATGTGGTGGTTTTCGGGGACGAAAAATTGATCTAGCTCAGTCTTATGTCTGGGGAAGCGCATATTTTCGAGTTTTTTCTTTCGCAATATTTCACGCATAATATGGGCGCTAATTTCGCGCGGCTTGACATAGCGGCCGTAGCGTAGTCGATATTGGTATGGTCTACTCGCGATGGCTGGTATTCCTCGGTCCAAACCCGGTCAACCACAAGTTTTGTTTTTGTTTTTAGACAACTTTATAGTTTTTTTTTTTAATTTTTGTAGTTACTTAAATAGAAAATTATACATAAGAACTAAAAGGGGAAAAAAAAATATATTTTAATTTTTTTTTATTTAACTAAAATTGTACTTATGAACTAAAACAGAAAAAAATAAATAGACATAAATAAATATTTAAGATTTTTTATTTAACTTAAAGAGACTGAAACAAGAGCTCTAGGGGTAGAGAGAGGTATGATATCTTTGTTACAAATGTACATGACAATGCTTTCCACGGGTATATTCCTAAATCTGCTGTCCGTGTGTACGTCACTGTCGTCCTCCTAAAGGGCTGCTCCGATTTGAATGAAGTCTATGTATATAAATGAAAGTCGTGTTAGTTACTCTATTTTTAATTTTTAAAATTGGTAGGGAGGTAAATAAGAACTGGGAGAAAGACATATCACATAGGATACTTTTTATCCCGTCCCCGTTGTTCCCGTCGTTCCCGTGTGACGTGACATATGACATGGTATAACAAAACGCAACTGACATGGAATAACAAAACAACTCAGTCAAAATATAAGTTAGCGGTTCATTTGTTAAAAATGGTACAAACACACTGCTGCACTACTCAGCTTAATAAAAAAAGTCTTACCGGTTTAATCTTGATGCATTCATTTAAAGCAAGGAATATAAATACTCTCTGCCGGTTTAATTTTTTTAATAAATGCCCCAAAGCAAACTTCAACTTCAAAATTTCTAATATTATATTGCTGTTCCATTTACCACTTCACTACATACTATAAAACAAAGTTACTTTCTCTTCCCCTATGTCCCTTTGTATGATTAAATCTTTAAAACTGCAAAACAGATTTTGATGAGATTTCTTTTAATATATAGAGTAATTAAAAAGAAACGTTTGTATGTATAATAACATCCATTAAATAATGGAGAAACTCTATCCCTCGCCCACATGTGGGAGTGACGAGAGGAGGCATAACTCCGTTGCCGCAAAAAAATCGCAGTACAGCGGACAGAGCTCCGGCGGGATCTCATGGGAACATGGAAAGTGTGATTGTCGCAATCCAGCACTAAGCACGCCACAATAGCGGCGGTAAGTCCTCTCTTTGAGGAGTAGCTAGAGAGGCGCTACGGCGTCTTCACCTTCCGACTGACGTATGTACGTCCTCACTGGACACAGCTGTTTCGGGAGGTTCCTGTTCCGTATAAGGCGGGAGGAAACGCCAGGGTGAGACCAGTGTGTGCATCGCCCTGAGGACACGGTGGAGCATATGGTGGAGGTCTGCCCGGCTTGGGTAGAGCACAGCCGTGTCCTCGTGGCGGCGATCGGCGGCGATCTCTCGCGTCCGTCCCTGGTCCGGCCCATAGTCTGGAGCAAGAGTGTATGGCAAGCTTTCACCTCCTTCTGTGAAGCAGTGATGCTGGCAAAGGAGGAGGCGGAGCGCGTGAGGTAGCGGAAATCCCACTACCCTCACGCCTAAAACCGCCGCAGGAACCGCCCTGGTCGGGAGGCAACATTGGACTCCCGACCACAGTAGGCGCGGCGTTGCGGGCGGCGAGAGATAGGCAGCTAGCCTCCTCGTAAGAACCTGGCCCGGTTTGACGGCGCGTTGTATTTCACACGCGCCTCAAAGAGATGTCAGCACACCTTGACGGGGTCCACGAGGACTGATCCACAGGGTTGCGGGTTGGTTAAAAAAGAAACCATGGCACTGGCAGTAATTGCACAGGCAAGTGAAGGAACATGGGTGGGTTTTAGTCAATAAAAGTCTGACACGCCCTTCCGCTCGGCCCAGAGCGGGAGAGGTCATTTGATGATTTCCCATCCAAAACAAAAAAAAAAGAACTGAAGGAGAGCAACAAATTGCACTGGAAGAGCGCAGCCTTAGTATGGCTCGACTTCGTGCTTCTCACTCACCAGAGCAAAGAGAGGCAGCCCGTGAAACGGCTCGGTTGGCAATTCGAAATCGTCGAGCAAACCTCAGAGATCAAGCGCTAGATAATTTACGAAGCACAAGAAGAAATTCATGAAATACTGATTTTAATCGGGCAGCGTTTCAATACGCATATAATATAGCGCAAAGGCGTTCGCATTGGGCCAATGGATGTTGTTTGCGAGTATTGTAGCACATTAAAGATATCCGGAGAACCGCCAGGATTGTGCTCCCAAATAAAAAATCATTGAATAATAATATTCATTTATTTAAATTTATCCTAATTTAAAAAAGTAGTAATGTGATATTGCCTTTAAGGCGGAACGAAGTTCGCCGGGTCAGCTAGTATATTATAATTTTGTTCAAAGTTACGAAGGTTTATTTTAAGCGTAAAAGTACAATTTCAGATGATCAATCAAAATCAACACACACTGATCAAAGACTTTAGTCTTGAGACACTATGGTATCTTGGACTATGAGAAGATGTAGCGTAGCTTTCTGACTGCTGTCCAGCCGAGCTGGATTCAACGAGACATCTCTTTCTTGAAGTTGAACCTACCTAGTTGGACTATTTGTCCCAGGTACATATACTCGTCAACAACTTCAAGTGCTAGTGAGACCCGCATGCCGGGAAGCTTTGGTCTCCGCTATGACCACAAGGTTTAGGTCGAAAAATTTCGGCATAGCATAACTCCATATATAAAGTAAAGTTGCTCTAAGTTCGACCCGTAAATTGAAAAAGATGAACCAAAAGGTATTGGGTATTGCAGATAGTTACAGAATTAACCTATTATATAATATTAAATGATTGTCTATCATTGCGCTATACCTTCATGGAGTTAAGTAGTCAATCTTTACATGGATAAGTACAGTTATTGTAGTCTACTTTCAATAAAGCAAATATTTTGAAAGTTTGGTGACTTTTTGCAGACCTTTGGTTGTAAGTTCGATTTCCAGATAAACGTAAATATACAAAAATAGGAATTCTGTTTATTATGTCCATAAAAAACGTAGGTTTAGTTTAGGCTTTACATATCATCGCAGTGAATCTAAAAAATACCGATTTCGTAGCATGAACAAATGAACATGAGAAAATGACGCAAATCGGACGGATGTTGAATACATATTGATGATGAAAATTGCTAAAAGGTATCTAATTATAGAAATCTTTATAATTATAGACAGTCTTGACGATAGCCTCATTAGTTCTCAACCACTGAAGAGTTACCAGCAAAGGTGATAAAAATAGTTATAAAAAATAAATAGACTGTACTCACTAAGAAGACGGCTTTCTCTTGCGTGTGGCGCTGGCTGCCACATGCATTGGAGCCGGCGGTACACCCAGTGCAGCATCGCAGCTCGACACATCATAACTCTCCGAGCTGGGGCAAAATGAAGTACACACGGGTTAATAAATTTACCAGAGACGAGCAGTAGTGCACGATGCACAGGATCTCACCTGCTAACCAGTCCCGGCGATGCACACTGACTGCAAGATTTCTTTGGCTTTTGTCCAATTGCAAAAAAACTATCAATATCAAACAAATTTAAATAATCCGACGTCTTCGGTTGGCTATCTTTTATAAGGCTCGTTCCTAGTTCGTTAACCCCTTACCGCATGAGTTTTTATTTTTTTCTGGACAAAATATATTTGATAGTTCTTGACATGTACTATTAAGTTAGTTCTAGCAGTTTTCCAAAATCCGATTAATTTTCGAAATATGATAAAAAAAACATTTTTCTCATATATGGCATATTATGCAGTAAAACCAAAAGACATAAATGGCATACTATGCGTTGCAGTAAAGGCATCTGATACTAATTGCCATATTTGGCATCGCATCCTATAAAGGTAATTTTAAGTCAATGTTCAGTTCGTAAATTAGAAAGTTTAAAAAATAAAAGTCATTATTTAATGAAAATATAAGATAAATTTAATGAGATCTGTTGCACTTAGGAACTTCACATTTTACACAAAACTTAGTTAATAATATTATGGCGACTTACAGACTACATTTGTGTGGTTTTTTAGGGTTGTAGTTTTTTAAAGTACTCCTTGCTTTTGTTGGTATTACTTGCTCGTCAATTGCCAAATATTCTTCTTTAGGTAAAAGCAACAATCTCTCGCGAATTTTGTTTATAAGCGGTCTTATTCTTTGCAGCTTGTCATAATTGGGGTCATTAATAGGAACAGTGTCCTCATTGTTAGTAAAATGAAGAAACCTCTTCAGTTCTTCAAACCGCTTGCAAGTCATTGCATTACTTATAGGTGTGAAGCTAGAACAGCTATTCCAGTAATGACGAGTAGTAGGGAAATGCATGATAGACATATATATTAGTACACCTATAAACTTTTCAAGCTCTTTGCCTGTCATTCCTAATGCCGACCCTCGCGTTTGTTCGGAGTAACGACACATTTCTTGCGTTATATATTCAATCGTGTCTGGAGTGAATAAATATAAGAAGAACTGAAGAGGCGTATCCAAATCATTAATTTCTTGAGGAATATTTTGATCTTCCAAAAAGGCGCAATCAGCTTCATTATAATCTAGAGATTTGTCTTGCCAGTTTAAACGGACAGGTATATTTTTGCGTTTGGTTTGCGAACGCGATGGACCAGCAGCTAAATGATCAACAGAGGCCTGCTCACCTTCATCAGACGAATCCTCATCAGAATCAGAGGGGTAAATAATTACGTTTCTTCGTCTCGTGGAATTCCCACTGGGTTCATAATCTTGATCATCCGAATCATCCCCCGCTAGTTCATCATCATCTTCGCTTTCATTTGGTATATCAAGACCGTAGAATCGTATTGGATCCATTTTTCTGAAAAAAATATCAAATAATGCTTCACTGCATACAATCCCAAATCAGGCCAATGCAAAAATAGCTACTAATGCATACAATGCCAAATATGGAAAACTAACTTTCACGTTACTTCATAGTATTCCACATTTGTCATGCTAAGGTTTGGCATGATTTTCGCTAAACTATAACTTTTTACTTACATGTTTTCCGTGTTTTCAGAACTTTGATAGGTCTTCTTAGCACCACGATATGAAGCTCGAACGAAAACTCGACACACAATCACAAAATGAATTTTTAAAACTTGCAAATACCAACGACAAATTTCAACTGCCACCGACTGACTTTGACAGGTTATAGTTTCGTTACGCGATATACTAGATGGCAGCACATGTATGTTTATTGAAGCTTAGTAGTTGCCTGATCTGTCCTAATATGCCGTTATGTGTAAAATAACGTCATTTTCTTTTTCTGAACGTTTGAAAATAAGTATCCATATTTGGGTAGCTATGCGGTAAGGGGTTAAAATCAAACCAAGAAAGATGATTCAACAACAAGCTTTCTTCTGTCATGATTGACGATAAGATATACAAAGTGCAAAGAACACGAGTGTATATCGCCACAGCTGGTCGCAGACTGCGTGTCTTCGCGCGCCCGCTCCTGCGGCTATGGTGGAGAGTAGCGACACGGGAGAAGCTCGCAAGGTGCGCCCGCCTACGTTATGAATACATACTAACTTTTTGTGTAAAAAATCAACCAAAAGTGTGCCGATATATCTGGAGACATATTTTCCTATAAGTATGTGCTTGTGATTTATCAACCTAATTAGTCGAGTAGAAAGTACATTATTCACATAAAGTTCAATGGACCTGTTGAATCACAGAATAATTAAGAGTGAATAAAGAAGATAACACCCGTCTTTATTCATATACATCTCGCTAATCAGTGATTAGCTACAGCTTAGCTTAGGCATTTATTTAGTTCTTAATCGATACTTTGTTTATTTATAAAAGCTAGTTAGCAGGTGATTAGTAGCGAAACAAAATAGAGATGAAATTATGAGTTTGGCACAGATTATATAACCGAAATACTTGACCAAAAAACGGTCCAGCTGCATTTTTTTATTTAATACTAGCTTTCCGCCCGCGGCTTCGCCCGCGTGGAGTTCGGTTATATTGCGCTTTTTAGATATCCCTCGGGAACATCAAATTTATCCGGTATATAAACGCTGTTTATATAGCGCAAAGAGGCTGACACCGACTCTGGGGCACATTTAAGAAGATGGCAAGAGGCAAGATGGTGGATTTTATTTGAATCAGTTAATCGAGTCAACAATTTTGCTTCGAGGTTGGGCCGAACGCATAATTTACCTATATTTCATTTCGCTACTAATCACCTGCTAAGTAGAGTTTATTAATTAAGAAAATTTATTTATTTATTTATTTAATGAGTGATAAGCGATTTATTTTTTAATAAGGCTGTTAATAAATATATAAATAAACTTCTCCATCCCTGTAATTGTGTGCAAAAAACTTACTACTGTGAAGTTTTTCTCTTGCGTGGGTCATGGTGGTGCGAGGACTGCTGCATGGGCGGCGGATGCTGCGCGTGCGCTAACGTGCCAGGCGACTCAGCGCACGCTCCGCCGCCGCCCGCTGTTAGCTCGTACGCCGGTGCCGCGCTCGCGCTCGCCCTGGCAAAAAGAAAAAGAAATTTCAATCAACTAATGTCGCATTACGCACTATAGACCGCACGACTGCGAGAAGCACAGAACCTGACCAAGTGGCGGTGCTTGGAGTAGGCCTACATTTAGCAGTAGACATCAGTCGGCCAATATGATGATAATACATATGTGCGTACCCAGCTTCTGGCCCAAGAGGAAAGTCAAATTTTTAGTGGTTTTGTCTTACACACTACACAAACACATCTACATGAAACATTAGGTATTTGTAGTGTAGTGTGTAGGGCAAATAGCCGCAAATGATCTTGCTTTAGAAGTGTTAAATAAATAAAAGTTAATTTGATGCATGCATTTTTATTTTATTTAAATTAAATCGCTACTAGTTAAAGTAGTATTCTTTAAAAGTATTTTTTTTTTTCTTATGAATTATAAACTAGCGCTTGACCGCAATCCCGCCTGATGGTAAGAAGTGACGTAATCGTTGATGGTAAAGCGCACTAGTTTATTAGGAGCCTATTCATTCTAGCCTTGAAAACACTCAAGTTGTACTCCGACGGAAACACCGCCGCTGGTAATTTTCGTGTATCTTCTGCCGTCTTCCTTGATATAGATACCTACTGAATGAATATTTGTAATCACTTATGTTTGATTTAGCTTCTTCAAAATAATAGTAAGTCAAATAAAATAAATTCTAATCGTTCGCAAGCGTTAGAACACTCGGCTAGATTCGGTATTCGTTGTGCGCTATTATATAGTCACATGTGGTTTTTTGACTATTGCACCATACATTTTGCCAACATTTACATTTACACTTACATTACACACATACACACACACACCCCCACACACACACACACACACATTTACATTTTACTGCGCCGATTATATTTTAAAAGTTAGAGTATTTAAAGTCTACGTTCTAAGTACTGTCATACTTTGATTAGTTATTAGGCGAGTTACGCTGAAAATTTCAGATATTTCCACTGGATTACAGTGAAACGCACTATGATTCAATGGAACTAGCTGAAATAATACGAACTGGGATCCACAGTCTTACTGTAGTACAGCACACTGTTTACCAATGTGTCAAAGTGTTGACAATGTTATAGGTGAAATTTTGTTTTTGGATGCATAATCTTGGCATAAGCAGAAACTCAAGACAAAATAGCTCTTGCTGTAACGCCCGCTGGAATAGCAGCCACTTTCATTTAAAATTCCAAGTTTAAAATCCCTACAGATTTGGGTATGAGTGAACACTAAAACACAGATATTATGGGACTCCTGTTTAATTATGTGGAGGGGAGTATATTATGACACACCGAAAAGTTGTAGTGACTGTTGATAGAACCCTCAGAGATATCTATCAAAATGACCAAATGACGGGCGGCGTAACAATGCTTTTTTGTGGGGATTTTAAACAAACGTTGCCTGTTACTATAAGCAACGTTTGTCTAAAATCCCGTGGTACTCCACGGGGAACGAATTCCGACGAGATTTAGAGCATGTTTAAAGAGCCCAAGGCTTTGGCGGCACATCACACACACTTTTCAGAGAACATGAGGGCGCGAATGGGTGGCAATACAAGCGTTTGTGTTGCCAGTTATTGTATGTTGCTCTCTTCCGCGTAAGTCAGCCACACAGAACAGATGAAAAATATTGTCTATTCCGTGGTCAGCCACCCAACCTATTTTTCCATGTTCCGGTTCAGTTTACGTTGAATATCGTGTATACAGAAGCATTATAAGTTATTGCGATCCACATTCTAATTGAAAGAAGGATTAAATACCACGCGGAAGAAATCACAGGCTTCACCTAGTTTACTTCTTTATAGTATAGATCAGTGTTTTTCAACGAGTGGATCGCGACTCCCTAGCGATCGCCATAAACGTTCTGGCGTACAATGCTGTGCGTCCAATTTGTATACGCACAGCTGCTGATCGAATAAAACAGAGAAGCTTAAACCTGTTAACCTCATTAGAAAGAGCATGAATGATGGTCGCAGACTGAGAACAACGCCGACGGCTGGTTCCGCATAGTTGCAGCAGCCGAGCGCGTGCAGTGGAAGTGGTCTCCGTTTATTAGCGAGATGACGTGGACGCAGCCCGACTCGTCTGTGCGCCCGCACAACCTTGACATTGCCAAGCTGAAGCGCGCACACACACACATACATCATAGATAAACAATAGAACAACACATCTGTGTCGTATAACCAATAATAATTATGGGTAAAGCATACATATTACGTTCACGATCTGTGGCGGTTCTCTTATAAGTAAACTAGCAGATGAAATAACACACGATTAGTCACGTGACTTGCTTTCCGGCAATATTATGATATTACCCTCAACTTCACAACGGAGCTGTCATTAGCATGTAATTGTATGTACTTTAGACATATTTGGCTTTAAGTGGTTATTCAGTTAAATAAGTACCTACACTACCTACCTTAGTAATGTAACCCATATATGTGTTTGACGTAAGCAAACAGTACTGTGATATATGTAAGTTTTAACGACGACTCAATGAGTGTGTGTGACTCGAACAACTAGCACAGACAACAGCTATTCGACGTGGGCACGCATTTCGATGTGTGTTACAACTAGAGTATGAGATAAGGAGTGTAGTGTGCGGCATTTTCCGGAGGTCAGAGAAACACTGCCGATAGCCACCACAGCACAGCAAGAGCAGAAGTGTCACAACTAGCAACCAGTCATAAGAATTGCACAACCGTCACACAGCGTGTGGAAGTTTTGTATGGTCCACATATAACGCAACAAGTTTCTTGAAGTAGACCTTCTGCCTGCAACTCTGTATAGGCGGAGAGCAGGCTTGCGCCGGCGCAGTTCAAGTCCACGGTTACAGTGGCAAGGTAGGCCACCGGAACTGTTTGTATTATGCGACCCACGCAGAAATCATTCTTGCCCGTCATTTTATGAACGTCACTACGTATTTTTACCCGACTACGGCAAAGCAAAAGGAGGGTTATGATTTTGACAGGCTATGTATGTATGTATGTATGTATATATGTTCATCTGTTCCCTCGTAACTTCTAAACTACTTATTCGAATTCGATAAATGACATATCATTAGAAGCGTCTTAATTGTCCGCTGGTTATAGGCTATATGGAGTTTCACAAAATCTAATGTGGCGCCCTCTAGCGGACAAAATATACAGAGTAAAAAAAAAAAGTTAAGATAAATATGCCGTGTTTGGTATCATTTGAAAGGGCTTTACTTGTACATTTTGAATATATATATATTACTAGCATTTGCTTGTGACTTTACCTGTATTCATGGGCTGATTGCATATAATTCACATCTTTTCGTTCATAGATAGCTTCTTTACTACTTATCAGAATAAGACCACTGCAGAACCATTAGAAGGGCCTTGATATTCTGTTGGTTATGAACTATAAAGCTTGTCACCAAATTTAGTATTACGCCCTCTAGCGGACAAAAAGTTCTATGTTAATATAAAATTAAAATAAATATACCGTATTTGGTATCATCTGAAAGAGCTTCACGAGTACTTTATGTTTGTACATAATCCCCAGTAATGCTTCGTAGAAATTTGAATGTAAACCAGGGTTTGGTAAACGGAGCGATGGGAGTGGTGAAGGCCTTCGAATGGCCTGCTCTTCGGCGCGATCAGTTGGAACAGGAGAACAGCCAAGCGCTGTTCTCATACAATTTGACGACGCATCCATAAAAGCAAATATTAACGGACTTATCAAAATCGAGCCTTGCCTCACTGAATTTGACGGCTTGAGGGGTTCTGGGCAAATTCAGCGTAAAATGCTCCCGCTGATTCTTTCTTGGGGTTGTACTGTACATAAATTACAAGGTTGTACTCTAGATAAAAAAGTTACAGATCTAGGAAAGTCATTGTTTGCTAAAGGACAGGCCTATGTCGCTCTCAGTAGAGTTAAAACCATAGAGGGATTATTTATAAGTGCATTGGATCATAATAAATTACTTAAAAATCCACATGACAGTCGATCGTTAGCAGAATTAGATAGATTAAGAAATCTTCCCAGGTCCTCTTAATATATGTTTTTTTTTAATAATTATAAACTAGCGCTTGACTGCAATCCCACCTGATGGTAAGCAGTGACGCAATCGTTGATGGTAAAGCGCACTAGTTTATTAAGCCTATTCACTTAAAAAAACTTAGGAATAGCAAGGATGACGGCAGTTGAGCCAGGTGATGCAATGTTAAACCCAAGACCAACACGACCAACGATGCTGCGCCAGAGGGAGATTGATCTGGAGACTCTCCACGACCAAACTCCCGACACAACAATATTTGGCGCATCGTACTCGCCACACAACGCAACACAACTGGTCAGACGCGTCCTCCCTACAGCTTCACCAGACATCATGCTGGAACACGACGAATCGCTTATCGGCAAGACTTCGTCTGGTGGGTGGTAACTTCTGCCGGCAGCCGATGTTTTGGCCTACCACCGTTAGAAAACCATCCAATCTATTTATACTAACGACCTCATCTACTAATTCATGACCCATTCGGTGCCATCGACGCAAATGTGCGTCGCTACTACGAAAAACCGGGAGCTTCATACGCGGAAACTATACGGAAGCGGAAGCTATACGCGCTACGATCCAAAAGCTACGAAATAGTAAAATAGGACATCTCTACATATTACTATACGCCGATACAAAAGTCAAAAGAGATGTTGTATGTTAACTACCTAGTTTTTAGTTCGTCAATTTAACTTTTGTTAATATTATGCGCCACAAATACACTTTAACACCAAAATAGTACAAATAATAAAAAGTAAAAAAACTAAAACCCAACTACGACAAAAAACGACGCTGAAAAGGTATAAAACAAGATTTTCAGAATACTGAACTGAAGAAAGTTGCTAATGTAGTTGCAAGTAAATGGACACAGTAGACTCTACCAAGATGCCTTCGTTGTAAATTGACAATAATGTCTTACAATACTATTCTGAAGTATGCAATATTCACTATGTAGAGATAAATTTTCATGTTTGGAAAGGCGTAGTCACACGTTACATATACCTACCTACCGTAGCACTTTGATAACGTGTGACATTATTGCGAAGGTTTAGAGTCTACTGTGTCCATTTACTTGCAACTACATTAGCAACTTTGTTCAGTTCAGTATTCTGAAAATCTTGTTTTATACTTTTTCAGCGTCGTTTTTTGTCGTAGTTGGGTTTTAGTTTTTTTACTTTTTTTATAATTAATCATGTCAGTTATAGGATAATAGGAGTAATTTATTTCAATAACGTTCTATAAACATGCATCAGAGCACGGTCACATAATCTAACGCCTGACTAGGGCCAGAAATCAGAATACCGTTTTGACTTTGTTTAGTTTATGATTATAAACTAGTGCTTGACCAGAATCCCGCAGTGATGCAATCGTTGATGGTAAAGCGTGCTACTTTATTAAGAGCCTATTCACTCAAAAAAAAACTGTGTGAATAGGAAGGAAGACGGCAGCTAAGCGAGGTGCTGCAATGTTAAACCCAACAACACGACCAAAGATGCTGCGCCAGAGGGAGATTGATTTGGAGACCCTCCATGACCAAGCTCAACATTTGGCGCATCTTACCCGCACAAATGGCAACATAACTGCTCAGACCCGTCCTTCATACGGCTTCCTCAGACATTATGCAACAGGACAAATCGCTTGGCGGCAAGACTTTGTCTGGTGGGTAGTAACATTTGCCGGCAGCCGATGTTATGGACTACCACCGAAAGAATTATTACACACATTAACATTGATATAACATTAAACAGATATGATATGCTCTAACATCATCATCATCATCTCAGCGTTTATCCCGGTTGCATCCGCGGCTTTCGCGTTGGAGCCCGGGGTCCGCTTTCCTGCACATTCTCCTCCATTTCGCACGATCTTTAGCATCCTGTGGTAAGAGCTTGTTGGCACGCATGTCATCTCTTACAACGTCAAGCCAGCACTTCTTTGGTCTACCTCGCTTGTTCCGGCCCGGCGGAGGCGCCATGGCAAGACATTTGTTACCTACGTAACCTGCCGGTTTACGTAAGATGTGGCCGTACCAGCGCAGGCGACTCTCTTGCAGTTTGTCTGCTATGTCACGGACACGGAGACTACCACGGATGCGGGAGTTTCTAATGCGGTCTTTCGGCGTAACTCCACACATCCCCCGCAGCATATTCATCTCCGTGACACGCAGCTCCTGCTTGTGTCGCTCAAGCGCCGGCCACGCCTCACTGCCATATAGAAGGACAGGTCTAATGATGGTCTTATAGACCTGTCCCTTAAGCTTAACCCGGCATTTTGGGGTCACAAATGACACCTGTCACCTCACGCCATTTTGCCCAAGCTGCGGAAATGCGTGCCTTAACGTCGCAATCAATGTCACCGGACGCGTGGAGCACAGACCCCAAGTATTTAAATTGGTCTGTGCACTCGACCAAGTCTCCGCCTATGCACACAGGCATAGGGTCTGTGGTGTTGCTGGCCATGTACACCGTCTGCGCCACATTGAGTTTAAGACCTCCGTTCTCAAGCGAGTTCTTCCACGCATTTAGCCGCCGCACCAACCGTTCCCTGTCCGCGTCTGCCAGCGCGATATCATCAGCACACATGAGCAACCAGGGGGGTTGCTCATGTGAATTCTTGATGCTGTCTGACAAAACATCTAATATCACGCTGAACAGGAACGGACTAAGGACGGATCCCTGGTGGAATTGAGGTACATGTCTCGAATTATGTCAACATAGGCTTCCGGTACCCCTTTGGACCTCAGTGCCCACCAGATCACCCCCCGAGGGACACAGTCGAAGGCCTTCTGCATGTCTAAAAAGAGCATATGCAGAGGCGTGTTCTTCGATCTGTATCTCTCCATGGTGATCCTTAGGGCGAAGATAGGGTCCGTGGTTCCGTACCCTGGACGGAACCCATATTGACACGTCGAGACAGCACACTCCTGCCGGATCCGGGAGTCTAAAATCCTCTCAAAGATCTTCATGGTGTGGGACATGACCTTTATACCGCGATAGTTGCCACACTCCTGTACCGAGCCCTTGCCTTTGAAGACTGGATTAATAATACTCAGTCTCCATTGGCTCGGGATTTTACCGGTCAGGAGCACGCGGTTCAAAGAGCAAGTTAACATGCCCACACCGCGAGGACCCATCGCCTTCCAGGCCTCAATGGGGACTCCATCAGCTCCGACAGCTCTCCGATTCGCCATGCGACGAAGAGCCGTGTGGACTTCCTCAGGCGTTATCGGGGGCACTAATCCAAGGTTCGGAGGGAGTTCCGGTGTCTGCACCTCTTGATGCTGCTTGTTCAGCAGCTCGTGAAAGTACGAGCGCCATCTCTCCTTCACCGCGCGATCCTCGCAAAGCAGGTTGCCAGTAGGGTCTTTTACACAACGGCACTTGGATATATCCAGTGCCGCTTTCACCCTAGAACGTGCCAACTTGTAAATGAGTTTCTGCCCCTCAAACGATTCCAACTTCTCGTAGAGCGGTTGCAAGTGGTCTCGTCTGGCTCTAGCTACCGCTCTTTTAGTGGCACGTTTGGCAACCTTGTATGCGTCGCGATCTTCAGGAGATCCGGTCGCCTGCCACGTTTTGAAGAGGGCTTTCTTCACCCTTGTCTCCTTCTGGACTATGTCGTTCCACCACCAGGTCTCCTTGTCACTTATGCGACCGCCCTTAGACACGCCGAGCACCACCCGCGCCGCCCTAGTAATAGCTGCCTGGATTCTGTCCCAGTGATCTTGGGCAGATTCTCCCTCGGTACCAGCGCACTTGTCGCCAATAACCGAAGCGAACTCCTGGTACTTATTTTCATCAAGCAGCCACCACCGGATCTGGCGGCGGCAGCGCTCGACACGTCTACGTTGGGCCTTAACGCAGAGATCCATGACAAGGAGACGGTGTTGTGCAGTAAGACTCTCACCGGGTATGACCTTGCAGTTGGCTACTTTGCCGATGTGGTGTCTCCTAGTTAGTAGGAAGTCGATCTGGGTAGCGCTTCGCCCGCTCTGGTAGGTAACAAGGTGCTCCGGTTTCTTTTTGAAATAGGTGTTCACAATTGCCAGATCAGCGGCCGCACACGTTCGGAGAATGTTGTCCCCTTCCGCATTGCGGCTACCGTACCCAAAGCCACCGTGAACACGCTCAAACCCGTCACACCTCTCACCCACATGACCGTTCAAATCACCACCCAGAACGATTCCCTGGGATAACGGGATCCCGCGAAGCAATCCTTCGAGCTGGCTCCAGAACAACGTCCTTTCGGCGTCACCGCACCCAGCCTCCGGAGCGTAGGCACTTATCAAGTGGGTTATTACCCCATTGATAAGCACCCGCCGATCACTGATGTGATTCACCTCCAAGACGTCATCCTGGAGCTCGTCAGACAACACCACGGCGACCCCATTTCTCCTATTAGGTGCACCCGTGTAGATCAGCTTGTAGCCATTCCCAATAAGCCGGGATCCGTCGGACGGGACGGGCCCCGTCCGTTTGTCAGCAGGTGCACCGTCTGGCAAGTGGGGTTGACTTGAGTCCCAAAGATGATGGTGGGACCCCAATGCACCTAATGATATGCTCTAACAAATTAACCAAAATTAATGTGCCGATCGGAGCAACAGCACACACATGCAAATTTTTTATTCTGCGTACATTTCACACGTTGGTACAGTGTGAATGAGATGGGGCGCAATCTAAAGCATAGAGAAGAAAAAGATGGCTAGTGTTTGTCGTTTGCGCTGTTAGTGTTTGTCGTTTGTTTTTACGAGTTTATCGAGAGTGACTAAAGCGAGATACTGGACTTACCTCCTTTTGTACGCTTCATTTTCAGTGCGCTAGTGACTTATCTACCTTAGTTTAATATTTTATCAATGCACATTAAAAACCCTCCAAGTGCAAGTCAGTTTCGCGCACGACGGATTCCTCATCACTATTTTTGCGAAAAACACTGTTTTTTGGTATTTTTTGATTATAGTGGCACTAACACAGGATCTATGAAACGTTTATCTATGTAACTGTACGTTTATATATCCTAGTGATTAGATAAGCCTGATTCATCCAAGTGTTTGATAGACAGACAGACGAACAGTGGAGCCTTAGAAATAGGGTCTCGTTTTGCTGATTTGAGTACGGAATCTCAAAAACAGATAAACTGGGAGTTTTCAGGTTGATCAACGAACATCCATAATTAAATACTAATTGCCAGACATTGGCCCCGATTCTCTTGTTAAAACTAAATTAAAACTAAATTAAAATCAAGTTCAGTACATCTTTATCTTTCTATTTCCAAATTTGACGTCTTTTTAGATTATAATTGCGTCTATGGAGTATTTTAGGGAATGCTAAGATGACTGTCACGCGCATTTTTCATTGAACTTTTAAAATTATTTATATTGTCGTTTACTAAATAAAAGCGCTCGATTTATGTAGTAAAAAGTGCATTCAGTAAATAATTCATAAAGAACATTAAAATATCACAGCATAGTGGCCACATAATGACTTTGCCTTAAACCTCCCTCATAAACGGTTCACGCGGCCGTCTTTTTCAACTGTCATTGGCGTGTCATTAAATTTTTCAAAGAATTTCTATAATTTGTTACACGTGTTAAATTGTGGTTTCTATTCCACAGAGGCCATTGATTCAAGAGTTGAGGTTGAATCTCACCTTGGAAAAAGAAGAAGAAGAATCCTAATTTGGCAGGATTAAACTAAAATGTTATCTTCTATCCTTTTTTTAATGAAATAGAAAAAGATGCACTTAATTTAAAATTAATTAAGTTCGTGAACAAGATAAAAGGCGCCATTGAATGTATGGCACCAGCCACTAAGGCGATGCCAATTGCCAGTGTATTATAAATACCTAGCTATTGATCGGTCCCAGTTACAAATGTAGACTCCGGGCTTCTATACACTAATTCCTCATGTAATAATCCAATAACCAAAAATGGGCACATAGTTACACACCCCACCCCATTTCAAATTAAACAAATATCAACTTTATTCCAGTGTAAATTAAGTTCATCTCAGAATTACTAGTACTATTGAAGAAGTCATAAAAATGTTTCAAATTGTAGCGTAAACAGAACTTTATTTTGTAGGAATTAAAGTTATTTCTCCATTGATTCATATTTGTTTAATGGTAAGGCACACTTTTGGCGAATATATCGCATTGTTACGACTTACGATAACTTAAGAAATTGCGCTGGCGGCCAGAAGATCGGCCGGTCAGACGCAGACGACTTGTGACGACATGAACACATAATTAATTAAATACATCTATACTAATATATAAAGCTGAAGCGTTTGTTTGTTTGTATGTTTGTTTGTTCACGCTAATCTCGGAAACTACTGGTCGGATTTGAAAAATTCTTTTTGCGTTGGATAGCCCATCAATCCAGGAAGGCTTTAGGCTATATAACATCACGCTGCGACCAATAGGAGCGTAGCATAATTAATTCCATACGAACGAAGTCGCTGGCGGCTGCTAGTATTCTATAGGTATGACGTGACGATGTCAGCGACGGCGGAGCATCTTGCTTGTTGTGGTGGTAAAATCTCCATTTTGTAGGTGGCGTTCTGAATTAAAGCACGAAGTGTAAATACAATACCATCCAATCTTGACAATAATCTATACTAATATATACTTAAAGCTGAAGAGTTTGTTTGTATGTTTGTTTGAACGCGTTAATCTCAGGAACCACGGGTCCGATTTGAAAAATTCTTTTTGCGTTTGATAGCCCATTAACCCAGGAAGGCTTTAGACAATATGACATCACGCTGCGATCAATAGGAGCGGATTATAATAACTAGCTACACGCGAACGAAGTCGCTGGCAGCCGCTAGTAATTTATAATTTAAATAGGCGAACCGATAGTTTCGTCCTGGGGAAGTGCCCTGGTCCGCGTCTCATTACGAAGTCTCAGTTCGACAATTTTCACCTTCCAAAACGAAACGTCCACGTGCCGCCATTACAAAATAACGTCACAGCGTTTGCTACACTACTACCTACACAAATCAAATTAGCAACTTTTATTAAAATAACATCGTTATCCACGACATACACATAATAAGTTCAAGCGGATTTTCATTTCCATTACGTTATAAGTGCCTACGAGTAATGGAAACAAAACACGTCACGTGATCGACGCGCGACGCCGCGAACTCAGGTAGTTGTAAGTATACGTTTTTAGGATTTGTATGTAACCAACTCTTGTAAATGATAATACTTTAACTATAGTTTGGTGACTGTATGTAGTACGTCATTACCTATACCATAATGAAATATGTATATGCAAGGTGATTCCTAACACATTATCAATAAATAAAAAAAAAAAAATTGTATTATCTTAAAATATCAGGAATCGCAGGACATGTTATGTGGTGTATTTTCCGATATTCTGAGGATCAGTCTACAGACTGGTGAGAATGCATGTATTCGAGCTCAAATGTGATTGAAACAAACCCGCGGGATATGCACGTGGAAGTGAAGGCGTGGATGTTTGATAGACACGCGAATACAGATTTGAAAGGTACAGGCTAATTCTGTTGATGGTTTCACTGAAACATTTTACAACAATTAGAACTACAGGTTGTGTATTGCCCTCTGAGTTATAATAAGACTACATTCAATTTTTTTTTTCAAATTCAAGTTAATTAAGTAATCTGTTACAGCAAGACCGAGATTTTATTGTTACATAAAGTTAAGTAATCAGTTATGGATTCTTGAACCGTACATTTTTGACGTTTAAACGTCTCTTTAATTAGGCAATAAAGAAAGGGGATAAAGTGACTCAGAAACTCGGAAGACTTTGAATGTGGTTGGCGACTAAACATTACTAGTAACACTCGTATAGCTAGGGGAAGGTTTAGTAGGAATTTTGGGACCGTGGCCGTGGTAAAGATCCGAGTAAACTGTTGTAGCTCATTTTTTTTTAAATAATTATAAACTAGTGTTTGACTGCAATCCCGTCTGATGGTAAGCAGTGATGCCTTCGTTGATGGTAAAGCGCACTAGTTTATTAAGCCCACTTAAAAAAATTAGGAATAGGAAGGATGACAGTAGTTGAGCGAGGTGATGCAATATTAAACCCTAGACCAACACGACCAACGATGCTGGGCCAGAGGAAGATTGATCTGGAGACTCTCCACGACCAAACTCCTGATGCAACAACCTTTACCTGCCCTCTACCTGACGCAGCAAACTACGGATTCCCACGTAATCTGTACGATTAAAGCCGTAATTACATCACTTAGTAATGACGTGGGAGTCGTGTAACTCCTTGCTTTGACCTTTTTAATTGGCTTTATTGCCGTATTTGGGTTTGAGTTTTTAATTTACTGTTTTTAAATAAAGGAGGTACTGCGCAAAGGTTTTTACGCTCTGACCGTGATCTGCTTACGTAACATTTCAAGAAACTGAACAAGTGTAAGCTTTACAAGAGGTTGCGTAATTTTTGTTGTCAAACATAATTGCTTTGTTTTTACAGTTTCTAATTGTACTTTGGAACAAAGGACAGTTTTACAGTTCTGGACCAGAATTCCAAGCACAATTCATTTTAATAATTTAAAAGAGGGGCTAAGTAATAACAGGTGTACGAGTCGATCGCTCAGGATAAGCCATGTTTGCTGCGGTAGGTCATTGTATACTAAACGACCAGAATCCTGGACCTAGCTACTGATGTTTCAAAAATGTCCATGTCTGTTTTTGTGATGGTGTTCAAGATTCGCTGTTAAAAAGTTTGTGTGAAAGCAGACCTTTTCGTTTCACGCTATATTCCGGGTATTTCTAATCTTATTGAAACAATGTGGGACGCCCGACCGACGCGCGACGTTCTAAAGAAGGTGGCTGAGACAGACTGGATAAAGCAGGCGGAGGACAGGTTTATATGAAATATTTTAATTAGATATGATCCTTTGAGTGGATGAAAAGCGAAACAATTAACCGGAAATTGTTTCTCTTTGACTCGCAACGCAGGTAAGTCTTGTAAGTGAGCAATACCTAGCCGTCGAAAGCAGAACTATCGGCTATGTTTAATACTATAGGAATACTATTAGCATTGTGTGTATATTGCTATATAGGTACAGTCGTGGAACAGACATGTCTAGGTCATCGTTATCGATACACCTGGTAAAGGTTCGGTTAACGCCACTGACGCCCGCGGCCGGAGACAAATTTGCCAGCAGACAAAGTGGGCTTGGGCGGAAGATGATTGTAGCGGCAAATTAGGAGACCACTTACTTTTTTTGCTACTTGCCTACATCATTGTGTAAATAGCATGCATTACTCGCTTACAGTCGTGCATGACAGAGCTTTGATTGTATCAAAAAGATACCCAAAAATTAATTTACATGCAACTTAACGAAATTGTTAGATTGTTAAAATAATCTAGGATATGACAATTGTAGATGCAAAAATCTTACAGCCTTGTTCTTCAGCCTATAGAGGTCCACTGCTGGATTAAGACCTACCCCAAGTTTGGTTTGCCATAATCTCCACGTTTGGCAGGCGGATTGGGGACCGCAGTAATTTGATATTCCATAGGAGAAGCGCTGCTACCCGTTCCCTGGTGAGAGTTCCCTTAGTGCCTACTAAACCATGAGTATTCGTAATGTGCCACTGCCCTCGGCCTTTCATAATAACCACACGGGTACGCAATATCATAATTATTGATTATGCATTATTATCGCATGATAACAAACTAATTTACTGGTACAAAAACAATGAGAAAGCGGATGACAACACAATTAAATTGCGGCAGTGAAAAACACGTCGATGCCGCAATTGAATGTAATAATCATAAGATAACAATCGTATGATAAATTCATTCAAAACTTCACAAAGAATCAATCTGCATAAAAACAAACGCGAGTTAATGGAAAACTATAAAATAAAATACAGTTTGCGCTACAAACAAACATTTTCGTAACTTTTTCAATAGTTCAGCCCCCTAATTGCATCACACACTATTAATTAGAATTTGAAGCAAATTTCTAAACTATTGCTTCATAAGTTCGAAAAATGTGCCTGTTAAACACATAAATAAAGCAATGAATGACATAAACCTAAACTAAATAAAACACAAAAAATGTGCCTGTTAAACACATATATAAAGCAATGAATGACATAAACCTAAACTAAATAAAACAAAAAATGTGCCTGTTAAACACATAAATAAAGCAATGAATGACATAAACCTAAACTAAATAAAACACAAAAAATGTGCCTGTTAAACACATAAATAAAGCAATGAATGACATAAACCTAAACTAAATAAAACACAAAAAAGTCTGAAAAATGAATCAGAGAGTCCTAAACGAGGCCAAAAGGTCACCTATCTCAGCATGTATTAGCGCTGGTATTCTGATAGTGCCTGTTGTGATATCGCGGAAAATTAAAGCAATAGTGTATCTGTTTTATTTTTTGTAGAATTTTAGGAAATAAATTAAATAATTCATTTTTTTGGTGTGGATGGGAATTCATTTAATGACCCTGGGTGTTTTCTATTTTTGGTGTGGATGGGAAATCATTAAATGACCTTTCCCGCTCTGGATGTAGTGGAAGGAAGACTATTTTGATTAAAACTCACACGTGTTCCTAAACCCGACCTGTCCGCCAAGGCCACGGTTTCTCTTCTCTCTTTCAACCAACCCGCAGCCCTGGCCCAGGTATCTGTCTTGGAGGTCCCTAGTGTGGGGCAACGTTTTTGTAAAAAAATAAACAAAAAGAAAAGGGTTATGGTTTACAAATTTTAGAAACATATGACACAGACAAGGAAACATACTTTGTGTAGGCTAGTAATAACATTGTCAATAGAATCTAGCATTAGTACCTACATTAGTACTCAACCCCCGTTAATGAGCGTAGCGCCCAATACAGGCTTATTGAGCGATATGCTCATTAACGGAGGTTATCCGATGACGCATGTTTTAGAATCAATTTCAATTTGTCAAAAAATATTGAAATCTTGAAAAAAAAAAAAATGCACATGTCATAGATAAATATTTATTTTGGGGAAATTAACGGTTCTTAACACGATATAAATTGTAATTTGTTCGTTGTAAAAAATCTGCAACTAAAAAACTGGATTCTGTCCTCCTTCCTCTCCCGACCCGCCCGAATCGCCTGCCCGCGATCTTCCTTTATTTTCGCTTGGCGTTCTTTCTTATATACTTTTTCTTTTTACTCGGCTCCGATGAGTCGTAGTACGTTATCAAAATACCCTTCTCAAGATTTTGACAATCAATAAAATGCAAAAATGTATTTCAAATCAGACTGGTAGTAGACATTAGCGCGTTGAAACAAACAAAGGCTTTCATCAGAATGCACTACATACAGGATGTATCTGACATCGTAACGCAAAGTTAGCGATAAGGCTTGACCGCATGCCACTAATAAAATTATTATAGTCATTTATGTCGTTAATCAGCGGTTACAGAAATCACAGTCATCATCATCTCAGCGTTAATCCCAGTCGCATCTGCAGCTTTTTCAGCTTTGGAGTCTGGGGTCCGCTTTACCAGGCTAACTGCTGATTTTGGCTAAACTTCGATATTTTCCGTGAGGCGATTGCCGTCTGACCTCCACAACCCGAAGGCGATATCTAAGCATTGCAGTTAGATCAATTGTTAGAGTTTTGAGGGCTCCAACAACCCGTAACGACTGCCATCAGATGTTCGTATGGCAACCGGGACCAACGGCTTAACGTGCTTTCCGAGGCACGACCAGACCACGTTACAGAAATCACAGTGTTTAATAAAAATTGTCGGCTCGGCCTTTCTACGTTGCAAGCGTGCCGCTGTGCGTGTTTGTAGGTATGACGTTGACCCCTGATGTGAACTCTATTAAATTAGCTGATAGGATAGATTTTCGAGTTTTGTTCACATTGCGCTTTTTTGTGTTATTAGCGAATTAATTATTATGTAACAAAGACTCATATTGATAGTAAACCTTAAGAACTAGGTTAAGTTAAAAAATTTACTTTATAATATTTAAATTTATTTCATCCCGTGAGAGACGGCATTGCAGTGATTCACATATAAACAATCGAGCCTGCTAGCGATCATTTACATTACTTGTTACATGCAGATATACCAACAAACATTTTTTAAAATTTTTATAATACACACATCAAAAGTGTCTAGGGATCAAGCATTTTTATGCGGATTTCTTGAGATTGAGATGTGGCTTTGTAATAAATTTATGATTTTATAAATTTATATGGATCCTTTTTGGTGCATTTCATAATTTGAATCAGGAACTGTGAATCAAATTCGAGTAAAAGATGAAAATCAGCTGTCAATATTTTCCCTATAAAAACATACAACGCATTGAAGACATTATTAGTGCTACTGTTTCCCTACTACTGATTAAAACCAACGTTATTATGGAGCGGCGACGTCATTTAAGCAGGGAAGAAATGCTCAGAGCCGTGGGAATGATAGAAGCTGGTTCCCGGCAACGTACTGTGGCTTTAGCTCTGAATACAAGTCAGAGTGTTATCAGTCGACTTTGGACACGTTACCGAAGCACTGGTACCGTGGCTGAGCGCCATGGAGGACGGTATCGCTGCACCACACGGAGACAAGACCGATACATTCAAATCTTAACTCGAAGAGCTCCAACAATAACCGCCATGATGTTAGCCGTGAGGCTTCATCACTCTTCAGGGAACTTAATTAGCGACCAAACAGTCAGAAACCGCTTGCATGAAGTGAACCTTCATTCCCGAAGACCGCTACGGGTACCACCTATAGCAATGCACAATCGTAGGATTCGATATCAATGGGCTCTTGAACACAGAAATTGGGCAGAAGAACAATGGCGTTTCGTGTGCTTTTCTGATGAGTCTCGTTTTGGTATGAGACCGGATACAAGACGTATACGACACTGGAGAACCCCTGGACGCCAACAGCGATTAAAATCCTGCCAGGAAGTCCATCCTTATAGTGGTGGAACCATCATGGTATGGGCGGGTATTTGGATCGGCGGAAGAACTGAGTTGATTTGGATCAGAGGCAACCTCAACGCTCAAATTTATGCTGAAACGATTGTATCAGACGTCATCGTTCCTCTACAAGTGCAAATCGGTCCCTTATTTCAGTTAATGCATGATAATGCACGACCGCACACCGCAAGAGTTGTAAGACAGACTCTCGCCGCAGCTAACATCAATGTCCTGCCCTGGCCTGCTCAGTCGCCAGACTTGAACCCGATTGAGCATGCATGGGATATGCTACAGAGAAGAGCTCTGCCGAATATGGAGGGTATCCAGTCGCAAGAAGACCTTTTTTGTTGTTGCAACGAACATGGGCGGCCATTCCACAGCGTGATTTGGATGAACTCATTTTGAGTATGCCAAACCGATGTTCTTGTGTTGTTAGTGTTCGCGGTAGAAACACGGATTATTAATTGTTTAAGTTACCCAATAAAATTTTAGAGAAAACTGTTATTTCAGTCTTTTTTTCGAACTTTTGTGTTAGTGGTTCAAATGTCAAATATCCCTTTATTAGGAAAATGGCAAATTTCTTTATTAATGCAAAGGTGACTTGGTTTATCGTTACTGTGACAAACGAAAACACTTTATTTGATGAATCCTTAAAGAAAATTTTAATTAATATCAATCAGGAGAAAAGTTATTGCAAAAATATATGTTGATCCCTAGACACTTTTGATGTGTGTATTAGTAGGTGGATATAACGGCTGAAATTTTAAATTTGATAGTTTTTTTTTTATTTACAAACACGATCAGTACAGTAAAGTCCACACTCAGTCTTCTGGGTCGTTATCAAGGGCATGGACATAGTGGTCTTGTTTAAAATTATCTTACTCTGCCTATCTTCAATAAAATTCAAATAAAGGAAGATTACATTAGATGTAAAAAAAGCAACAGCTCTAACAACACATCATTTTATTAACATCGATAACATTTTATAGTCAAGACGAAAAGAATAATTATGGTTAATTTTTCATCTTCGTTCGTGAAAGAGTTTTAATCTATATCTATCTTAATATATATAAATCTCGTGTCACAATGTTTGTCCTCAATGGACTCCTAAACCACTTAACCGATTATCAAACCTATACAATATGTAAAGAAGACTCCGTCTGATCTTTAAGGGTAATAAAGGTTAGGTAATCACATGACCAAATAAACAGTGACAATACTAATGAATTTTGAGATAAACTTTTTTTTTCGCGAATTAATTCGAACTTCCCCCAACATTCGGTATTTTTTTAAAAAGTGACAACTCCATTTTCAACGAATTATTATGAGCGATGCGACAGCGTGCAGCCACGTGCCCTGCCCCCCTTCGCCCGCGCATGTATTGCCCACCGCACATGTATTAAGTTACCTCCTTTTGCGAAATAATATTTATTTCTAAAGGATTTTTTTTGGTTTAGCCCGGCTTTGTTGGCATTAGTAGAATCAGTTACAATACCTAACAATACCTTCACGGATCGGACAGGGTTTTCTTCACATATTGTATATTCACTAACCTATCTCTACATCTGATTATTTTAATCACCCATCAATATTTAATTTTCCCTCACATTACATTATATCAACCAGTTTCAGGCTGAATGCGTCGGCCTGCCAACCATTCATTGATGTAAATTGGTATTCGGTATCCGTCCGTCTACGTCCGCCACCTGCAGACCACCTGCAGAGGTTGCAGATCGTTTTTCATTGTTATACTACTAAGTGTCGGACCACGTTTCCCGAAACGTGAACAGTAAAGCATAGGCATCCTTTAGTCTCAATATTGCCTACAGCGCACAATGCTACCTTGCAGACACATGAGGTCATGTCGGCCAAATCTTCGTAGTCAATCCAATCTAAACCGAAATAATTTATTTGCCAAAAAAAAAAGTTAACAAATATGAGATTAAGAAAAAATAAACTGTAATTCCTACACAACAAAGTTCAGTTTACGCTACAAATTCAAACACATTTATAACTATTCAATGCTTGCGACGACATCAAAAAGGTGGCTGGTAGTGGCTGGCGGAGAACTGCTCAGGATCGAGCTTGTTGGCGTGCCATGAAGGAGGCCTATGTTCAGCATTGGACGAGTAGAGGCTGATGATGATGACATTGACAGTTCTTGAACGAGGTTTAGTCTCATTGTTGAAATTCGGCCTTAATAAGTGATAGATATTCAAGGATGATATCTTTCATAATGTGTCTCTTGCCAAGCCTAACGTACAGATGCCAAACTTGGGTTTACACAAATAAAATAAAGAACCGGCTATTGACAACACAAAGAGCAATGGAAAGAAGTATCTTAAAGTTAAGGAAAATTCAAAAAATAAGAAGTGGAACCATTAGGAAAAGGACAAAGGTAACAGACGCTCTTCAATATGCTCTCCAACAAAAATGGCAGTGGGCTGGGCACATCTGTAGAATAAAAGATAACAGGTGGACACTGAAAGTAACAAAATGGAAGGGACCACTAGGGAAAAGGAGCATTGGGAGACCAAAGAGACGGTGGGCCGAGGACATACAAGCGATAGCAGGAACATGTTGGATGGAAAAAGGTCAAGACAGAGAAAAATGGAAAAAAATGGAGGAGGCTTTTACCCGAAAGGGATCCGAATAAAAAAAAACGAATTGTACTAATACTAGAAATAGCTATAAAGTTAACTAACACTAACCTACTAACAAACATTTGAAATGTAAAATTTTATGGAACAAAGAAAGCTTTATTATTATTATTATTATTATTATCTTTCATAATAGTAAAGGATAACTCGATTTCTTCTGACTTTTCTAATAAATATTTATATTATATAGATAACTTTCTCTGGATTATGGAAGGTATATTAATTGCACTATTGAAATACATTTTACCAAAAGGGTAATTACGTTACGGTTTATCAGAAGTAGTGGGTTTTAATTTGACAGTTCAACAACATTAATTGCGTTATTTACGTTGTGGAGCAGATACATATTTCGAACATACGGACCAACCAGACAAAGTCTTCGCCAAGCAAGTCGTCGTGTTCCGGCATGATGTCTGGTGAAGCCGTTTGGAGGACAGGTCTGAAATTCAACTTACTTGTCACTAAAATAAATTAGATTTTTGTTTAACTTAAAATAACTACAATTTGAAACAAAACTCGATTCGACTCATTATAACTCAGCCGGCAATACACAACCTGTTAAAGTTCTCATTGCTGTAAATGTTTCACTGAAATCTATCTCAACAGAATTAGCCCATTCCATTGAAATCAGGTTTTGTCTGCCTATCAAACATCAGGCTTTCACTTCCACGTACATGTTCCGCGGGTTTGATTCTACCACATTCGGTCTCGAATATCCAAACAGTATCGGAAAATACACCATAAACGGCCTGCGATTCGTGATGTTTTTTGATTTATAAATTTATTGATTTTATGTTTAACATGAAATAACGTTCAAATGCAAAATAATTATTTAATAAGATTTTTTTATTAGATTAGATTCGCAAATCATCTTATGATCAGCATACAACCAGATATTGATTTATAATTGCAAATCCGTTATAAAGTTAGAATTTCGAGATCACTTTGTGGTCAACTAACAGCAGTTGAATTTACGTAATTGTTTACTGACTATAAGTAAAAGGCATACATTATGTTCCTAAGTGAATTTGCCATGCTATTCAATTCACCACTGCATACGGTAATTTGTTTAAAATGAATTTCCCTGTGACTTTACAAAAGCTAAGTTTTGCTAGTGTGGCCACAACGCGAGCGATGTAACGGCGTGATTTGGGGTGTGCGAAGTTGGCCACCATGCATTTCATTACTAGGGACAATAGATTTGTTGATGAGATTGTCATGTTTTGTTGGCAATAGGTTGTATTGTTAGGTAGGGACGACAGCAGGTCAAGTTACCCCAAACTGTCAGATATTCCCAATCAACCTCGAGCCTTGTAGTAGCTTGATGTGCTGTCGTCTGTACTTTCCCGAGTAATTTGATTTTAGTTGCTTCGAGATTTATTGCCATTAATTTTCAGAAATAGTTATAAGTTCGGGATGACTTTATATTACTATAGAAATCTTAGAATGTTCTATTTAGGCTTTTAACATCACTGTTCTGTTTAATCTAGTGCTAAGATCTGTCGATGAACATTGGTAATAGTGATCGTTAATTTTGTTATTAAAACGGAATTTTTCACAAGTTAATCCTACAGAAATTCTACTTCTTACTAATAATCCATACTAATATTATAAATGCGAAAGTAACTCTGTCTGTCTGTCTGTTACGCTTTCCCGCTTAAACCTCTTAACCGATTTTGATGAAATTTGGCACAGACAATCTTTAGACCCTAAGAAAGAACATAGGCTACTCTTTATCCCGAAAAAATTTGATGTTCCCGAGGGAAATCTAAAAAGCGCGACATAACCGAACTCCACGCGGGCGAAGCCGCGGGCGGAAAGCTAGTACTAATATATAAAGCTGAAGAGTTTGTTTGTATGTTTGCGCTAATCTCGGAAACTACTGGTCCGATTTGAAAAATTCTATTTGCGTTGGATAGCCCATTAATCCAGGAAGGCTTTAGGCTATATAACATAACGCTGCGACCAATAGTAGCGGAGTATAATTAATTCCACGCGAACGAAGTCGCTGGCGGCCGCTTGTAAGACATATTTTTCAAAGACTTTTTTGTCAGTTCTATCCATATTTATATTCACTCTTCGTCCAATTGTACCAAACTCCTACTATCATATCTACATACAATATTGACACATGATTTACATGCGGCGCATCGTAAATAATGATGTCACGCTGCATTTGGGCCCGGTTGAGCGGTTCAAAGGCCTTCAAGTCCTGATAACCTCGTCTTTTCTCACTACACACTCAAATAATATCCTTTATGTGAGTGTATAGTGTGTTTTGTGAAAAATCACCTAATAGCACGCATGTGTAACTCATGTGACGGCGTGACAAAGAGGGGTTACTTATTACGGTATATATGGTCAAACTCAAATCAGACTCAAAGTATTTATTTCCAATGAACCTAATTATAGGCTTGGTCGGTATAAATTGCAATTGGTCGGTCAGTCACAAAGAGATTTGTAAATATAATTTTAATGTCTTTGGTCAGTCAGAAAGATAAAGCAATTGCTCCTTCCAAAGCGTAGTAGGTGCCTATGGAGAAGAAAGAATAAGAAACTCTACGATCACTCTATTAAGGTGGTCCACGGATAATTGCTGTGATCCGCAACGCATAGTCACAGCATGAGGAGGACTATGTGGGGGGTAATAGTATTAGGTCGCGTAATAACTCAGGGTGTAAAAAGAACTTTCTTGTATTTAAAGTACTTTTATACACTAGTACTAGTACTTTTATTTTGATTTGATTTTGATTGAAGAATAAAAAGAATATCTAAATAGTACTCTGATGATAATATGTTATTTATTTTGTGTCTTGATTTGCCCCAGAATAGAAAATTCTTCTGTATCGTGGATACGTTTAGAAACATCTCTCTCACAACCAGACCCAGCACAACTAATTTTAGGTCTTACAAATATTTGTCACGTGTGGGAATCAAACCCGCGACACGATTGACAGCAGTCAGTCCCTTAACCACCGCCCCAACCGTGCTGTCAATTCATATGAATGTTATGAGGAGTTTATAGACTCGTATTGAATCAGTCATGCGCAAACACCTTATTGGTCCAACACGGTATCTGCGCATGATATATGCCCTGGGGGGCACCACCTCGGGTTATAAGGTGTCGCCGACAACCATGCGTACGTCGCGATCAGATTCATCGATAATTCCGTTCATTGCACGCTCTTCATACCCGACGAAACTGTCCAGTAAGTTGGCAGATTACAGCGGTACTATTCTCATTATAGTTCTCATGCATTTTAGCCGTCATACCAAACGCGTCCAAAGCAATCTGATAACATCATGACGCGTAGGTACGTGAAACGCTGTAACTAGCCACTTACTGTAAACGTTATGTTTGCGTCGTCGGTCGCCCGGAGCGGCAACAACGACGTGCTTCTTAACGTTTGTTTTCGCCTATTTACCGCAGATCTAACGATGCTATCTGTTCCTCATCAGTGTAGCCTTTTCCCTACTACAATTTTGTTGCGGCTTCCAGGCTAACCGCATACAGCTGAATACTTGTATTTTACATGGAGCGATTTCCTATCTCCGCGACGAGCTAGCCAACAACCACCAAGACCATCGAGTGTTGCAATATCTCTATAGGGTGTCCGATAATCAATAAATCTTAAGTGGTCATTGTATTGATCATTATCAACAAATATTACTACGAGTCCAAACCTAAAATCGCCAAAAAAGGATCAGCTGTTTCCTACAGTTTGATGAGTTACGAACTTAAATGTAGGGGCTGATTTTTTCACAATTTTAGGTTTGTTATACATAACTGTAATAATCGATATATTTTATATATATACCGGTAATGAACGATAGGTTTTCATAACAGCCGTATAATATAAAGCATATAAGCAGTATATTTATAGAACCATTTAAAATAGCTCGGTGTTTAAGGAGACAGTGCAAAGATGGGCAAATTACAATTAAATTATGAAAAGAGGTCTAACTGCATTAATGCATTTGCCGTAACACTTGTCTAATGTGCCACTCCTTGCACATTGACTGTATAATCTCAATGATAGTACGTGAGATGAAATTGCTGAATGATGGATACGAAATAGTATGAATTCTGAAAGGAAAGATGCTATTGTAAATAGAGTATGTGAGATTAATAATAAAAAGTAAAAAAACTAAAACCCAACTACGACAAAAAACGACGCTGAAAAAGTATGAAACAAGATTTTCAGAACACTGCACTAAACAAAGTTGCTAGTTTTCAAGTTTGGAAAACCGCAGTCACACGTTGTCAAAGTGCTACGGTAGGTATATGTAACGTGTGACTACACCTTTCCAAACTTGAAAACTAGCAACTTTGTTTAGTGCAGTATTCTGAAAATCTTGTTTCATACTTTTTCAGCGTCGTTTTTTGTCGTAGTTGGGTTTTAGTTTTTTTACTTTTTATTATTTGTACTATTTTGGTGTTAAAGTGTATTTGTGGCGCATAATATTAACAAAAGCTAAATTGATGAACTAAAAGCATTCCTGTAATTATGTACCAACATAAAGTACTCGTGAAGCTCTTTCAATTGATGCCAAACACGGTATATTTATTTTAATTTTATATTTACATATAACTTTTTGTCCGCTAGAGGGCGCAATACTAAATTTGGTGACAAGCTTTATAGCTCATAACCAACAGAATATTAAGGCCCTTCTAATGGTACTGCAGTGGTCTTATTCTGATAAGTAGTAAAGAAGCTATGAACGAAAAGATGTAAATTATATGCAATCAGCCCATGAATACAGGTAAAGTCACAAGCAAATGCTAGTAATATATATATATTCAAAATGTACAAGTAAAACGCTTTAAAATGATACCAAACACGGCATATTTATCTTAACTTTATTTTTTTACTCTGTATGTTTTGTCCGATAGAGGGCGCCACATTAGATTTTGTGAAACCCCATATAGCCTATAACCAGCGGACAATTAAGACGCTTCTAATGATATGTCATTTGTCGAATTCTGATAAGTAGTTTAGAAGTTACGAGGGAACAGATGAACATACATACATACATACATACATACATACATAGCCTGTGAAAATCATAACCCTCCTTTTGCTTTGCCGTAGTCGGGTAAAAATTAGTAAACACGATACAGTAGGAATTCCTAATGTTACAACGTTTACATAAAAAAATAATAAAAAAGTAGTATTATCTCCACAGTGCAGGTACGTACATTTACCTGTTTGTACTGTGCCGCCGAGTGTTCTATCTTAAAAAAAAGACTAGAACGATCTAAAATATTACAATTGGTTGGTTTGTTTATACTACGCTGAAGTTTGATTGACGAAAAATCAATTTATGTGAACCGCCTGATAACGTGCTCCCCGTGGCCTGTCAGTCAGGTGTCTAGGAGCGGAGTATCTGGAGCGCCTAGACAGACCAGGTGGTCTATCTAGGCGGGATTTCAAGGGGGGTATAGACTCGAGAATGAACGCTGTTTATGTGATCGGGAGAAAATTCGGACTTAAAATTAGCGAAATATAGTAACTATAAAAGGTATAAAAAAAAAGTTAAAAAACTAAAACCCAACTACGACAAAAAACGACGCTGAAAAAGTATAAAACAAGATTTTCAGAATACTGAACTGAACAAAGTTGCTAATGTAGTTGCAAGTAAATGGACACAGTAGTAATGTCATACAATACTATTCTGAAGTATGCAATATTCACTATGTAGAGATATATTTTCATGTTTGGAAAGGCGTAGTCACACGTTACATATACCTACCTACCGTAGCACCTTGACAACGTTGACTACGCCTTTCCAAACATGAAAATATCATACATATAAAATGTGACAAATTTATTATTGAATTACATGCTGCTTTTGTTCAGTTCAATATCTAATCTTAACCGCTTCCATTTTAATACTACACACATCAAAAGTGTCTAGGGATCAACATATATTTTTGCAATAACTTTTCTCCTGATTGATATTAATTAAAATTTTCTTTAAGGATTCATCAAATAAAGTGTTTTCGTTTGTCACAGTAACGATAAACCAAGTCACCTTTGCATTAATAAAGAAATTTGCCATTTTCCTAATAAAGGGATATTTGACATTTGAACCACTAACACAAAAGTTCGAAAAAAAGACTGAAATAACAGTTTTCTCTAAAATTTTATTGGGTAACTTAAACAATTAATAATCCGTGTTTCTACCGCGAACACTAACAACACAAGAACATCGGTTTGGCATACTCAAAATGAGTTCATCCAAATCACGCTGTGGAATGGCCGCCCATGTTCGTTGCAACAACAAAAAAGGTCTTCTTGCGACTGGATACCCTCCATATTCGGCAGAGCTCTTCTCTGTAGCATATCCCATGCATGCTCAATCGGGTTCAAGTCTGGCGACTGAGCAGGCCAGGGCAGGACATTGATGTTAGCTGCGGCGAGAGTCTGTCTTACAACTCTTGCGGTGTGCGGTCGTGCATTATCATGCATTAACTGAAATAAGGGACCGATTTGCACTTGTAGAGGAACGATGACGTCTGATACAATCGTTTCAGCATAAATTTGAGCGTTGAGGTTGCCTCTGATCCAAATCAACTCAGTTCTTCCGCCGATCCAAATACCCGCCCATACCATGATGGTTCCACCACTATAAGGATGGACTTCCTGGCAGGATTTTAATCGCTGTTGGCGTCCAGGGGTTCTCCAGTGTCGTATACGTCTTGTATCCGGTCTCATACCAAAACGAGACTCATCAGAAAAGCACACGAAACGCCATTGTTCTTCTGCCCAATTTCTGTGTTCAAGAGCCCATTGATATCGAATCCTACGATTGTGCATTGCTATAGGTGGTACCCGTAGCGGTCTTCGGGAATGAAGGTTCACTTCATGCAAGCGGTTTCTGACTGTTTGGTCGCTAATTAAGTTCCCTGAAGAGTGATGAAGCCTCACGGCTAACATCATGGCGGTTATTGTTGGAGCTCTTCGAGTTAAGATTTGAATGTATCGGTCTTGTCTCCGTGTGGTGCAGCGATACCGTCCTCCATGGCGCTCAGCCACGGTACCAGTGCTTCGGTAACGTGTCCAAAGTCGACTGATAACACTCTGACTTGTATTCAGAGCTAAAGCCACAGTACGTTGCCGGGAACCAGCTTCTATCATTCCCACGGCTCTGAGCATTTCTTCCCTGCTTAAATGACGTCGCCGCTCCATAATAACGTTGGTTTTAATCAGTAGTAGGGAAACAGTAGCACTAATAATGTCTTCAATGCGTTGTATGTTTTTATAGGGAAAATATTGACAGCTGATTTTCATCTTTTACTCGAATTTGATTCACAGTTCCTGATTCAAATTATGAAATGCACCAAAAAGGATCCATATAAATTTATAAAATCATAAATTTATTACAAAGCCACATCTCAATCTCAAGAAATCCGCATAAAATGCTTGATCCCTAGACACTTTTGATGTGTGTATTTTGGTGTTAAAGTGTATTTGTGGCGCATATTATTAACAAAAGTTAAACTGATGAACTAAAAACTAGGTACTTGACATATTACATCTACACGCACATGTCGCACATATAACAACATAAGCCCGAAGGCATATAGTGCAGAGGCCTTTTTATGTGAGATTTAGCCAGTTATCAAACTGTTTCCGCCTTCACCGCGTGGAGTTACTCCCAGCTTATGTCGTTTTCAATAGTGCATTACATATTCTAATAATGGTCACACTGCTCTACATTGTATAAAGCGATTCACAGTGCCCGTGATCCGCGCTTTACTCTTATCGCTCATATTTAACATCATTAAAGCATTCTTGTAATTATGTACAAGCATAAAGCACTCGTGAAGCTCTTTCACGTGATACCAAACACGGTATATTTATTTTAATTTTATATTAACATAGAACTTTTTGTCCGCTAGAGGGCGCAATACTAAATTTGGTGACAAGCTTTATAGCTCATAACTAACAGAATATCAAGGCCCTTCTAATGGTACTGCAGTGGTCTTATTCTGATAAGTAGTAAAGAAGCTATGAACGAAAAGATGTGAATTATATGCAACCAGCCCATGAATACAGGTAAAGTCACACGCAAATGCTAGCATATATATATATATTCAAAATGTACAAGTAAAGCGCTTTCAAATGATACCAAACACGGCATATTTATCTTAACTTTATTTTTTTACTCTGTATGTTTTGTCCGCTAGAGGGCGCCACAGTAGATTTTGTGAAACCCCATATAGCCTATAACCAGCGGACAATTAAGACGCTTCTAATGATATATCATTTGTCGAATTCTGATAAGTAGTTTAGAAGTTACGAGGGAACAGATGAACATACATACATACATACATACATACATACATACATACATACATACATACATACATACATACATACATACATACATAGCCTGTCAAAATCATAACCCTCCTTTTGCTTTGCCGTAGTCGGGTAAAAAGGAAACGGCATCACAATCTCACCATTACATAAACACGAATTATATAACAATTTGTACGACCTTTCCTCTGACGCAGCGTCTCATCTTACATCATCACTTCTCGTTACTCAGGATAGGAAAAACATCGTGTAATATGCTTAATCTAATACCTACGTAATTTAGGTTATAAAAATTTGGAAAGACGAGTTGGAGACGATTCTATTTTTATTTATGGCAAGTGATGTCAATGTCCACTATTCTGCCGATGTCATAAGTGGATTGGTGATTATGGGAATCTTACATTTCTAACACGACACTGATGTTGCTTCCTCACTGCGCCTAAGTTCCACAAGTGTACCCTATTTTTTTGTTTCGTGTTGGAAAATGGTTATGTATCTCCGTCGCTCTGGGGTCTGTCAGACTTCTACTGACTAAAAACCACCCCGTCTAAAAACCAACTCGTCTCCTGCACAGGGTAGTGGGGTATTAAACTACCCACAAGTGTAACCTGCCCTATACCTAATACCCTACTAGAAACAACAATCTCTCATTTAGATTGCAATCAGAGAGTTACGGAGCTTCGACTCCGACTCCGTTAAGTCGGAACTTCCGATTAGTATCATACCTTCGGTTCCGACTCCGGTTCCGATACTTTTAAATCGGAGGTTTTAATCGGAGGTTATTAAAGCATAACATGCCTGTCGACTGTTATGAGCAGCCCCCTAATCGGCGAACACATTTTTGTCAAATGATTGCAACTAGTTGGTATCAGTTGGGATCGTTCGGGCCGCCCATTGGTCCGTTCGGTCCAAACGATCCCAACTAGTCGCAATCATTTGTCAAAAATGTGTTCGCCGATTAGGGGTCTGGTGCATACATATTAAGCAGGGAATTCCCCGACTCCTGCTAAGTGCAATCTATCGTCTTTTTTTCTATTGTTATTAGTTTGTTACGCACACGACACGTTCATAGGTTGAGGCATTCCACGAAGCACAGCCAAACGAAGCACAGCCAGAGGAAGCGCATCTAACGTATTCCACTAAGCACACCCGTAGCTGGGCTTCAAATAATAATATTAAAATAATTAATTTTCTATTCCACGAAGAACACCTATGAAATATCACTCGCATAGTGAGGGGACAATGAAATAAAAATATCGATAGAAGAAAATATTTATTATTTAAAAGACAAACTTAAATTTCTAACATCTTTCAGTTTCATTATAATAATGTGTGTGTGTGTGCTTGTGTGTGTGTGGGGGGGTGTGGTATGTGTCTCTCTCTCTCTCTCTGTGTGTGTGTGTGTGTTATTTGTGTGTGTGTGTGGTCATATTGACATTCTTACTATTTAAAATCACAGATTGTTTCCTAATTTCAATAAAAACTTGGAAAAATATCAAAAACATTTTAAATATTGTTTTACATAGAGATCTATGTTGAAAATTTCTTATAACTACCTATTAATGAATAATAAAAATACTCTATTTTAACATTAAAAATCAGTTTGTTTTACCACACACACACACACACACACACCACACACACACACACAAACACACACACACACACCCCTGTTTGTAGGGAGTCCTATTAGAGGACTTTAATTTTAGGTCACCTATGCGAGGACTTCAGAAAAAACATGTAAAACAACATCGTACAGCTTTTTTAATACGATATAAAGAGACAAAATTTGAAATTACGTTTGACAGTTATCTTCCCGCTCTGCTATTGCACCATTTTGTTATTAAACTCTTCTTGACCAATGCGAGAACCTTAATATACACAGCTCATGCTCCTAGCGATACCCTTCCGAGGACTTTTGTGTGAACTTTCCGAGGACCCAATCACCTGACTAGACATGACAAACTGAGGACTCACTTTTACACATATTTTCTTTAGCCATATACAGTGCGAGGACCTTGTGTTATACTTTCCAGGAACAATCTGAGGACGTTTTACCCAGTCCCAAATGTCTAAATCGAGGACTTATACCTTTTTCTGTACCTAACTTTTCTCTACGTTTAATAGCAGATATATTTATATAGTAATTTTAATACAGTTTCTGCCTGCGCATTTCGTATCTTGAGTATCATCCGAGGACTTTGTTTTTTATTTTCTTCTGTAGCAAGCAACATCAGATTAATTTATAAGGATTTTTGTAGATATTTTTAACGAATTTTCGCATTAGATTTTCGCGAACAATTTTGTTAGATGGGCCAGGTTGTTCAACCACTTCACGGCATGGCTCGAGCAGGGTCAGTTTTCCAGTGTGTGGAAAGAGGGGAAGCTAGATCAGGAAGGAGGGGCGCCCCGCGGACTCGCCGTCCGCGTATCGGCCCATAGTGCTGCTCGACGAGGCGGGCAAACTTTTTGAGCGTAATATCGCAGATCGCCTCGTCGACCTCTTATGCAGATATGGACAGAACCTGGACGACAACCAGTTTGGTTTTCGTTGGGGGCGTTCTACCATAGACGCCATCATGCAGGTGAGGGCCCTGGCGGAGGCTACGGTGTCTCGCGGTGTCTTTAGACATCTCTAGCGCATTCAACACGCTACCCTGGAGCTGTATTCGGGAGGCTCTGAAATACCATCAGGTGCCTCCCTACCTCCGCCGCATAGTAGGGGATCATCTGGAGGACAGATGCGTCATCTATCGGGGACGTGACGGTGCCGGTCGGTACCAAATGTCGCGCGGTGTTCCACAGGGATCGGTCTTGGAACCGCCCATATGGAACATCGGCTACTACTGGGTGCTGAGAGGCGAGCTCCCGTCAGGGTCGTCCGCGGGTAACGCACGATTACTTACGAGGCGGCTTGCGTCCTGGCCGTATCCCCGCCCTGGGACCTAGAGGCGAAAGTACTCGCGTTATTGTACCGATGGCGCGAGAAAGAGCGGACACGGGGCTACAGTCTGGTGCAGCGGCAGATCGACTTGCGCCGAGAGGAGCTCTATCAGATCCGGGTGGCGGACTGGCGGCAGAGGCTTATGCGACCTACCGCCGCCGGCCTCGCTACCGTCGATGCGATCCGGCCCGTACTCGACGACTGGCTCGGGAGAAGGCACGGCTCCCTGTCGTTCAGGGTGACGCAGGTACTGTCGGGGCACGGCTGCTTCGGCAAGTACCTGCGTCGCATAGCCAGGGAGCCGGACGCTCGGTGCCACCACTGCGTCCAATGCGGGGAGGACACGGCTCAGCACACGCTCTCCGAGTGTGTAGCTTGGGAGGAGCAGCGCCGTGTCGTCACAAATGAAGTAGGAGGCGACCTGACGCTTCCGGTAGTAGTGCGGAGGATGGTCGGTAGCGCAGAGTCGTGGGACGCGGTGGTGTCCTTCTGCGAGGACGTGATGTCGCAGAAGTAAGCTGCGGAACGGGAAAGAGAGATCTCAACTCCCTTCCCGGGCCGCAGAAGACGCACCGGGCGCCGAAGAAGGGCGGGGACGTGGGGAAGTCCCCGTCCCCTATTTGATGGTCCCCGTGCAGGAGGCGAGGCTGGGACAGACCGGGCCAGCACAAGAGTGTGGGGCCGCGGCAGAATTAACACTCCCGCGGCTCCGCGCGCTCGTGTCTGGAGAGACACCGGGGTGGTTTTTATTCAGTAGGAGTCTGACAGACCCCGTCGCCCACCCCAGGGCGGCGGACGTCCATTGAGGATTTTCCACCCCGGAACAAAAAAAAGGTTGTTCAACCAACACACCGTTCGTCATCCGGAGATAGATTGCGAAAAAAGAAAATCGGTGAGTATAAAAACCGGATGCTATTACTTCGTAATAAGTAGTAAGTTAATGCACTTCAATAACTACCCGAATCCATCGCGCGATTTGACGGTAGCAAATACGTAGTACCTGAACAACATTGTTGTGATTGCGTGTCAATAGCTCTTTCTAAGCAACAATGGTTAGCACTGCAACTCGTTTGTATCGCTGGATATGAAGTCAGTAATATGCTGTCAATATTTTGCGGAGTCATGAGAAGATTTAAACAAATTTAAGCAAGTCAGTCTCGCCTTGTTTGGGCGGGCAGATATCCCCGACCTTGTACCACTGCCTCTACATGACCTCCGCGGAAGCTTCGGCTGCCATGACGTCTGTAGCAGCCAGGACCACTGCGGCTGCTACAGCTCCCGGGAGAGCCACGGTTTCCACGGTTTCATAGCTTCGGTGTCTGCCACGACCTCCGCGGTATCCAGAGACACAGCAATTGCTACTGGCTCTTCGCAAACCATGGCGTACACGGCTCCCAAAGCCAGACAATTCACTATTGTCTTTCCGTGACCTTCAAATTTTAAATTATAATTTGATTAAACATTTCAACATAAACCAATGCACGAAGCACCCAAATTTAAAAAAAGCAATATTTAAAAATTAAATTATGTATAGATTGTGTTCTTAAAACAAGGTTCGTAAACATCATATTTAAAACACAACTCGTTATAATATATAATTATTATAATCTAATAGATACGTATCTAATAAAAAATAGAGTAGATATTTACGACATAATGCACACGCTCTCTAAAGACAATTACGGTTGGGCGTCAACTGAAGGAAAATAATATTTCCTCTGCGACCAAGCACCACAAAATGGTCTCTGGTGGTTTTTTTGAATAACTATTTCATTCACAATCGGACTTAAAATCAACGTTTTCTTATTTTCATAACAATTTTAATTTCAGATACAACCTGAAATTGTACCCGAAAGGAGGACCTCAACACACTGACTAGTTCAAGTACTATTCCGAGGTCTTGAGTGTAACATTTACACACTAGGTCCTCGGATAGTATTATAAACATGAGTCGTGTGTTTATTGAGTGTGTGAAAGTCACTAGTGGCGTCGTCTAGTGGCCACACACGGTCGAAATGTGTACATGAATGATCACCACCAATCCGAGGATTTCTTGAGTTTTCCTTATCATATATACAGTAATGTTCAAAATTGCGTGAATAATACGATACAATAGTCAAGTCAAATCGAGGACCCACAAAAATGTCCTCGTATTGAAAATGTCCTCAGATGTGCCTTGTGTATTCATGCCGATGTCCTCGAATGGTACTTAAAACAAACACACACACACACACACACAAACACACACACAAACACAAACACACACACACATTATTATAATGAAACTGAAAGATGTTAGAAATTTAAGTTCGTCTTTTAAATAATAAATATTTTCTTCTATCGATATTTTTATTTCATTGTCCTCGCACTCTGCGAGTGATATTTCATAGGTGTGCTTCGTGGAATAGAAAATTAATTATTTTAATATTATTATTTGAAGCCCAGCTACGGGTGTGCTTAGTGGAATACGTTAGATGCGCTTCCTCTGGCTGTGCTTCGTTTGGCTGTGCTTCGTGGAATGCCTCCATAGGTTATAGACATTTATTTTGAGTTTTCGCTAGTTTAGAGTCAACATATTTGATTTATTTGTTTCCAAGCTTTTGTTCATTAATGTAATATACATAATATGCTTGGCGAGTACATCACTAATCTCCGTTTCGCAGATGATATCGTGGTCATGGCTGAGACCCTGGAAGACTTGGGCAAAATGCTCAATGACCTCAGCAGAGCTTCCCAACAAGTGGGTCTAAAAATTAACATGGATAAGACGAAGATCATGTCGAACTCTCATGTCGCACCCACTCCAATTGTAGTTGGTTGCTCTGCACTCGAAGTTGTTGACGAGTATATATATCTGGGACAGAAAGTCCAACTAGGTAGGTCCAACTTCGAGAAAGAGGTGTCTCGGCGAATCCAGCTCGGTTGGGCAGCGTTCGGGAAGCTACGCTACATCTTCTCGTCGTCCAAGATACCACAGTGTCTCAAGACGAAAGTCTTTGACCAGTGTGTGTTGCCAGTGATGACTTACGGAACTGAAACGTGGTCGCTCACAATGGGCCTCATACGAAGGCTCAGAGTCACAAAGGGCAATGGAAAGAGCTATGCTAGGAGTTTCTCTGCGTGATCGAATCAGAAATGAGGAGATCCGCAGAAGAACCAAAGTCACCGACATAGCTCTGCGAGTCGCTAAACTCAAGTGGCAGTGGGCAGGGCACATTGCTCGTAGAACCGATGGCCGATGGGGCAGCAAGGTTCTGGAGTGGCGGCCACGTACTGGAAGACGCAGCGTAGGGAGACCCCCAACAAGGTGGACCGATGACCTGGTGAAGGTCGCGGGAAGCCGATGGATGCGGGCAGCACAAGACCGGTCATCGTGGAAAGCCTTGGGGGAGGCCTTTGTCCAGCAGTGGACATCTATAGGCTGAGGAAGAAGAAGACATAATATGCTACTTTGGGTTTTAATTAACTTCATTTAATTTCTTGTTCATTTGGTAATTTGCCAATTCTCTTTTCATTGTTTGTGTTTAATTTTAAAATAAAACATTTTAACGGAAAAAATGATTGAATAATGTAATAATGTTTTTTGTGTTCCGGCATGATGTCTGGTGAAGTCGTACGGAGGACGGGTCTGAGCAGTTGTGTTGCGATGTGTGCCGAGTACGATGCGTCAAATGTTGTTGTGTCGGAGGTTTGGTCGTGAGGGTCTCCACATCAATCTCTCTCTGGCGCAGCATCGTTGGTCGTGTTGTTGGGTTTAACATTGCACGACCTCGCTCAACTGCCGTCTTCCTTCCTATTCACTATGATTTTTTAAGTGAATGGGCTTAATAAACTAGCGCGCTTTACCATCAACGATTGCATTACTGCTTACCATCTGGCGGGATTGCAGTCAAGCGCTAGTTTATAATTATAAAAAAAACTCTCTCCTACCACCACTTCTGACCCTGCCTCCGCCTCCGCCTCCGGATCCGACTCCGATAAATCAAATTTAAAAACTCCGACTCCGGTTCCGGTTCTGATATAACTACCTCCGTTACATCCCTAATTGCAATACCTTGTGTCAATAATTGCCACTTTTTGCAGATGTCGGGTAGCGCTTTACTATTTGATAAGAGGAACTGTCAATCGCTTACAGTCGACCAATATATAGGATGTAGAGTGCAATTTCCAACATTTGATTACTTGGCTACTGGTATTATGGCTAGTCATGATGAATACTTTGATCACTGCGAATAGACCTCTGTTTGTATGTCTGTCTGTCTGTTTGAGTATGGATGACGTTTTGCGCAGATCCCAATGATTAAGGGAGGAATATAACTAAGCGGATGCGTAGTCATGTGCTTCTTCTAAGGACTGAAATGTATTTGTCAAGAGTCCTTATTATTAAAACTTACATAATTGCAAGTTGATAACTGAAATTTTCATAGTATTTATTATATCTAGTTGCTATGCTAGTCTTGCAAGATGGACCGACGACCTGGTGAAGGTCGCGGAAAACCGATGGATACGGGCAGCACAAGACTGGTAATTGTGAAAAGCCTTGGGGAAGGCCTTTGTCCAGCAGTGGAGTTCTATAGACTGAAAAAGAAGAATGCTAGTCTTGCATAGTTGTTGACGGCAATTTTGCACCTACAGCAGACGCGTACCGGATGTGGATGTACCGTGTAGGATCAATTCACGGCTCTTTTTTATTTTCACCGCACAAGAAGATTTTTTAAATTCACTCATTTAAATTAAAAGGGAAGAGGCGTGTAATATCTTTGCGCATGGGTGTTGTAATGGTATTACGTGTTCTCCTGGATACACACCTTAGCTCTGAACATAATAAAGATTTTATGTATCGATCCTTCTGGTGGGTGAGCCGCTCGGCACTTACTGACGTGCTAGGGTGTTATGTGACTGTTTTGACAACTTGGTCACATCGTAGTGAATTGGTTTACGTAATAGAATCATTCAATGTTGCAGAACTTGCAGCGCTCAGAACGAAGTACATCCAATGCCCTCAAACTTCAAAGCAAATTATATCAAAACCAATATTAAATCAAGTAAACTTTACAGTTTTGTTCAAATTTCAAATGAAGTTCTGATTGCTACGAGCATCACAATGCTTTGTAGAGCGAGACTTTGCTAAGTGAGTGGTTGGGTGAACGGTCGGGTAAGCTCGCTCGACCAACTTGAGTATTTGTGACTCCTAGCTCGGTTTCTTTGCCCGAGGTGCAGCAGGGGGCGGGTGCGCGGTGGGCGGCATCGCGTCACGCCCACTCGCCCCACTCCCCACTTCTTAGTTATAGTTAATGCGAACTTAATTTATATAATCGAATGTAATAGGAATTTTAGTTTGAAAGTAACCTTAACTAATTAAGCATTGGAAAGGTCAGGTAATAATTAGCTTCATTTATTTCGTACGAATGAAAGGTTGATTGGTTTGGGTTACTAAGAGTAATCAATCAGTGCATATGACCAGCCGGTGACCAAAGAGCCTAGCTCTTACCTTAGCTAGAGGCTTAGCATTGCCATACAACGTGGCAATGCCTTGTGGCGTGGCAATGTCTCTCTTGGGTACATTATCAGTTGGCAGCGATGAGGCGGAATTTTTGAACGCTGTATTGTACTGTAGTTAGTACCTACATGTCATTTTTATAATCTCTTAATTTATTTAGTATTAGAAGTTTTTATAGGTATATTTTTATAATATTTTCGTTACGTACCACATTAAAAATAAAATATAGAAAAAAAAACAGAATCATAATAAGATCAGTAGCCTAATTGCGTAATACACTATCCATAGCAATTGGTTTCATTTTGACAGTACAACAACTATAACGCATATACATAATACAAATAACGCAACGTATGTTACGTTGCGTTATTTACGTTTTCGATCAGACACATTTTTCGACCATATGGATCAATGGATTTGCTCCATCAATCACTCGACAACTTGTTGCGCCTCCTGTCCTCCGGGTTCTATCCAGTTTGTACAAAAAAGGATTTAGCCAAATAGGTGACAGCCGTTCTGAAGCGATGCAAGTATGCATACTTCTACTACGGCTACTATTTTTTTATTACGTAAATATAAATATCACACAAATATTTTACTTTTGTGATATACGTTCATATACGAAAAATATCACTATATATATAAAAAAAAAAACAAATATATCGCTACCACTCGCGGTAAGTTGCGAAACTGTTTTCACTCATTCGTCAAGTCATTAATTACTGTGTCTTCAGTAGCATCCATATGCACTTACTTCACACTATAACCAGTCATAACTAATGGAAAGCATCATAGGATGTTTTTGCAAGAAATTGAAGCCGATTAAATGATATTGAGTGATCAGTTGATATCATCGGTATTACAAAAAAGGCCAGAGTCAAATGTTAGTAGAATATAACGTAGGTACAGTCAGCATTACGTTGTGGTGACCCTGGTACCCACCCTTCTATGTAAGCATCTAAGGTCGAAACTACGGTAGCCGCATAGCATCTACATATATTTTTTTAAGAAATTCAGTTTTTTTATATTTTTAAACTACTAGCTATCCGCCCGCGGCTTCGCCCGCGTGGAGTTCGGTTATATCGCGTTTTTTAGATTTCCCTCGGGGATATCAACTTTTTTCGGGATAAAAGGTAGCCTATGTTCTTTCTCAGGGTCTAAAGATTGTCTGTGCCAAATTTCATCAAAATCGGTTCAGAGGTTTAAGCAGGAAAGCGTAACAGACATACAGACAGACAGACAGTTACTTTCGCATTTATAATATTAGTATGGATTGCTTGACCGCAATGCCGCCTGATGGTAAGCAGTGATGAAATCGTTGATGGTAAAAAGTGTTAGTTTAGAGCCTATTCACTGTAGCCTTGAAGACACTTAAATTAGACGGAAACACCGCAGCAGGAAAATTTTTCCAGTCCTTCGATGTACCTATGCGGTATAAAAGATGAGGCGAAACGAATTAGCGCTCTAGTATAATAAAGTAGCTAGAAAAGAAATCTTCACTCTTTCAAAAAGTTCGCGTACATCTGACCATCATACTAGCAATAGATAGAGATCATGCCTTCAGCCCAATGACAAAAGAGGTCGCTTCGCTATTCAGCCTTGTCTTCGTATGAGTTTAATATCATCAATTTTAAATGATGATGTTTCCGACCGATTTCGGCCACGGCGACCACTTCGACTCCTAGCCGATGATTTGGCGCTCATGCGCCCGAAGATGGCTTATGTAGCCTATTTAATGTACACCATATACATCGATTACAGTACCATCATAGCCATCTTGGGGGAATGAGCGCCCGAAGATAGCTTATGTAGCCTATCTTGACGGCGAAACTTCGTGCACACTGAGGGCACGTAAGCACTAAGCACGCCGTCGACGTAGTTGTATGTGATGGCAGCAGGTGGGCGGGCCTTTAATTGGTCGCGTTTGGCATCGAGGTCAGCTTTGCGCAGCTCCTCAAACTCGCGTACTTGTCCGTACACCATTCTGCGCCAATCTGACAGTTTTGCTGCAAAACGATCCCATTCAGAGGGTTCTATATTGCATCTCTTCATGTCTCGTTTTAAGACATCCTTGAACCGGAGGAGTTGTCGAGTTGTCCGCCATGCTTTCGCTTGCCCTCCTCCAGCTCAAAGAAGAAGATGCGCTTCGCCACTCTTTCGTCCGCCATGCGTGATACGTGTCCGCACCACCGAAGCTGTCGACGCATTAAATCACAATTTTAAATTTTCAGTATCGAACGGCGAATCTGAATTTCGTTCTTGAAAAAAGATGAAAAAAGGCGGAAACAGAAAGCTTTTACATTAAAATGTTTTATTCTTGTAATTCCGTTTTTTTTTATAGTTCCGTTTTTTTTTCTACTTACCTCCCAATCGAGATGTAAAGCAGAGTAGTTAGCTCGGGTGTAAGCATCAATTGCCCCTCGAAGTATAGGCTCGGGCTGCAATTGATGCCTTACAGCCCTTGGCTATTAATCAACTATTATTTTTTATAAATTGAAAAACGTTAACGTCTTTAACATTAACGTTTGGTTTGACAATTTACTTTTCACACTTTTATAATAACTTTCCTCATTAACGAATGAAGTAACATTTGACCATTATTTAACATTGCAATGAATAAACAACTTACATCAACTCTTATATCATAAACATTATCTACTTCCAAATACTAAGTATTGGCTATTAATAACTACAATGTCAATCAATGAATTCAGATTTATTCTTCAGTGTGTCAATGTCAACAGTTTTTTTATTAGGTACTTATATGAAGTTAACTATAAAACTAATAAGGTAACTACATAAAAATCAAACAGGAAAAATACGGGGTTTGATCCCGTCATACACTATATGTATACATATTGATTGCAATTAAGTCAAACTATAAGTCGCTTTGTTATTAATAGCGCAGGGAATGACCCTCACTGAGTATTATTTTCTGTTCGACCAAAGCATGCATATGCCCGCAATTAACAAACTACGCATTCTCTGCGAGTTGATAGAAATCGATTAGACAGAGATGAAGATGGAAACATGATGCCAAGTAGATTGATAATTCATCGCATTCTTAAATCTTAACTACCTAACTGGCTTAGTTTGTATGAGAATAAAATAGAATAGAAAACTCTTTTTTATGTACACCATAGGTATACATCGATTACAGTACCATCATACTAGTTTAAATAAATATATACATCTAATTAATAAACATCATACAAGAGCCAAAAAAATATAATATTACGTGTAAAGAGAGAGGAAGTGCTTTATTATTATTATAGTTTTAAAAGTGGACAGAGTTTGAGCACGCCTTAGGGACACTGCCGAACTGCCTGTACAGTAAAGGAATTATCATAGAAACTAGCGGAATGCATCGGCATCTCTAATATCAGGTTTTCCCATGACCACAGATATCTATTATGTGCGTCATGAAGGAATCAATCAGTCAATCATTTATTTTGTTAAACATGTGTTTCCGTCGGACTACAATTTGAGTGTCTTTGTGTAAGCATTAACTATCCTAATAATTTATCCATGCATTTCTTCAACAGTCAACTAAACTAATTTTAAGTTATGTGCATCTTTTTCTTTTCATTTCGTTAAGAAAAGGATAAAGGATAACATTTTAATTTAATATTGTCAAATTAAGATACTCCATAGACATTTTAGCGATTATAAACATGGCGACTAAAAATACGCCAGTTTACGTCAGGAGCGCACTAATTTGACAGGTCTGAACTGACATTTTATCTTCTGTCCTTTTCTTAACGAAATGGAAAGAAAAAGATGCACATAACTTAAAATTAATTTAGTTTGTGAACAACAGAATCGGCGCCATTGTCAACATAATATTACATAAAAAAAAACAATTTGATATATGTCAATCAATAAAAATAAATTAAAAAGAAGAAATGAATATTAATTAAATAAGTCATAACAATTATAAAAATGATAAACACGTACCTAACTCAATGAATTAAATCATATATTAACCAGCAAGTCGGAATCATCATACCTCTGTTTATTACCCGACTGCCAGGAGGGTTATCTGTGGTCCACTCAATGATGGAGTAATAACATCTATCTAAAAGAAATTTAAAGAATGTTCTCTTAAAGGATTCCAGAGACTCCTTATTTCTAATAGCTGCTGGTGCTGGTGCACTATTATATATTTTTGGGGCCATACCTAACACACTTTTGGCGCAAAATGCAGTTTTATGTGAGCCGTCATGAATGGTATTCTAATACAGGAACTTGAAACGTTCTTTAAGATAATAGGGGATTTTAGGATTAAACAAAATATAGAGCTAAAGTACAGCATAGCTGTAAAGCTGAAATAGGATATGAGAATTCCGGTGATCATGTGTGGGAAGCCATTTCAGCTTTGTTTAAGAGTTGGGTAATCAAAGGATATGATTTGAATCTCGTCTGGGCATATGAATATTTTTTGTATTATTCTAAAGGCTGATAAATTCTTTTCATTCATGTGTGAATCGAAAAGTTATATTAAGTTAATTTAGGTACGATGTCACATTGATGTGACATCTTGAGGAAACCTGGAGTTTAAGTCTGAAATCGCCAACCCGCATTGAGCAAGCGTGGTGATTATGCTCAATCCTTCTCTGTATGAGAGGAGACCTGTGCCCAGTAGTGGGACGATGGAAGGTTGATGATGAGGTACGATGTAACACGACTTTGCTATGATGAACTTCGGCCATTTTAAAATTAAATTTTAACACTTCGGTTATCCTATCTACATTTACGAGAGCTAGGTGCAGGTTGATATACACCTGTCTGGGCAGAGCTGGACAACTACACCTATGCGACCTTTGAAGGCGATACTTTAATATAGAATACACTTTTTCAAAACGCATATTTATTCGCGAGATCCCCACAGGTACATAATAAATGACAATTAAAAATCCGGTTGTTCAAATTGTTTAGAAAACAACTACTTAAATGGTTGAGTAATAATAATAGTTTTTACAGCATGAAAGAATTTGTTGACGGGAAACATTTTGCAATGTAAACCTGTAATATTTGCATAGTGATATAAGCAAAACATGTATGCTCTATAATATATTTAAAAAAAAGCAATTTCATATACCATGTTTTATGCAAACAATTATTGTTTCTATTTCACTGCCTATAGAGGCAGTGAAATAGAAACAATAATTGTTATAGCCAATAATAATAGTTATAGCAATAGTGTTTGTTATATGTTGCTTTAGCCATAGGGCTATAGGATCAAACCACGATGAAGCAATTGAAAAAGTTCTAGCATTTCAATGAGCTGCGATCAAAGTTTATGACTGGACTTTAAAATGGAACCAAGTAGTCAAAATTAACTTATATTCACTAAAAACCATTGCATTTTCCACCCAATCTATACAATCGGCATGCAAGGGCCGTATGATAATTACAGCCTACTTCATCCAATTCGCAATTCATCACTCTTGACGCCAGACAGCGATGGAAACCCCACGACAAAAAGAAAAGACAGGAACGCGTAATAAAGGTAACTTGGAAACAAATCCCGCTTATCGCACATTAAATTGGTATTATAAAAGTATATTCTTATACCAATTTGGACGCATAGGCTCCAACTTTGAGGCTGTTCTAAAAGAGACAATAATAATCCAAAATAAAATACTCAGGGATGCTGTAAACGCGGGTATATTGGAAATTACTTCCAACATGACCGCGACCTTAAAACTTAGTGTAGACTTAATGCGTAGGCTAAAGGGATTTTTTTTTATCATTATTAACTAGTGCTGGACCGCAATCCCGCCTGATGATAAGCACTGATGCAATCATTGATGGTAAAGCGCGCTTGTTTGTTAAGAGCCTATGCACTCTGGCCTTAAATACATTTAAATTGTAGTCAGACGGAAACACCGCCGCTGGCAAATTGTCCCAGTCTCTCGCTGTACGCGGAATAAAAGAATAGGCGAAACGCTTCGTCCGGACCGTAGTGTTTTCAACGGTCAACAACGTAAGGATGGATACACGCCGTACGACGGGTCGTCCGATAATGGAACAGAGCTGGGAAATATAACGAACACTGGCTTGCGCCCTACCGACCTGTGCAAGAGTGATTGTGATCTCTCTAAAACTGTAGATAAGATGACGAATCACTAAACATCAGGAAGTGATTGTCTGAGTGAAGTGTTGACAATTGTGAGCATTTCCTGATCGCCAGTATAAAACATAATGGGTCAATAAAAGAAAATTATGGTTCAAGGTTAGTTTTCTTCCGTAGTTTCTAAGATGGCCTGAGATATCATGTATTGAACCTGCCTACTCGTTCTGTTGGAACAATAAAAGATCGTATGTGGAAGTTTACTAATCAACTCATGCTCATTGGCATTTAAATGATTCAATAAATAAACTATGCGAGAGTAGAATGCAGTACCTAATCCAATCAATTGATAATTGCATTTATGTATAACTAGCTTTCCGCCCGCGGCTTCGCCCGCGTGGAGTTCGGTTATATCGCGCTTTTTAGATTTCCCTCGGGAACATCAAACTTTTCCGGGATAAAAGGTAGCCTATGTTCTTTCTCAGGGTCTAAAGATTGTCTGTGCCAAATTTCATCAAAATCGGTTGAGAGGTTTAAGCGGGAAAGCGTCACAGACAGACAGACAGACAGACAGACAGACAGACAGACAGACAGATAGACAGACAGACAGACAGAGTTACTTTCGCATTTATAATATTAGTATGGATTATATGTATTATAGAACGTTTACGCACCGTAAGTGATCCTTGAGCGAATAATGCCGTGTATTAAACATTTATTAGGTAAAATACTTGACTAAGTAGTTTGTTATTTATTTTGTTTTATAATTAAACTAGCGGCCGCCAGCGAAATCGTTCGCGTGGAGTTAGTTATGCTCCGCTCCTATAGGTCGCAATGTGAAGTTATATAGCCTAAAGCCTTCCTGGATTAATTATTCAAATCGGACCCGTAGTTCCTGAGATTCGCGCGCTCAAACAAACAAACAAACTCTTCAGCTTTATATATTAGTATAGAAGTATAGATAAAATAATTATTTTTTGTGTAATCCTTAAAGCAAAGCAAATCAAGTCGAATTTTGTTTTCTGATTATTATTTTTTTCTAGATTATTGTATAAGATTATTTTATAATAAATTAAAGCTGTGAGCTGAATACAGACAGAAATTACGATTAATTTTTTTTTTTAAATATAATATAATAAATGTATTGTCGTACGTTAATCATTACATTGACCTTGTTCTTTAGCTATAAGGCATACCTAAAAATTATTATCGGTGAATAATAACATTAAATTGTACGAAAACACGTAGTCGTGGTGGCCTAGTGGTTAAAACACCAGCCTCTCAAGTATGAGAGTGCAGGTTCGATTCCAGGTCAGGCAAGTACCAATGTAACTTTTCTAAAGTTATATGTACTTTCTAAGTATATCTTGGACACCAATGACTGATGGTGAAGGAAAACATCTTGAGGAAACCTGGACTTTAAGTCTGAAATCGCCAATCCGCACTGAGCAAGCGTGGTGATTACGCTCAATCCTTCTCTGTATGAGAGGAGACCTGTGCCCAGCAGTGGGACGATATAAAGGTTGATAAAGAAGAAGTACGAAAACACATGTTTTTTGGACTTCCTCGGTTATTGCTGTTAGTTGTTGTAACTTGAAGTTTCGCTGAATAAATGAATTGAAAGTAATTATTTGCATCTTCATTACATCATTTTAAACAAACCACGGATTTCGAAATCCGAAAACAATATTCGATCAGACTCGATAATTTGCTCAATTTTACCAATATTTCTGCGAACAGCATACGAGAGCGTAACTCTTTAAGCCTATGAAAGTTTTCATTGGAACTGAAAACCATTGAATGGATTTTATTTCAAAGTCAGGTTTCATTTCGAAGCGGAATGAAATAGGTGAAATAAAAACACTAATGTATTGCATTCTACAATGTTAATTGATATGAAACCTTTTTAAAGACATGATTATTGAGAAACTAGTCGGCTCAGCAAAGTAGTAGAGAAAAATGGCTGTAAGTAACATATGCACCCTAGCAATTTTGCGACCGTTCAGTTTGATCTCAGTCTAAATGTGACAAAAATAAATATAATTTCCAACTAATTTCTTTACAATTTGTTAACAAACAATTTTTGACATTTATTTGTTAGAACGTTTTTAACTATGGGGAGTTGGGAATTAGGTCCTGTTATTGCTCAGTGTGATTCACTAAAATATGCTTACTAATGTGAGCAGCTGTTGTGAGTGTTGTGTGTGTGGTAGTGTATGTGTGTGAGCCGACGTTACAGTCGCCGTAGCGACAGTACCATCTGCTACGAGCTATTTTCATTTTTCGGCGAAACTCGTAGCGTTATGTCGGGGTCGCGTAGCTACGCGCGTAGCGGCCTACGGCCAATTGATTTGTTATATTTACGTAGTTCTTTTTTTGGTCAATTTTTAAGTTACATTCATTTAGCTTAGCCCTGTTTTTATACAAGGAAAATTTGAAGCTTGAAGTACATTGCTGTTTTACTCGTAGTATAACAATAGAGCATTGTTTTATTGTTATACTATAGGTACTTACTGTAATGTAACGTTGTTATTTAAAAAATATTTTATGCGAAGCCGCAAAAACCGAGAAGGTAATATTTGTGTAACAATTAGTACAATATTTGTTTAATAACTAGTTACAGGTAAATTCGATTATTTTAATTATTGCGGGTCTTTTGATTTATTTTTATAATGAATAAGTAATTTGGAAATATATAATAATGAGATTTTTCAAGAACTGTTTTATTTATCTGTATAAAACTATAGTTTAAAAAACTAAAAAAGACATGCTTTTAAAGAATATCAAACTGAAAAGTTAAAAATAATTATAAAAAAAAAGCGTGAGGCGCTTTGTGCCATAATTTTTGTATATTAAGCGCATAATTTTTGCGCCTCACGCTTTTTTATAATTATTTTTAACTTTCCAGTTTGATATTCTTTAAAAGCATGTTTTTTTTTTTAGTTTTTTAAACTATATTTATTTTTAACTTTTTAGTTCAATATTCTTTAAAAAAAAAAGACGAACGAACGAACGTATTGAAAACGGTGGGACATTTTACAGTAATGAGCCGCTCACTCGTAGTCCAAAGAGTTAGAGACGGACAAACAAACAAACAAACTAGCAAGCAAGCAAACAAACAAGCAATCAAGCAAACATACAAGTGAAGCTAATGAAAAGCATGTAAAAATAATATAATTTTATGTACTCCGAGCCAGCGACGATCGACTCTCCCTCCATTTTACAAATTTTTGATCAGGTCAGATGTCCTGACGCGAGTTTAATAATTTTACCCATCAATTTCAAAAAAATATGGTCTCTATGTAAAAGTGACACATGATAGAAGCAACATAAATATGTAACGAAGAAATGTAACCCATATATTATGGTTTTAAAAGAGTGTCCATGGAGTTTCTTGCACGTTCTTCTCCATAGAGATTTACGCTGTGGATCGTGCAATTTAGCTTCACTTTTCTTGGACTGACCGACATTGACTATTCAAAAGTACCAAGTGATGGACACGAATGAATACGAATGTCACATAGGGATGTAAAATATTTCAGCTGCTTCCGGTTAGATTGTAAGCCGACCCCATCGCAGTTAGGCTGCTACGCAGATGATGATGAACCGACCGCAGATTGAACCAAAAATCTGACAGTTAATACTGTTATCGAGTTATCATAATATCCCCATACTATCCAGTACTCAGTTTCTGCGCAAGAAGGCGCGGGTTCGATCCCCGCGGAGTGCAAATATTTGTAAGCATGAATATGAATATTTGCACTGGTCTGGTCGTGCCTCGGAAAGCACGTTAAGCCGTTGGTCCCGGTTGCCATACGAACATCTAATGGCAGTCGTTACGGGTTGTTGGGGCCCTCAAAAGTCCAAAAATTGGTCTAGCTGCAATGCTTCGATTTCGCCTTCGGGTTGTGGAGGTCAGACGGCAGTCGGTTAACGGAAAATGTCGTGTTTTAGCCAAAATTAGCAGTTAGACCGGTAAAGTGGACCCCAGGCTCCAAAGCTGAAAAATCCTTGGATGTGACTGGGATTAACGCTCAGATGATGATGATGATGATGATGATGACTATCCAGTATCCAGTAGGTACTCAAATACAACAAATCTCGTTCGTCTTCTGAGTTCATCAATTAAAAGATTTTATGAAACTCATTACCAAAAAAGCTATAATTTTGTTTTGCGGCACGTAAATTAATTTGGAGATACGTCAGCAAGTTTTACAGTTAACAGTTACTCGAACAGTGAATTTAGGTACTGTGAGTAAATTTGTCTGCCTGCCAGGCATTTCATGTCTAGCCGATCGTTGGGCAATTCGACAGACAGATCCTGTATCTGTCTGTCGAATTTCTCAACGACCGGCTGGCAGGTCCTAGAACCAGGAAATCAGAGGAGACCGCGGGCAATAGCTAGTTGCGTGGATCGATATGAATGACTGACTATGTATAAGCCATACATACGTACCCAAGCGAGTTAGTATTAAAATACTGTCTTATAACTAGAGATCGAAAAATATCATGTTTATATACTTAACTTACACAAAATGCCGACGAAAGGATAAAATTAATGTTATTAACCTTTAAAGTAACAATTATGTAAAATATTGAAATTTTTGTATATTTATATACTGGTACATATTTTTTTCATCAATAATGACGAAATACCTTGTTAATCTATGGTTCTATCTACGTTAATAAAATATGTTTTCATATTTCAATTTTTATGTAAAATAAAAACGTCGAATATATTTTTTACTATCGGCGCTCACACAGTATAAAATAAGAAATTATCTTGAACTGTTTACGGATTCATTAAACTTATAGTGCCATAAATATCAACTACGTATAAAAACTACAAAATAAAAAAAATTGTCCTTGACTTTGACGTGTACCGAAACTATTAGCCATATTTTGGTTTTGTCAAATCAAGTTCAGTTAGGTAGGTATTTACGTGCCAGAACCATTCTCGCTCGGCCGAGGCGGCCAAGTCGAAGGTTCTATAGACATTCTAGAAGTTTCCTTTTAAAATATTTGGCGCGCGTCTTTTTGTTTTTGAAGCGTCCGCGTCGTCTGTCGTCAGTCCACGAGGCTGCGCGCTGATAACGTGCAGCATTTTGCGAATGTTAAAATGTATATTTGGCGCGTGCCTTTCCTTTTTGTTTTTGAATCGTCGTCTGTCCTCAGTCCACGAGGCTGCGCGCTGATAACGTGCAACATTTTGCGAATGTTAAAATGTATATTTGGCGCGTGCCTTTCCTTTTTGTTTTTGAATCGTCGTCTGTCCTCAGTCCACGAGGCTGCGCGCTGATAACGTGCAGCATTTTGCGAATGTTAAAATGTATATTTGGCGCGCGCCTTTTTGTTTTTTGAAGCGTCGTTTGGCGTCAGTCCACGAGGCTGCGCGCTGATAACGTGCAGCATTATGCGAATGTTAAAATGTATATTTGGCGCGCCTTTTTCTTTTTGAGTCGTCGTCTATCGTTAATCCACGAGGCTGCGCGCTGATAATGTGCAGCATTTTGCGAATGTTAAAATGTTATATACAATATGTAAATAAAACCCCGTCCGACTCAAAAAGATAATAAATGTTAGGTATACACATGACCAAATAAAATATGAAAAATTACGTAATCATCATAGTGACAATACTAATAAATTTTGAAATAATCTTTTTTTTCCGCGAATTGATTCCAACTTCGCCAAAATTTGGTAATTTTTAAAAAAGTGACAACACCATTTGTGGCGGAGCGAATAGCGATCCGACTACGTGCCGCCTGCCCTTCCCCCTTCCACCCGCGCATGTAAGCCTAACGTGTTGCCTATCGCACATGCATTAAGTTACCTCGCTTTTTCGAAATAATATTTTATTTTCTTAGAGATTTTTTTAAAGTTTAGCCCGGTTTTGTAGGCATTCTTAGAATCAGTTAACGATACCTAACAATACCTTCACGTATCGGACAGGGTTTTCTTTACATATTGTATAATAAACCCGAATGTTATGTGTTTTTGAATATCGATATTATAATTTTGTTACTGTTTAGATATTTTGTTTCTATTTATTTTTTCTTTCATTCCTTTCTTCATTTCATTTCGTAGGAAGATATATATAATATGCAAACGTAACCTAGGACGCCCTTGGGTGAGATGGAGCGACGACATCAAAAAGGTGGCTGGTAGTGGCTAGTGGAGAACTGCTCAGGATCGAGCTTGTTGGCGTGCCATGAAGGAGGCCTATGTCCCGCAGTGGACGAGTGATGATGATTTATTTTTTTGCTTTTAAGAGTTGTAATAACTAAATTCTAATATTTTTGTATTTAATTTAATATTATTGTAATGTTACCTTTACTTTATTGATCTTTCAAATAACTTAGTATTTAACAATGAATTAACTTAGTGCTGATATTACCATTTAAAACGTACTTTTATTTATACCGATTTCAAATGAATCCTAGAAGACGCGAAACCAAGAAAAAGTTAATATACTAATATAGAACCACTAAAGACATTCTGCTTCCTTTTTTACCACGTCGTATGATTTTTGTGTTTTACGTATTCCTTGTAGGTAAGTACCTACTTTTAAAATCAAAGTTAAAACGTAATCTAAAGATGATCCCCTTTCATTTCGATGCACGAGGGATATATGTAGATATGTTAGACGTTGCATTTCGTGCTAGGATTTGGGTCAGCAGTGAATGATGCGCAGTACTGTTGCACAAGTCGACGACCTGACGTAGTAATTGAGATTGGCAGCTCGCGTGTACCGATTTAAATCACTTTAGATCTACACTTTATTATCACTTTATCGACATGAATCACTTCATTATAACACTGTTTATACAATATGTAAAGAAAACCCTGTCCGATCCGTGAAAGTATTGCTAGGTATCATTAACTGAATCTACTAATGCCTAGAAAGACAGGATAAACTTTAAAAAAAATCCCCTAAAAAAATAAATATTATTTCGCAAAAAGAGGTAACTTAATACATGTGCGGTCAGAAACCCTTTCCGCGGGCGGCGGGGGGCAGGGCACGCGGATTTTTTGCAGAAGCTTTGTCTAGTGAATGCACACGTTTGTCAGAAATCGTGCAGATCTACTCAAAACTCAGGAGCTCAACGGAACGAATATTTTTTTTTTTTATAATTATTAACTATCATCATCATCTCAGCGTTTATCCCGGTTGCTTCCGCGGATTTCGCGTTGGGACCCGGGGTCCGCTTAAATGCTTAAATAATTACATACTATAATTATAAACTAGTGCTTGACCGCAATTCCGCCTGATGCCCGAGCAGGGATGCAATCGTTGATGGTAAAGCGCGCTAGTTTTTGAAGAGCTTCTTCAGTCAAAATGTATGGTTAAAAGAACTTACCTAAGTGAATTTCTATCATAATTATACAAGATGTTACATCCTCAAGATTCAATTTAACCATGTAGTCCGTAGTCCTTCACTGTACTGCATCGTCACAAAGTTTAGAAAAAAAAAAGATCAGTCAAAATCCAGAGTGAATAGAAAAGAGAACGGCAGTTGAGAGAAGTGATGTAATGTTAAACCCAGCAACACGACCAACGATGTTGCTCCACGACGAAACTCCCGACACTACAAAATTTGGCGCATCGTACCCAGCACACATCGCAACACAACTGCTCAGATATACATCATTAGTGAACATTTCAGCTTTTTACCGAAGTTGCAGGAAAAGCTGGAAATCAACATCTCTCCACCCTATGTAAAATATATCATGTGGTCAGCGCAAAACGGTTTCTTCTCCCATTCGTCCTTTTTTCTTTGGTCTTCCCGCTACAACAGAACATTCCCCCCCCCCCCCTTCCAACCGTCAACATTCATATTCATAATATTCTGTTTTAATTCATCATTACTCCATAATAACTGGTCCCAAATTTAGACTTCCTCGATTATACAAGTTAATATCCACTTTGACTAAAGAACTGCACGCAATCTAAAAATCTGAGCAACAGTGAAGGCGTCAGGACGACTACAAGGCGCGCAGACATTTAAAACAACTGTATTAATTCTTTAAAAAATCCTACAATATCTACATACCTATTATACGACTCGTATAGAAACTTTTTAAAAGACAAAGCAAGGCATCGAAAATCACTTTCAAACTCATCATCATAATCATCCTAGCGTTTATCCCAGTCGCATCCAAAGCCTTTTTCAGCTTTGGAGTCTGGGGTCCGCTTTACCAGTCCAACTGCTGATATGGCTAAACTTCGACATTTTCCGTGAAACGACTGCCGTCTGACCTCCACAACCCGAAGGCGACATCGAAGTATTGCAGTTAGACCAATTGTTGGACTTTTGAGGGCTCCAACAACCCGTAACGACTGCCACTAGATATTCGTATGGCAACCGGAACCAACGGTTTACCGTGCTTTCCGAGGCACGACCAGACCAGTGCAAATATTCATATTCATGCATACAAATACTTGCACTGTGCAGGGATCGAACCCACGCCACCTTGCGCAGCGGCCGCGTCCGCTACTGCTACGCCACGGAGGCTGTCAACTAATTAGTGGTTATTTTAGTATAATGGTAGGTAGTTTATGTAAAAGGAGAAAAGCGTGACCGTGACCGAATTCGCACCTCATGTTAACTCGTGTTCAAGTTCAATTTATCAGGCTTCTCTCTCCTTACACGCGCGTATTTACACGTGACCCATTTGACTTAATAATTAGACTTCTATTCTACTATATATATATATTAAACAATTTAAAAAAAATACATTGCCATTACAGAACTTAAACATATTATACACGGTGGAATCTTAGTCAACTTACAAAGACACCTCACTTCATCTATGCAATGATTACTAAGCATTAGTAAAAAAATGACTTGTAAATAAGTGTAATTTCATACAGTATTATGACGCATAACGTAGTTTAAAACACCCTATATGCGAGCGCAGAGAGGAGACATATTCACCTTATCTCAATGTATTTTTTTTCAAAAACCTATTTTTTTTTTTTTTTTTTACTTCTATTTTCAGATATATGATATGGGCTGTCTTTCTAAGAGGACTAAAATTCCACGGTGTATACTTCAATCTATCATGTAGGCCTGAAAGCCACGATCTGCAGCCTAATTTTCTAACAATGCAAGTTGCTAGTGTCGGGCAAAGCCGATCTATTAACAAATCAGTACTTATAGAATGTAAACCTGCTATAGTGCAGCTATCGCAAAGTAAAACTCTGGGCGAGATGAAAGTGACAGCAATTGTAACCGGCAGCGGCGAGTCGCATCCTGCGTTCGCTGTGTATTTGTTGTTTAGTCTACGCTACAACGTCAAAAATTTTTATAACTTTTTTAATAATGGTAGTCACTCTAAAATCAACTTAATCATCTATGCAATAGAGCTGATATTTTTACATGCTTTTTAATAGCTTCACTTGTATGTTTGCTTGCTTGCTTGTTTGCTTGTTTGTTTGTTTGTCCGTCTCTAACTCTGGACTACGGTGAGCGGCTCATTACTAGGCATGGGCGTTTTTGGTTTTGAACGCAAACTGATATTTATCAGATTTCAGATTTCAAAAACGATTTCAAAATCCGTTTTCAGAAATCTGATTTCCGTAGCGCCAAACCTCGCCAATTCGCTTGCGTACTTAGATTTCGATGAAATCAGATAGATTGCGCGGTTTTCATTCATGCTTTAATCTAGGCTTAGAACTAGCAGAAAAAACATATTTAAAATTACGCGTAAAACTTTTCTGGCGCATTTAAAAATCAGCAGATTATTTACAACAAATTTACTGACATTTATTTTTTTTTTTACTTTATTTTTCCTTTTTTCCTAATTTAATTAATTAGGTATGTACCTAATTGTAACTTAAATATGTAAGTATACAATTCACTAAAAAAATATTATTGTGTAATATGTCATATGTAACTCACTTGTCACCAAGGTCAAAAATTACATACACAAAATTAGGCACTTCTTTCTAATTCCAAGAAATGTTGAGCCATAAACAAAAATACATCAACGTATAACCTCTGAAATCTAGTCTTAAAATACTTAGCAGTAAAGATGATATAAGTAGATCGCATTATAAGGTCCCTTAAATTTCCAAGAAGCGAGATCTAAATCACAAAATTCGCGCGATCTTGTTTACTCCGCTAAGTTACAATTAGTTAGAAAGAGAGAAAGCGAATTTCTAACAAAATCCAAACGCAAACTGACAGTTTTCGTTTGCTTGTGATTCCGAAGCGAAATCCAAATCAAAAATTCGCGCTATCTTTTTTACTCCCCTAAGTTACAATTAGTTAGAAAGAGAGAGAGCGAATTTCTAGGAGCGAAATCCAAATCACAAAATTCGCGCTATCCTTTTTACTCCGCTAAGTTACGTTTAGTTAGAAAGAGAGAAAGCGAATTTCTAACAAAATCGATTCGAGTCGATACGTTTGCGTTTGATTTGGTTTGGTGGTTAGATTTCAGAAATCCAATCTTCAAGTTTGAGAAATCGATACGAACCGATTTTTGTATGAAATCGGATTTTGAATTCGTTTTGATATATCGGTCTCATGTCATTACTGTAAAATGTCCCACCTTTTCAATACGTTCGTTCGTTCGTTTTTTTTTTTAAAAGAATTTCGAACTAAGAAGTTTAAAATAAATATACTTAGTTTAAAAAACTAAAAAAAGCCTGCTTTTAAAAAATATCAAACTAAAAAGATAAAAATTAATTTAAAAAAAGCGTGAGGCGCTTTGTGCCATAATTTTGGTATTTTAAGCGCCTCACGCTTTTTTAATTTTTTTTTTAACTTTTTGTTTGATATTTTTTTAAAGCATGTTTTTTTAGTTTTTTAAAGTATATTTTTTAGCTTGAAATTGCGCAGTGCTGTAGCACTGCGCAATTTTATTATAGATAATCTACCACCAGCAACATCTACAAGATCACCAATAAATATATGCCCCAATACACTTAGTATAACCTTAAAGTAGGATTCAGGCTACAGTACACTGCAAACAATTAACTATAAGCAGGCTAAACAGATCTTGAGGTCGATACCGATGCAAAACGAAATTATCACGTCATCTTCGGAGATTTTAGTACAGTTTTGGCGACACGACTAATATATTTTCAAAAATCTCTTTTAGGTATTAAAGAGAGGGTTGTTATTTTTCAGCACTAAAGTAAATAATCTGTAATAGATATGGTGTACACAATAAAGAGTTACCATTTTATTCTGAAAGTACAGTCTCAACGAACAATTTGCAAGAACTGTGTTACAGCAAGCTGATTAGCTGGCTTTGACAGGTCAAAATGAAGGACTATATTTAACATTCCTAGCGGTTTTCGCTAAAGGAATTAGATTTTTTTTAAGTTAATAATAATTTATAAGATGTTTCCCGCGACCTGGTGAAGCTCGCGGGAAACCGCTAGATGCGGGAGGCGCAGGACCGGTCGTCGTGGAGAACCTTGGGGGAGGCCTATGTCCAGCTGTGGACGTCTTTGGCTGAAATAATGATGATGATGATGAATAATTTATAATTAATAATTTGATTCTTTTTTTTTTTAATAAAACATTGCCTCTCACTAGGAATTTCTCCCGTATCGTTGTTGCGTTCACAAACATATTAATATTACATACACAAACAGCCAGACCCAGAACAACTACTTGTAGACCATACAAATATTTGTTCTGTGCGGGAATCGAGCCCGCGACACGCAACGCAGCAATCGACCGCTCAGCCGCTGCGCTAACCTTATTACTTGCTTTGCATTGCTTGCTGCCGTACAACGCATTCAATGTTATTGAACTGTCCAAACGAAACCTATTGCTACTAACAGTGAGTTACGTCTCACCAGTATACAGATACATATAAATATATATGTGGATAAAATCGACATTTAAAACAATGGAAAACAATTGGGTTACATCCTAAAAAATTATTTAATGTCCATTTTATTTTTTCTTTCATTCAAATACTTAGGAATATATATATTGATTTTAAATATCGCAAGACGTCACGCCGTGGTACCAAAAATAACACGGCGTGATGTAATTAGCCCCCACTCCGTAACTTTAATACGCTATATCTTAGTAGTTTTTGGTAATTTCGACAAAATAAAAAATACGGGCCTTATTTTTTTTTTTTAGTATCTATAGGACTACTACTAAGAACAAGGAGGTTCTGAGAGTACTGTGTCGTCTGGACGTGAATAAGGCTAGTGGTCCGGATGGTATACCAGTGATTGTTCTTAAGGCTTGTGCGCCCGAGTTGTCTCCTGTATTGACGCGCTTGTATCGCCTCTCATTCAGGACTGGTATTGTGCCCAAGTCCTGGAAGCTTGCTAACGTGCAGCCCGTGCCCAAGAAGGGTAGTCGTGCCGATCCTGCCAACTATCGGCCGATTTCGATCACCTCCATACTTTGCAAAATTATGGAGCGCGTATTGAACTCGCGCCTCTTGGCATACCTGGAAGGTAACGATCTCCTCAGTGACCGACAGTACGGGTTTCGCCGCAATCGGTCAACTGGGGACCTACTAGTGTATGCCACTCACTTGTGGGGCGAGGCCCTCGAGAAGAATGGGGAAGCGATTGCTGTCTCCCTTGATGTCTCGAAGGCCTTCGACCAGGTATGGCACGCTGGCCTTTTGAGTAAGCTTCCAGCGTACGGCATTTCCCCTAGCCTGACTGGCTGGGTAAAAGACTTCCTGACTGAACGGTCCGTCCGAGTTGTTGTCGATGGATGCTCTTCTGAGCCCATGTCAACTAATGCCGGTGTTCCTCAGGGGTCTGTTCTCTCTGCAACTCTGTTCCTGCTGCATATTAACGATCTGCTGATGCCTGGTATCTATGGGTATGCAGATGACAGCACAGTTGTAGAGAGATACCTGCCGGGTGCTCGGGCTAGTAGGGAATCAATCCGGTCCGAAAGAGAGGCCATGGTTGAGCGAACGAGTGTTGCGCTGCAGGCAGTCTCCGAATGGGGCAATGCCAATCTTGTAGCATTCAATGCCGCCAAAACACAGGCGTGTCTTTTCACCGCCAAAAGGAGCCCGTTCACCTTGGCTCCTACTTTTCGGAATGTGTCCTTGGAGTGTTCCGACCGCCTTCAGCTTTTGGGAGTTGAGATTTCCTCGGACCTTAACTTTGGGCGGTTCATTGAGTCCAAGGCTAAGGTGGCTGCCAGGAAACTTGGCGTTATCGCAAAGGTCCGGCAGTACTTCACACCTGGGCAGCTTCTAATGTTATACAAAGCACAGGTCCGTTCGTGTGTGGAGTACTGCAGCCACATTTGGCCAAGTGTCACCTGGCCACTTTGGATTCAGTGGAGAGACGTGCAAGGAGGCTGATTGGTGATCCTGATCTAACTCGAGTTGGTCTCCAAAGCCTAGAGCACAGGCGTAGAGTAGCCAGCCTTTCGGTGTTCTATAGGATGCATTTCGGGGAGTGTGCGAGGGAATTGCATGATTTAATTCCCCCATCTCCGTTCCACCAGCGGACGACCCGTCGTACGGCTGGTTTCCACCCTTACGTTGTTAACACCTCTACGATCCGGACGAAGCGTTTCGCCTCCTCCTTTATACCGCGTACATCGAGGGACTGGAATAATTTGCCAGCGGCGGTGTTTCCGTCGGACTACAATTTGAGTGTCTTCAAGGCTAGAGTGAATAGGCTCTTAATAAACTAGTGCGCTTTACCATCAACGATTGCGTCACTGCTTACCATCAGGCAGGATTGCGGTCAAGCGCTAGTTTATAATATATAAAAAAAAAAAAAACTTATTTTTTCTACTACTATTTTGTTTTTTTCGTACCTTGGATACATGCCTATTAAAAACAGTGTATAATAGATATAATTCAGTATATCGACTGGAACTAGTAAGTTAGTAACTAACACTTACATATATGTAACAATACATAAATAGACAACGTTCCGTGCGGAAATGTTATGCGAGATTGTGGTGTATATAGCAAAGTACATGTGACAGGTACATCATACCCATCACATGCACAGTATTTCGAATCGGCAAAGTCGTAGACTCATAGGTACGACAGACGCACATTAATAATTATTAGGTATAACGTCAGTAGTTATTACGATTGCTTGTGGAACAAACTGTGCAGCAAATGTCAAAGAATAATCATACAATAATATACTCATAGAGTTTTCATTATTTCAATGACGTGTAAAAGTGTTTGTACGAAGCTACCAACTTTCTTATAGAAATAAAGTCATATACAACGCAATACAATACATACACAACACAATACATACAATATGTAAAGAAAACCCTGTCCGACCCATAAGGATAATAAAGGTTAGGTAAACACTTGACCAAATATAATATAAAATTTTACATAATCATCATAGTAACAATACTAATGAATTTTGAAATAATCCTTTTTTCGGGGGAATTCATTCCAATTTCCCCGAACTTTGGTAATTTCTAAAAAAGTGACAACACCGGTATTATTATAAGCGAATAGCGACGCGACCACGTCACAGGTGCCGCGTGCCCTGCCCCCCGCCGCCCGCGGAATGGGGTTGCTTACCGCACATGTGTTAAGTTACCTCTTTTTGCGAAATAATATTTATTTTTTTAGGGGGATTTTTTTTTTTAAGTTTTGCCTGTCTTTTTGGGCATTATTAGAATCAGTTATCGATACCTAACAACACCTTCACGGATCGGACAGGGTTTTCTTTACATATTGTATACAATCATACATATACAATAATTTTATACAATTGTTTATGCGAAAGCCTAAACACGTGCCCAGTATTTTTAAGTAAAGAATCTAAGTACAAAATTTCGCAAAGATATCATGAAAAAGCACAAAGTTATGAGAAAACATATGAAAAAACTTCATATATTTTTTTTTTTAATCATGAAAAAGCCGACGAAAAATTCCATCACTGGGGGGTTCAGAATCATGTACTTGGATCCATGGTACTCGTTTGTGCGACGATGTCAGATACACCCTATAAAAGATCACAGGACTGAGCAGCGGCGGCCTAGTGGTATCGGCTGCGACTTACAAGTTGTAGGTCGTAGGTTCGAACCCCATCAGGCGCTTTACTTTTTGTAAATTATTTCATCACCACTGCTCTCAAAACTATAAATATCTACGACATGTGAATCTACCAACCCGCATTGGGCCATCGTTGTAGATTACTCTCATTGAGAGGAGGCCTGTGTCCCACAGTGGGAACATTATAGGCTGATGATGATGATGTATATAAGATCCTGCAATAGTGAAATTTGACCCAGTTCATATCGGCCGGTTATTTGGTAAGGTTTATTGTTGTACTTTTTCAAGCAACAAATTACATTGGAAATGAAATTAATTAACGTCGTTAATTGAAAGTCCAATTAAAAGTTTTGATTCTTTATTGATTAAGTCTTAGTAAGATTTCGGTTGATTATTTATTTTTTCAGAGTTTCCTGCAACCAGTGGTTAAATGATTAAAAACCGGCCAATTGCGAGTCGGACACGCACACAAAGAGTCCCGTACCACTACGTATAAAAACAAAATATATTTTGTAGATTATATTGTTTATCTGTGAATATTTCAACTGCCTAACTATCACGGAACGTGGTCACCAGGCTGAATCTCATCAGGATACAGCCTAGTGACAAACAGGAAGAGAGATGGACAGCGGAGTTTTAGTAGCGTCCCCGTTTTTACCCTTTGGATACGAAACTCTAAAAACGAACGACGAGGTGTCTGTGGGCGAGGGGTGCTGGCTTGGAGGTACCGGACGGGGAGTTGCCCCGGTTACCTATTGAAAACTGAGTGTGGATACCAGATGCATTTACATTTACAAGAACGTAAATCTTAAAGTGACAGACTCAACTGAGGTAAAGATACAAGCCTGAGTCTTAATTATATGCTACGATTTATTTCCAGGCATGGAAATCTCCCAGAACATGTATGAACTCCCCTAATTACTAATCAAAGTATAAACGGGGTCTTATACAGGATCATTTGCGTCTACTTGCCCTACACACTACACTACAATTACCTAATATTTCATGTAGATATGCTTGTGTAGTTTGTAAGACCAAATAGCTGGGGATGAGTCGACCCTAAAAATCGGACTTGAGTAGTCCTCACTTGCCCCCCACCTAGACCAGAAGCTGGGTACGTCCATGTTCCCAGGTACTTTTGAGTAGTCAGAGTCTGTCAGTTATTAAAACAGTTGAAGTTAGTTACATTCCAAAATGTAAATTTCTATGGAAAATAATGTCAAAATCCGGATACATGGTGTTCACATTATTACTATCCTTAAACACTCCGTCGAGAGTGTATGCCATGGCATGGCTAGTAGCTTTGCAAGACTATTTATTATGATTACACAGTATAATTCTAGAACCTGTGTAGCCAACGTCATCATCATCATCATCATCCCAGCCAGTTAATCCCAGTCGCATCCGAAGCCTTTTCAGCTTTGGAGTCTGGGGTCCGCGTTTACCAGTCCAACTGCTGATATGGCTAAACTTCGACATTTTCCGTGAAGCGACTGCCGTCTGACCTCCACAACCCGAAGGCGACATTGAAGCATTGCAGTTAGACCAATTGTTGGACTTTTGAGGGCTGCAACAACCCGTAACGAACGCCACTAGATGTTCGTATGGCAACCGGGACCAACGGCTTAACGTGCTTTCCGAGGCACGACCAGACCAGTGCAAATATTCATATTCAGGCATACAAATATTTGCACTGTGCCGGGATCGACCTACCGCTACGCCACGGAGGCTATCAACCTGTGTAGCCAAAGTAAGTAGATATATATGTAAGCAGTTTATATATCATTAGCGATTGACGTGTGGCGATAGGTAGGTACTTAGCCGGTGCCGTGGGGTAGGTGCCTACAGTAGTTACCTACAGTAAACTCTCAAAACCACAGTGGCATGCTAAAGACAACATTGCTTAGTTAGTAAAGTATATGTATGTCTATGGGCCATTATAGCTCGAAATAAAAGTTTTATTTACTATTTATTAATAATATTAATTACCCGTGATTCCATGGCATTTGAAAATGTTCCCGGACTTCTAATTCTAACTATATCGATAAACATTAAATTTTGTTAGGTACAGGCAACAGTACATCAAGCTACTACAATCTGTCAGACTTTTTTATTAGATTTCCAACTTTACTTCTAAAGCATTAAGGCTCAAGGTTGATTGGGAATATTTTGACAGTTTAGGGTAGCCTCACCTGCTGTCGTCCGTATGTATTAGTAAGTTTACTCATTCATAATCAAATAAAATAATTTCATCCTTGGAAACAAAAACATATTCAGACCAGAACTATATCGAAAATGATGAATTCTAACCTAACGCTACTTGAACTTATGACTCCTAAACTGTCTTAACATTGAAATATAATATCCAACTGATATTTCGCCAGTAATTGCTTCCATTGAGTATTGGTTATCATTTTCAATTGGCATAAAGTAACTTCGGTTGTCGCCAATAAAACATCACCTACAACCTACAAGCCCCATTCCACAAATGGGGCTACCTACTTACCGAATATGATAGATGTAAAATATTTTAAAATGGGGCTTGTAGGTGACCAATTAGCGTTCTAGGATAGCTAGAAAAGCCCCAGGAAGGTAAGTAATTAACAAAAACCCTTCACTCTTTCAAAAACTTCGCGTACATCTAACCATCATACAGGCAATAGACATCTCACATCATGCATTCAGCCCAATAACAAAAGAGGTCGCTTCGCTATTCAGCCTTGTCTTAGAATGAGTATAATAGTCATCAATTTTAAATATCGAACGGCAAAGGTCTATTTCATTATTGAAAAAATAATTTTAAAAAAAGATGAAAAAAGCCGGGAATAGAAAACTTTTACTTTAATTATTATTTACTGGCTTTCCGCCGGCGGCTTCGCCCGCGTGGACTCCAATTATATCGCGCTTTTTAGATTCCTCATATTCGGGGATTAAGTCGTATCATTCAGCTTCTAAGTTTACATGAGCATATTAGTTTACAATATAATAAATGCAATAATTTATAACAATATTTTTATTTTCCCTCGGGAATATAATTTTTTTCGGGATAAAAATACCCTATTATTTAGGTAATCCGGATTTCTAACTTTACGTCTGCAAAATTTCAAAGCAATCGGTTCAGTAGTTCGGCGTAAAAGAGGAACAAACAAACTCACTTTCCGATTTATAAATAATATTAGTAAGGATTCTTGTAATGCCGGTTTTATTTTCTACTTGATTCTACACTACTTCACAACCGAGATGTAAAACAGAGTAGTTAGCTCGGGTGTAACTGTAAGCATCAATAGGGATGTTTCCTGGGTAAAAAAAAATTGATTCTATTTAGTCCGTCATTCAGATTATAGAAAAATATCGGATACGTATATTTTGTTTTATCAAATCAATAACAATTGACGAATATAAAAGGCATCAAAGATCAGGAGTGGTGGCTGGTGACGTCACTGGCCGCTAAAAGTGTAGTGTGTAGTGACGTCACACGAGTTATCAACGCGCTGTGTCGTCTTCATTTTTTGTTTAGGTATATGAAAAAAGAAAAAATACATGTCTAATATTTTTTGGAAATCTGACTGGCGGACTAATTAGTTTTTTTTAGGCAAATACTCTATTGCACCCTCAAACTATAGGCGCCCTCGCTGCGCTCGCGGGCCTAAATATCTTGGGCTGCAATTGATGCCTTACAGCCCTCGGCTACTAATCTAATCTACTATTGATTTGATTTGAATATTATGTTTGGAATTTGAATCTGCAAGCTATAGGTAGTGATCATAAATTGTGATCGGTCAAATTGAAAGCCATTCCTATTGTTAGCGAGTTATACAATGGTCTCTGTGAGCCCGTTACTATATTAACAGGCTCAGTATCGACGATGCACTGTGACGCGGAGGTGCGATACGTAACATTAAACAGAGTCCATCTACCTATCACCAGTCAGATAGCTCCTGACCTCTAAACGATCGCCGACCAGCTGAAGGGTGCTGCGTGTCCAACACTTCAGGTTTTTTTTTCTCTGAGGTGGAAAAATCGTCATGGACTTAGCTCGGGGACGAGGAGGGGTGTGCCGACTCTTAGCGACTAAAAAACCACCTAAGCGTTCGTCATCTGCCTTTCCAGGGTACCGGGTCCTCCCAGTTCTACGGTACGACACCCTTCAGGTACCATACTTCATAGATTATATTGTATATAAGATAAGCTTCGGATGCGACTGGGATTAACGCTGAGATGATGATGAGTGTCTGATATTTTCGAATGTTACCGCATGAAGTCACACACCATATCTATATAGGACCGAGACAAAAAAACATTTTTTTTTTAACTCAGCGCATCCAGATCTATATGATTATCTATAGTGGTGAGGGTTTTGAGCAACTTCGGGCACATACATACATACAGACAGACATACAAACATACGCACTTTATATTAATGGATACAAATAAAATTCTCGTTTGACAGAACAGTGTTTAAAGCCGGAGTCCTCCAAAACGGTTTGACCGATTTTTATGACTGCTTTGTGTATTGCATGGTCTGAGAATAGGTCGTATTATCTAAGTGATGACGAGCCCTAAATTTGTATGTAAACAACGTTAGCCGGAGAGTTAGCACTTACATCAATAGTATCTGAAGTATCTGACTACAAGTCATCAGCTCATCACCGGCCTAGTCTTTTCACAATTATTTTGCGGTCAGCTTCCAATCTAATCGAATACAGCTGAATACCAGTAATTAACATGGGGCAATTGCCTATTTGAGCTCCACAATTCAATTGCTGGGATATACGACACCTCTTAGTAATACTGGAGGTCAGACTTTCGGCTTTAACTCATAACGACTCTCAAACTCTTTCCGAGACAAGGAGGGGTCTCGATATGTATATGATGGTCATCCACCCACAGCATGAGTAGCTTAATTTAACTAATTAATATTGTAAATGCGAAAATAACTCTATCTGACTGGCTATCCCTTTTACGCCGACACCACTGAACGGTCTGTCGTCGACAGCCTCCGTGGCGTAGCGGTAGCGAACGCGGCCGCTGCGCAATAAGGCGCGGCTTCGATCCCCGCGCAGTGCAAATATTTGTATGCATAAATATGAATATTTGCACTGGTCTCGTCATGCCTCGGAAAGCACGTTAAGCCGTTGGTCCCGGTTACCATACGAACATCTGATGGCAGACGTTACGGGTTGTTGGAGCCCTCAAAAGTCAAACAATTGGTCTAACTACAATGCTTCAATATCGCCTTCGGGTGATATGTCCTTGGAGTGTTCCGACCGCCTTCAGCTTTTGGGAGTTGAGATTTCCTCGAACCTTAACTTTGGGCGGTTCATTGAGTCCAAGGCCAAGGTGGCTGCCAGGAAACTTGGCGTTATCGCAAAGGTCCGGCAGTACTTCACACCTGGGCAGCTTCTAATGTTATACAAAGCACAGGTCCGCTCGTGTGTGGAGTACTGCAGCCACATTTGGGCTGGTGCTGCCAAGTGTCACCTGGCCACTTTGGATTCAGTGGAGAGACGTGCAAAGAGGCTGATTGGTGACCCTGATCTAACTCGAGTTGCTCTCCAAAGCCTAGAGCACAGGCGTAGAGTAGCCAGCCTTTCGGTGTTCTATCGCACACTCCCCGAAATGCATCCTGCATTTCGGGGAGTGTGCGAGGGAATTGCATGATTTAATTCCCCCATCTCCGTTCCACCAGCGGACGACCCGTCGTACGGCTGGTTCCCACCCTTACGTTGTTAACACCACTACGATCCGGACGAAGCGTTTCGTCTCCTCCTTTATACTGCGTACATCGAGTGTCTTCAAGGCTCTTAATAAACTAGTGCGCATTACCATCAATGATTGCGTCACTGCTTACCATCATGCAGGATTGCGGTCAAGCGCTAGTTTGTAATATATATATATATAAAAAAAAGTTGTGAAGGTCAGACGGCAGTCGCTTTAAGAAAAATATCGAAGTTTAACCAGAATCAGCAGTTAGACTGGTAAAGCGGACCTCAGACTCCAAGGCTGAATAAGCTTCAGATACGATGGGGATTAACGCTGATATGATGACCACTGAACCGTCTGATGACGAAATTTGGTTGATAGGTAGCCCAGAGTCCTGGAAATGGACATAGGCTACTTTGTACCCTGGATGTAGATATGTATTGTATTAAAACAACTTGCTTGTATAGGTATGTTACAGAATAAACACAGAAGAAATCGCGGGAAACAAACGTTGAGAACAAATAGTGTGATACCAATCATAGTATGAAGTCGCTATTTGCTAGATTTAAACTGAGATAAATTTTAAATTGAGATGCAAGCACCAATGAATAAGTACCGTTCTAGGACACCGCCATATACGAGTATATATAAGGCTGTAATAAATGACATCTCTTAGAATGAAGCACTCAGTTTTCCTGTTTATAAGAGCAACTCACACTTTCGCATGTTTGAGCGGCATAACCAATTTTAATCATTAAGGAAGATAAGTATTTTCCCTAATATATTTTTTAACTACTGAATTAGATTGTAAATGAATTTAGTTGTTATGGGAAGTCTATTCAATTATCATCATCATCTTCATCATCTTAGCGTTAATCTCAGTCGCATCCGAAGCTTTTTCAGCTTTTGAATCTGGGGTCCGCTTTACCAGTCGAACTGCTGATTTTGGCTAAGCTTCGATATTTTTCCGTGAAGCGACAGCCGTCTGACCTCCACAACCCGAAGGCGATACCGAAGCATTGCAGTTAGAATAATTGTTGGACTTTTGAGGGCTCTAACAACCCGTAACGGCTGCCACTAGATGTTCGTATGACAACCGGGACCAACGACTTAACGTGCTTTCCGAGGCACGACCAGACCAGTGCAAATATTCATATTCATGCATACAAATATTTGCACTGCGCAGGGATCGAACTCACGCCTCCTTGCGCAGCGGCCGCGTTCGCTACCGCTACGCCACGGAGGCTGTCAAGCCTGTATGTGGGAAGTATATTCAATGAATATTAAAAAGAAAATAAACCGCTCAATTAAAATACAATCAGCCGCATGCAGTTAGTTATACCAGAAGTTGCAAAGATACAAATTGATTGATTGAAATAAATTATGTATGTACCTGAAATAGGAAGGTTGGTATTTCAGATTACTACTAAAAGTTGTTACTGTTTGCTTGTGCGTCAAAGTTCCTTAATAACTGTACTAGTACTAGATAATTACACGATTAACCATTAATGCAACATTAACCGCATTTTCGCAACAATTACAATGAAAATATTTTGTTTGACGCCCCACTGGTGTGTGGTGGCCTCAATGGGGCGTCTAGGCGCTAAAGAGAATCTTAATAAGATGACTCTTGTGTAAATATTATGAGTGTTTGTAGTTATCAGCTTTTCTCAGATGAATGTGCATTCATAATACATAATCCAAATGAAAAATATATAGGTAAGTTTATAGGTACCTAGATATACATACCTATTACAAAAATACGTCAATCTCATCATACCCCAACAAAAGTAATGATAATAATTAATACTAATTTATTATTGAGTAAGCGAGAGAGAGAGTGATAGAGCAACGATTTCATAAAGCAACTTATTAGATAAATAGTGAAAAATATTACTACTTCAACTCTTAAATGGCCTCTGTGGTTAGATACCACAATTTTGCCAATAACACGTGTAACGTATTATAGAAATTCTTTAATAAAATTATTTCACAATAATGGCGAATATCGCCAAAGACAGTTGAAAAAACGGCCGCGTGAGCCGACTGCTAGGAGATTTGATGTAAAGCCATGATGTGGTCACTATGCTGCGATATTTCAATGTTCTTTATGAATTATTCACTGAATGCACTTTTTACTACATAAATCACGCGCTTTTATTTAGTAAACGACACTATAAATAATTTAAAAGTCCAATGAAAAATGAGCGTGACATTCACCTTAGCCTTCCCGTCAAAAAACCCTAAATCGTGAAAAATATTAATTAATAAGTGTCAACAATTTTTTTTCTGTCAATGTGACAGCTAATTAGATAATAGTGTCAATTCTCTTGTTTACAAATTAAACTAAATTTAAATTCTGTGCATCCTTTTCTTTCTATAACCTTACTTATATTATAAATCGGAAAGTGAATTTGTTTGTTTGTTTGTTCCGCTTTCACGCCGCTACTGAACCGATTGCTTTGAAATTTTTCAAACGTAAAGTTAGAAGTAGTACTTTTTTATCCTCCGAATAGTACTTTTTTTAACTCGGAATAAAAATGATATTCCCGAGGGAAATCTAAAAAGTGCGATATAACCGATCTCCACACGAGCGAAGCCGCGGGCGGAAAGCTAGTCCTTAATAAAAAAAAACATAATATTTGTTTAGTCTTGCCAAATTGTCACGTAATTTAAATCACCATGTTTTAATCATACGTCACACGTCTTAACTTTCTGTGGAATAACTTAATTTCGAACTAGAAGGTCCGGCGCGGCGCCAGCTTCAACCGAAGTATAAGTTAATTTTACTAGAAGTTTCTGTCAACAACTATAAACGTAAGACGGGTCCACTTCGTATCCCCTAGCACGGCTCAATATCAATAATATCTGAACTGAATGATAGCGGATCAAAGGTTGATTAAATAATAAATAACTGCAAGAATGTATTCTGATATCATGTATAAAAGCAGAGAAAAGTAGAAATGTCCAAAGTTTAGAGAGTTAGAAATCAAAGAAGCCTTCGTAGGTCTGGCCTAAAAAAGCTTATTTTATTTATTATTAACGAATGAACACTTTGAACCACACATTCAATTTATCGGTTCGCTTAACACATGCAAGTTATCAGTCAATATAGGTAATTGCACAAGTCATACAATCACAAAAATGAGGTTAAATCACATAATAAACTGGAAACAATTCGAAGGAATTACATTAAATGATACGTTTTTCAAAATGATATATCTGCTGATTGAAGATTCATCTTTGACATGTAGCCTTTTAACCACATCGATAATAAGCACTGAACTTTTTTGACGTCACAAAAATGTCCTTGGTAACAACAAATTCGCTGATTTTCGCGAAAGAATAAAACTGCTGTTGGACTGTTACCAATAAAATGGTAAACAATATGTCATTAAAATTGAATTTCATACATCCTTATTTGGAATTGCTTGGCAGTGAAGACGTATGTATAAAAATAAAAGCTTACCCAAATTAATTTAAATCCACACAAAGACACGCAGCATGGCACTGTTATATCCACCACCAAGTATGAGTAATTTGTTAATACTCACAGCAGTAATTACCTACTGTGTTGATATCAATAGAGGTATTAAACATTAGCACACGTTAGTAAAGTTTTATAAACCAATATTTGCACTAAAACAACCTAGAAAATTAACTAATTTGAATTCCTTAAAAAGTTATTTGAAAACTTTGTTGATAGAATGTAATCGTTCGAAGAGTAGCTTATATTCTTAGTTGTCTAACAGCTCATACCCCGAGAAAAACGAAGTAACTTCTAGTTATAACACTATTCACTATTCAAATGAAACTATATTTTACTTCTAAGTAGTTGCAGATTTCCACGTTATTCCGTGGAACTTCGTGTAGGCCACAGGGAGACGTGTAAGGGTGAGTACTCACTGGTGCAGCTCATAGTGCTGGTAGTGCTGCGCAGGCGGCTGCAGCTCGTGCAGCGGCAGGTAATACTCGTGTACACGCGCGAACTCGCGCGCCATGTCGCGGTGACGCGATACACGCGACCGCACCGCGACGACGTCCCACTCGACTGGCGATACTAACACCTCACTACACGCGCACAACACGCATCTATCAACACCAGAGGAGCCAGAGGCTTTGCGAACACTCCGCGACGGGGCGACCTACAACTACCCTAAGCCAACACATTCTGGGTTATACACTCACAACGATCACAGGAATCGAATTACAAACTATCAATCAGGCCGAATTGGAAATAACCTGTCGCTAAATTATTAGATACTATACCAAGTAGTGTCTGAACAAAGCCACATCAGCACAAATAAAACACTTCGAAACTTTTTATATATTTAGTAGAAACAAACTTGCGCCGCCCACTTCTAAGCCTGGCGTTACGCCCATACCCGCCCTAAATCTCCGAATTTATTCAAAAATAATAAAAAAATATCCCTATAAATTTAGGTAATTAATTAATCGATAACCTGACGCCGACTTATTAACAGCAATCAATTGATGATGTTTCTGATCGTACGCTCAATGGGTCACATGTGGCCTTCGCGACTGTTTGGCGAGAGCAACCGGCTCGCGTCTGTACACCGATATGGTCGATGGAAAACAATAGTCCAAGGCGTGCTGTGTGTATATTGCCGTGTGCGCCGTACGCGGCTCGCACCCGTCCTTCAGCTTCAGGTTTGCGCTGATCCGATTATATGAGTCCGCTGCGCACTTATAGTTACACTCGCTCTAAACTCCTCTTTCATTTTTTTTTACAATTTGCTTTACTACCGAGATTAAATCTTCATAAAATTCCGATCACAGATTGAGTACATGTAAGTGTAATACGTGTGTACGTTTTCAAGTAAAACAAATATGCAAACATAATAAATAAATCAAAGATATATCCTCTGGCACTAACTTACACGCACAAAACACATTGATTAGCTTAATTATTTCTCAAAATTACAATCAATTGAGTTCGAATGAGAGGCGCGCGCGATTCCACTTCCTATGAACTGGCTGGCAATAAGCATCACTCGAGCGCAATCACGAACGGCTAAAAGTGCATCGCGATGACGCAGCGTGCCCCTGAACCTGCCCGTCACCACTGCGGCCGCGGATAACCAGGGCCCCGACGCCCTACAAGTGCAGATAATCCACCGCGCGCCGCAACAGAAACGTCACCGCTAGACTAGCATCAAACAAGTAATGGATAGTTAATGCGGAAACTTCGCGATCTCGAGACGTCAAATAGCTCGCTTACACGTGCCGCCGCCGTTGCAGCTAGTAAACATAACGTAACATTATGCAACTGAATCAAATGCAAGAGTCTTATATGTACGTAGGTAAGGAGGAATTACTCAGATCGCGTGATGACATTGTGAACGATATTATATATATATATTCTTGTAGAGCATGTTTACTCCAACAACGAGTTATTGAAACGCTACAGAATGCCAATTCCACAGTACCTCTTCCCCAATTTTAGTGTGTTACTGTGGGATCACAATCGGCTAGCGAATACATACGCCTTATGTGTAATTGCATTTGGGCATGACCTAACCTACATACCTCTATTTGAATAAATAGGTAACTATTTGGAATCATCTCTTTTGCCAAGTTTCTGTTATTCCTTCTTCATGTTTCAATGTATCGTTTGAATGAATCGGGAATAAACTTTTGCAAATTACAAAAATTACCAGTACGCGTTTTTACAAACAAATATTGATAATATGCTTTTGGATATATGCACCTATGTAAAACTTTTTATAAAAAAAAACAACCGAATTCCACAAAAAAATAAACACTACAAAGTGAAAAATAACTAATTTTGGAAGTCGGTGGCAAAAACGAATATACAAAAACCAAAGACACCATGAACTTGAACATGTATATTCATTATTGCCACCGACTTCCGAAATAAGTTTTTTTTTTTTTTTTGTGGAAGTCAGTTGTTTTTTTTTTTACAAAAAGTTTTTATTTTACAATTTTTAGTTGCAAAAACTACTGTTCAGCTGCATCCGGTCAAACTGGACACTACCGCCAACAAAGTTGGGAATAGGCTAGCAAGCAAATGACGCCTTTTTATTTGAATTTTTACCCGTAATTTTGCTTTAAACACCAAATTACTGAATTGAGTTTTATGAAAAGTCTCTGGGACCGGGCTGAATGTATGAGCATTGCTAGAGATGACACGATTACGCGTATTACTTAATTTTAGACTCTTGATTTTTCTGATTGTCGCATCAGCATGGCGAGTAGCTGTGGCTAGTGGTTGTTCTACGTTAAACTTCAATACTGTACGGTAATTCCTCGACCGTCATATGATCTTTATCAGATCTACTCTAGACTTTCGTTATAACCCACGTGGATACAAACTTCTCATCAATATAAATGAACTGAATCCAAACACAAGGTAGGTAATTAATGTTAATTGTTGAGGAGTTCCCTAAACTAACCTTTGTCTTCATAATCAGCTCCCTAATGACAATCATAACCTATCCAGACGTAAGCTTCTTATTAATGCGAATTAATCAAACACGAACATAACGTAGCTGCCGTGAATCGTTGAGGATTTCCCTCGACTGTCTCTCGGCTCCATCATCAGATCTACTGCAGACCTTCATTATAACCGATATGGATGCAAAGTTCTCATTCATATAAATGAATTGAGTCCAGACACAAGGTAACTACTGTAAATCATTGAGGAGTTCCCTGAACTGACCTTTGTCTTCATCATAAGCTCCCTAATGACATCTATGTGTAAGGTTCTTATCAATACAAATTATTCAATCACAAACACAGGGTGGCTGCTATGAATCGTTGAGGAGTTCCCTCGCTTGTCTTCCCGTTCCATCATCAGATCTACTCCAGACCCTAATTAAATTGTAGTGCTTTAAAATACCTAACGAAAGAACTTAGAAATGCACTAGCCGTCCCACAATTTTTGAAAGTTCCCCTTGATTTCTCTGGTCTTCCACCATCAAACCCTGATGTCCTTACCATGGGACCACCTTGGGAATGTCTTCTTTCCAACAGAAAACAGAATGATCAAAATCGGTTCATAAACGACAAAGTTATGCGCGAACAAACATAAAAAAAGACATATATACGGTCGAATTGAGTAACCTCCTCCTTTTTGAATTCGGTTAAAAATAGTATGTTTTAAATACGTTTTGAATTATTCTTTTAATGTATTTATCTTATATCTGTCAAAAACCAAGCTGAAATACTAGTAAAAAACGTAATAAAAGCAAAAAACCTAAACTTAGCAAAAATAAAGTAAGCATTTTTGTTTCTTACCCAACTAATGTTTATTCGTATTTACATAATCATCCTACAATATTTGCATCCCTGAGACACACGCCTCTCTCGGCGAGAGGGAGTGGGCCGTAATCTACCACGCGAGCCCAGTGCGGGTAGGTAGATGTCACATGTCTTCAAAGTTTTGGCTCTAGGAAATGCCAAAATTCGTCATAAATAGTATACAATGCTGTTCATTCTTTTTTCTAACAATAATCTCCTTTTTTGAAAAAAGAATAGAATTTCGCCCGGAACATTTGGAAAAATGTAAGTGTTTTTTTCTGTGGGGCTTTTTATTGACATGTATTTTTTAATACAATAAGTATTAAAAAATATGTGTCGATCCATGAATATAGGTAAGTAATGCCAGATAGTTCAAACCACATATACGCCGACGTCTACGATCGTTACTTAGCACATACCTACTTAAATATAATTACGTTAATCCTACCACTGTCGCACAACAGGCAAATTACAAGTGCCAGCTTAAAGGGAAAAGATATTACAATATTCTAGAATTTCTTAACGATAACATACATAATATCATGTAATCAATATTATCAACGCATCTTTGACGTAATCATAATAATAAACCAACATAATATTTTTTTTTTTTTTTTACAAATTATAAACCAGCGCTTGACCGCAATCCTGCCTGATGGTAAGCAGTGACGCAATCGTTGATGGTAAAGCGCACTAGTTTATTAAGAGCCTATTCACTCTAGCCTTGAAGACACTCAAATTGTAGTCCGACGGAAACACCGCCGCGGGCAAATTGTTCCAGTCCCTCGATGTACGCGGTATAAAGGAGGAGGCGAAGCGCTTCGTCCGGATCGTAGTGGTGTTAACAACGTAAGGGTGGAAACCAGCCGTACGACGAGTCGTCCGCTGGTGGAACGGAGATGGGGGAATTAAATCATGCAATTCCCTCGCACACTCCCCGAAATGCATCCTATAGAACACCGAAAGGCTGAATAATATTGAATAAACATAATATTGATAATGACTATCTATATTTATAACCATTTTCTTTTTGTGTACAAAATGTTCTGTAACTAAACCATTATGTTGATTTGATGTACCTATTAATTTATCCGATTCTTAATATTATTTACTGACATTAAAATATTTATAATAAAATAATAATAAAAAAAAATATTTTTCGAAACTACAAAAACGTTACAAGAGTAGTTACATATATTTGGTAAGGTAAAAAATACAGAGGCAAATAAATTTAAGACAACGACTCCCAGACTGAGACTTGCTCGTCTCTTGGGTAGTCGGTATTTGGTAGGTATTTGTACCAATAACACCAAACATAACTGAACAAATAATATATTGTGATATCATATGAGAGCATGCAAGTTGCATGCTCTCATATTTCCACAAATAGAGGTATTAAATCATAAGCTAAGTAACGTTTGTAGATCTCGATCTAAGTTGTATGAAATAGCAAAGAGTCGGCTTCCCTCCTCAGAACAAGGCAATTACTAGTCTATTATTTCGTAGGATATATTTCGCAGTAACAAGTCGAAGTGGCTTCCCTTCGCAATAGTTCCCACCCTTAGCGTCGGCTACAATGTCACTGTTCGCGCTAATTGGAATCGGGCTGAAACCAGACGTGAAACACCGCGGGGGAGTCTGCTAAAAAATGGTACATTAATTGAATCATTAAAATATAATAGTTACAGAGTACCAATCTGCCGAAAATTCAATAATCAACGTTATTAATCTATATCTATACTAATATATAAAGCTGAAGAGTTTGTTTGTTTGTTTGAACGCGCTAATTTCAGGAACTACTGGTCCGACTTGAAAAATTAGGCTATATAACATCAGCGATATTGATTGCGACGTTAAAGCACGCATTTCCGCAGCTTGGGCAAAATGGCGTGAGGTGACAGGTGTCATTTGTGACCCCAAAATGCCGGTTAAGCTTAAGGGACAGGTCTATAAGACCATCATTAGACCTGTCCTTCTGTATGGCAGTGAGGCGTGGCCTGTGCTTGAGCGACACAAGCAGGAGCTGCGTGTCACGGAGATGAATATGCTGCGGTGGATGTGTGGCGTTACGCGGAAAGACCGCATTAGAAACTCCCGCATCCGTGGCAGTCTCCGTGTCCGTGACATAGCAGACAAACTGCAAGAGAGTCGCCTGCGCTGGTACGGTCACGTCTTACGTAAACCGGCAGGTTACGTGGGTAACAAATGTCTTGCCATGGCGCCTCCACCGGGCCGGAACAAGCGAGGTAGACGAAAGAAGTGCTGGCTTGATATTGTAAGAGATGATATGCGTGCCAACAAGCTCTTACCACAGGATGCTAAAGATCGTGCGAAATGGAGGAGAATGTGCAGGAAAGCGGACCCTGGGCTCCAACGCGAAAGCCGCGGATGCGACCGGGACAAACGCTGAGATGATGATGAACATCACGCTGCGACCAATAGGAGCGGGGTATACCTAAATCCACGCGAACGAAGTCGCTGGCGGCCGCTAGTTTTAAATAATTCGTACCGGGCGCACCTATACATTCAGTATGCGCTGAATTACTCAATCAATAGTTACTGGCAGGTTCCTTATCAGCGGACGTGGTCATTTATCTGAGATGGAAGTGATACTAAGTTAGAAGAAAATGATAAAGATCTGGCACGAGTAGCGAGGGATAACCCTCAAATTGCTCATAAAATGCGGTGGTCAGTCATTCTATTAGATTTTCTTATATATATACATATTTTATTGTAATATTTTTCATCAGGAACCGATGATAGCGAGACAGTTAAAAATTTAAAAACAAATTTCCTATACCTATCCTTTACATGTTAAGTTGTAACCGAGACTGCATTCTGTTTTGGGTAAAATATCCTGATAGAGGTATCCACCTTTGGATTCGGTGAAAAGGCGTGCGAAGAGGCTAATTGGCGACTCAGGTTTAGTTCAAAACGGTCTCCAAAGCCTGGAGCACAGGCGAAAAGAAGCCAGCCTGTCGGTGTTTTTGAGGAGTGTGCGAGGGAATTGCATGACTTAATTCCCGGTTCTATCATCGGACGACCCATCATACGGCGAGTAACCATCCTTACGTTGTTGACACTACTACATTCCGAACTAAGCGTTGCGCCTCGTCTTTTATACCGCTTACATCGAGGGACTGGAACAATTTGCCACCGGCGGGGTTTCCGTTTGCTTACAATTTAAGTGTCTACTCATAATAAACTAGCTCGCTTTACCATCAACGATTGCATCACTGCTTGCCATCAGAGCACTAGTTTATAATTATAAAAAAAGAGAAATAGAATGCGTAAGTAACAATGCTACTATTAAAATAAAAAACTTACATATTTAAATTTGATTTCACTTAGATATTAGTTATTATATAGAACCAATTTGTTTTAACTGAACACAGCTGTGCTGCAAAGATGTTCTTCAGCGCTAAAGCTCTAGGAAGTAGTGAAGGACGAGCTTTTATAAGTTCATATTATGTAACACTATGTGACGAGTTTGGTTTCCATACTTAGTCCTTCCAGTGGACCATTATACGTGGCATTTTATGTGCACGTAATACTATTTCATCTACTTAATATTACCGAAACAACGGTGAAATACACTAAATGTAAAGTCGTATGTAAAACCACATTCATTGACCTCGAAATTGATTCATATATTATATACCAACAACACAACTTCTGAACGCCCTCTGAGATGTGTTTGTATCTAGCCAGAAACATCTGAATTGATTCACAACCTCCGTTTTAGAGAACTAATTATCGGACGAGGTGCTCTTATACATGTTCAGTTCGACTTTTGAACATCAGAGACTGTATATTGGTAAAGTAATGGTATTTGATGATAAATAAAATCACAAAAGATAATCCTAAAATATGTTTAGGTCCAAACACTGACAAATTTTTGACCTTGAACAAAGATTAAGTCGATGAAGTCACAAGGACATTACTCAACCGGTTATAGCCCAGAGGGGCGATTCACGTAATTTTAAGAACATTCGTAGTCTGGTCTCAGCCTCAATCTGTCAAAAATATCACTAGATTCCCAACGATTTTGTCATTTTTCTGGACATTGATGTTTTATTAATTACAGGAATTGGGACTATGAACTGTTGCCACTGTAGGTAGTTGATACACATGTATGAACATTTGCGATATTGTTGTTAACATATTTCTCATATAGTTATCAATTCATCATATGCCTGACTTAGCCTGCATAGTTGAGGTAGACTTGCTGTGTAACCAGATGCAGCGGAATACCATTACATGGAGCGACTTTTTATCTAACCCCTACAACCAAACCCCTTGGTAGGACTGTTAGTCAGACTTTCAGCCTTCCGCCTGAAATATTTAACAAATTATTTTTTAAGTTGCCACTAGGCTTTTTTTTAAGTTCTCATGTATCGTAGGTGCGTTTACAAACATATAAACTCACATACACAAACAGCTGGACCCAGAACAAGTAATTGTAGGCCATAAAAATATTTGTTCCGTGCGGACATCGAACCCACGGCACGCAGCGCAGCAGTCAAACATTTAACCACTAGGTTCGCCAACCATGCCTTCAAAAGTATGACAACAATGTCATGAGTGTCGTCACGTCACTCTCCATGCTGTCACAATATTATGCATGCAGCAATAAATTTAACTTTCAATGCTTATTTTGTATGCATTAGGTAACGATACACAACTTTGAGAGATCCTTGTATAAAACTGCACTGTTTAGAGAATCTGTAGACATGATACTGAAGAGCCAAAAGAAATGTCGAAATAACAGGAAAATAGAGAATTAGATTAGAAATATCACATTAATGCCGAGTAAGGTCAGTGTTACTGGACACCGGTACTAATTAATCACCGCTATACCGTGTGTCCGACACCGACGCAATCTTGGCGGACACTAGACACCGACATTCGACACCGGCTCCCTGAATACAGCGTCGTCTGTGTTCGACAGAATTATATTAATTAATCCAACTGAATGAAATAAAATTTAAACCTAGTATTACAGGCACAGTATGTGTCCAAGTATATTAATTATTAGTTAGGGGATTACATCGCTGACCAAAATGGTTGGCTCAACTCTAGTCCTGCTCTTAGTAGTCATTTCATTCAATTAATAGTGATCAATAATTTAATCTACCTATAAAAAAACACAAAAGCAAGCAGTATTACCTACTATTAAAGTTAATCAATATTAACTTTAATAGTAGGCAATACTGCTTGTTTTTGTGTCTTTGCTTAAAAAAGCGCTGATGCGCGCGCATCGCTAATTTGTACAAGCAAAAAATTATTGCTCGCTATTTATTTTTGCTGTATTGGTTTTATTTGAAAATGTCAATAATTCGACACCGTCAGAAGTCAAAGGCAGCGAAAAGGCAAACCAAACCTAAACCTCTTATTCGCTCTTGCAAAAATCGTCCGATATACGTATTTAATAGGTATTATCCGAGTTTTATTTATCTCCTCGCAAATATGTTGTAAATTCTCGTATGATATACGTGCGCTTTTATAATAGGGATGTTTCTGGGTAAAAAAAAAATGATTCTATTTAGTCTGTCATTCAGATTATAGAAAAATATTGGATACGAATATTTTGTTTTATCAAATCAATAAAAATTTACAAATATAAAAGGCATCAAAGATCAGGAGTGGTGGCTGGTGACGTCACTGCTCGCTAAAATGTGTAGCGTGCAGTGACGTCACAGGAGTTTTCAACGCACTGTGTCGTCTTCATTTTTTGTTTATATGAAAAAAGAAAAAATACGTATCTAGTGTTTTTTGGAAATCTGACTGACGGACTAATTAGTTCTTTTTAGTCAACTACCCTATTGCAGCTTCGACTTTCTAAGTTTCTAGCAATATTGCCTCTGCTGTAATTTTCAACTTACCGCACTTATACCATAAGATAATCATAGATAGATAATTTATCTTTAAGATAAAATAAGCTTGGCTTTGCGCCAACAGTTATTCGTCTTATGCTAACGCATTGTCAAACATTAAGTCATATCATAATCATTCTATAAAGTTCCTATTGCTGATACGTAAACCTCCTCGGTAAGAAGGAATGGGCTATAATTTCCCTCTCGGGGCTAATGCGGGTTGGTTAGATGTCACTTGTTTCGAATCTTAGGTTATGTCGGATTCCTCCTTATGTTTTCTTTCATGATTTTGAGAACGTCGTGCTGATGATATAATACACAATGTGGCTGCCTGGATAACTACTCCAGACATAACTAACTTTAAATCGAGGGTGATATCACTAGGCCTCCACTGCTCTTTACGTTAACAAATTTCAGGTAAGTGCCCATATTGACGAAGGGAAATACTACAATAAAAATTAAAATTGACACTCGGCCATAAAAACTGAAAGCGACACTAACTAGCCTTGTGTTACCTATTTACGATTACAGATCAAGCTACCCGAAACTACCAAATTTGCCCATAAATTGATTTTATATCTAATGCTTTAGCGGCATAGTTGAAAAATAATAAAGAAGTTGAAATAGATATTAGGTTTCGTGTTTACAATACGATAAATGAATGATCTAATAAAATAAATGAATTCGATTCATTTTTAATTTATTGTAGTGGGTTATTCTGTGGAAAGCCAGACTTCAATTTTGTTATAAATAGTTCGCGCGGCATTTGCAGGGTTCTACGCTAGTCTACGTCGTAGCTACGAAGCGTTCACGTGGCTTATAGGCTAGCCTACGCAGCTGCTACGCCAACCTTCGCAACTGCTACGAGACGAGTACATCGATGACTGTAGGAACTGAATTAGTATTTTTGATGGTTTCGCAAACAGTAGATATCATTTGCAGTTCAAAATCATTCAGGACAACTTACAATGCATATTATTATTTATACAGTAGGCGACTAGGTAAGTCGTATAAGCAGAGTTATAACATAAAAAGTAACAACATTTTTTGAATTGCTTTTTGGTGTGTTTAATTGGATTAAAATCAATAATCTGAAACTCTGCCAAGTACAGAGTCAATATATTACAGAGGTATTACCCTGGGGTCAAAAATCAAAACACAACGTCGAACACGATATCTTCGATATTTACTTATAATATCAGACCACTTGGCAAGAGGCAACCACAACGCCGCGTTCAAACAGGCCAACATCCGGCTCTAGTCGAAGTTTGAGCAAATCTACAATCTGGCAAATAGCAACTAAGTTCGTAAACCCTACGCAAACATTTCATAATTTAACCTCCTAAGTTTCATTAGAAATACGTTGTTACATTTTTTCATCGAATGTGAACTAGTATTGCCCCGAGAATACTGGAAGCCCATGCAAGAGAATCTAAGCAGAGGATGATGACTTCTAAATCGCCTGCTCACTATGTATACAAGAGGAATAGATAGAAATTGTTACCTCAAGATAGAAAAGAAAAGAAAAAACGTTTATTAGCAGTAAACATGACGCAAGAGTTTACAAAAACACAAAAAATAAGAAATAGATGAGGGAAACAAGCGTCACATCCACGCAAAACGGCTGTCGCTCAGCATTATGCTGCGACTCCATACAAAAACAGAGCCCAGCGCTGGTTTTCAGCGACAGCTGGCGCCGACGTAAAAACGTCACCCGATGTTACATACAATTAAAAGTGGCACCGAATCGGTAGTACAGTAAAAATAAAAGCGTATAAAAAGTAAATCTACTTGTAATTGTACAATTATAACCAACACAAACAGGAATATAAAAAATAAAATACAGGATAGGTATATAAAAACTACGAGAATATCATCCTCAAAAATGACATACGTCTGGTTCCGGTTTGACAGTATTTTATGACAATCTGTGGTTTGTGGTTTGTTGTACGCGCATCCATAATCATCATCATTAGCCTCTACTCGTCCACTGCTGGACATAGGCCTCTTCCATGGCATGCCAACAAGCTCGAATCTGAGCAGTTCTCCGCCAGCCACTACCAGCCATCTTTTTGATGTCGTAGTTCCATCTCGCCCAAGGGCGTCCTACGCTACATTTGCCGAGACGCGAATGTCTCGTCTCACTTCGAGGTCTCCACTCGAGGACTCGCTTACCCCAACGGTTGTCGGTTCTGAGGCATATGTGACCAGCCCATTGCCACTTCAGCTTGCTAATCCTCTCAGCTATGTCGGTAACTTTGGCCCTCTGTCGGTTCACCTCATTTTTGATGCGGTCCTTCAGAGAGACGCCCAACATAGCTCGCTCCATAGCTCGCAGAGCGGCTTTAAACTTATGGACTAGTCTGACCGTTAGTGTCCACGTCTCGGCTCCGTAAGTCATGAAGGGTAGAACGCACTGGTTGAAGATTTTATTCTTCAAACATTGGGGTATGGGCGACGAAAATACCCGACGAAGTTTTCCAAATGCTGCCCATCCCAGCTGGATCCTTCTATTTGCCTCCTTCTCGAAGTTGTTTTTCCCTAATTGCACGCGCATCCAACATGCATCAATGATAAGATAGAGCTTATACAGTTATGAACTTACTCAAAGGCTTTATGGGCAGTTGCAAATTAGAATGGATCACGCTCCATTAAGTAAGCACAACATGACATAGATTGTTCACAATTTTATGTAATGCTCGCCGGCAGCTAACAAAAACAAAATACCTGTTGCTTCTGTAGCTGACACCACCCCTCCCCCCTCTCCCGTTAGCCTGAGCGGATCCCCGGCCCGCCCGCGCGCAACAAGGACCCCCAATTTTGATAGTTTCCTAAATTCTTACCACGGGATTTAGAAATGTATTCAGTATTTAGTATGAGTTACTTTCGAGTTGGTACTGTGTTATTAAATAATAGGGTACTTATTATCCCGGAAAAATTTGACGTTTCCGAGGGAAATCTAAAAAGCGCGATTTAACCGAATTCCACGCGGGCGGGCGGAAAGCTAGTATTAAATATTTACAAATATTTATTTCTAGTACACCAAGAAACTTAAAAGTCATAAATTGAACTGTTCAAAAACCATTTGAGTGTAACAATAGCGCTGCAAACAAAACTAAATACTTGCGAAGCTTAATTTCAAATACAACATATGTTAAACAAGGTGACTTGCAGGGTAATTGTGCAACACGCTATGGTCCGTATTACAGAACGTCACTCAAAACTCAAACTCTACTTAAGTCTCGTTTCAAGCCATTTGATTGGTTGAAACTAGTTTTAAGTAATGTTTAAACACAGATCAATTCTTGAGTTTCGTTCTGGAATACGGACCTATGAGTAGCAATGGGTTTAATTTTGACAGTTTAACAATATTCATCGGGTTATTTACATTGTTAAGCATACAAAATTTCCAAAATAATGAGCAATGAATTAGCAGTAAGCTTCAAAATGATTCAAATTGGTAGTAGCAGTGTATTACGCAATTAAGCTGCCGCCCTCTCAAATCGTTTACGAACATACTCTAGGTGATATTCTCTGATATTTAAATCACTGGCAATCTCATCCAACACGTCATTGGCGTCAGCAAGAAGAGGCTGACTAACCTCCGATTAGCCGGAGATAACGTCCTTTTTGTCTCCAGAACTCTAGAGTTCTTCATGGTCTAGACCATGCTCCAAGTCCTGAACACGGCTAGTTTCAGGCTTCATTTCGTACAAGGTTAAACTAGTGTCGCAATAGTGTAACCTTAGAGCTTGCTAAAGAGTGATGAAACGCAAAATTCTGGGTGCACACAGGAATTTAGAACGGTCATATAGGACAGAAGAAAAGAGTTCCTGTAAGGATTTGGTCAATGTGGGTCATTGCACAACTGTGGGACAGCTGCACAAAACAAAAAATAAATTAAAAGATATAAAACTATGCTATAAGTAGGTACTGTTTCCTTGTTGTTTTCAGAATAGTCGGATAGGGAACATCTAGTGTGATATTGATTTGAGCATAAGTTGGACAAAAAGAGATCATATGAATCGATTTTCAAAAGCATTTTATGTATATCTGTATATCTGTATATCTTTTGAAGGTTATTGGTTTATTGTGTTATTTTAAAGAAAAATGGTTGAATGTGATGGATGTCTTTCTCCAAGTCCCAGGCTACACTAAAATGATAATACCCAAAGATTTTAGAAAGATAACGCTAAATATTAGACACCCTATGTAACTGCGCCCGGAAACGTCCGGATCTAATTTCAGAGAAAAACCAATTTGGAATTATGACGTTGCCAGTTATCGCTCGCAACACTGCAGAATAGCTTAAATTTGGTAGGGCCAGATTGAATGTCTTATTAGATCGCCATGAGGCTCGTAGTTGGCAGCAATGAACAAGTGACGTCCGCACTAGGTACAGATTGCAGTATAATCGTCCTGTCATACGCAGGCCACCCCCGCCCCCCGCTGACTACGAGTACGCTAGCATTCTCTCCCACAAAGCAGAATATATCGCAGGTTACTATTATAAAAAATCTGAATTTTATCATCCAGCTTTTACAATATGCAACAACGAAAATTTTACGATCTGGATGGGTTTTATTAACTCGTATCAAAAAGAAGATAGACACAAACAATCAAAAACTGAACGTAAAGAGGTGACGATTTAGATAGAAATTGACGACAATACTAACTACTATCCATCAAATTCAAGATTAAACTCAAAGTCACAGCATTTATTTCAATCAATAAATACAGGCACTTTTGAATTGTTAAGGCATCGGTCAGTCAAAAAGATGAAGGTAGTTTGCCCATCCCAATGCTTAGTAGGTAGCTATTGAGAAGAACCTAACAAGGAACTCCATGGACACTCTTTTAAATATTATATTATTATTTTTTTTTACAAAATATTTCATTCAAGTTAAAATTGTACCAAACTACTTGCAAGTACCCGACAAAGTAACTTCTCAAGAACATCTCGAATCTGAATATCTAACCCACTTTAGCTTTGCATACATGATATTAAACCAGAAAGTTATAAGTGGGCTAGTGCAGTGGGGTAGTTATAAGTAGGTTGAATATGGACAATTGCTTAATATATTCATCTTTCTTCTGCCCTCAACCCAATTTATTTGGAGTCGATTTAACATGTTTTTTTTCTTCGATATTTCTCTATTAGATTCATCCAAATTCAAAATTCCAAGTATTTTTCGCTTTTAATCCAAACCCGGGAAGGCGGGAACCTATTTTTAATAATTATATACTAGTGCTTGACTGCAGTCCCGCCTGATGGTAAACAGTGAGGCAATCGTTGATGGTAAAGCGCACTAATTTATTAAGCTTATTCACTTAAAAAACTTGGGAATAGGAAGGATGACGGCAGGTGAGCCAGGTGATGCAATGTTAAAAAAAAAAGGTGATTCAATGTTAAACCCAAGACCAACACGACCAACGATGCTGCGCCAGAGGGAGATTGATCTGGAGACTCTCCACGCCTCTCCACCCCTAGCTATATACCTACCTATATGTATATTTACTTCACAATTATTACATTTTATTTCGGCTCCAACCAAATTTAGAATACCTATTGCATTGAGTCTACCTCTATACATATATAAGTATATTTATGTGCGTGTACATAGCTACATAACGAGTAACTACGACCGCGGGCATATCACCCTCTCTCGATCACCTGCAGATAAGAGATAGATATTATTACTAAATAATTTTGAAGAACGTTAGTGATGTCTATTCTTTAATTTATTATATGTAATTAGTTTTAAGAAGACCATATATTTTGAAAAGGGAATAAATGATATGATCTGTCTATTTCAACCAGACAAATTGTGAATTAAAATCAACCTTGCTTGCGACGGATCGCATCTTGAGCTAAAACTAAATAAACTAACTCAACATTTATTTCAATTAAACTATTTACAGGCTATTTTGAATTGTAAATATTAAATAGACGATTAGTTAGTCTGAAAATTTAAAATACATAGTTGCCCATTCCAAACTGTAGAAATGAGAATAGGGATGAACCTACACTTTATAAATCTAGATATTATTACAAAGTCCTGGATACATTAATCTTTTAACTTCGTTATTCGAGATTAATGTAAAAAATAACACAAATAAAAAAGAATTAAATAAAAAACACGCCTGGCAGTTATGAGATGACCAGTCTCAACCAACGGCGCCTGTTCACGGACATGACGTGAGCATCAGATAGAAATAAAATTCACTTATTTGTGCCAAACATGACTCACAAAAAAAAAATACAAACACAGGAAAAATATATTTATTTATTATCAGGCTGGAAAGTGTCAGTAAGAGTAAGTACTAAACTAGTTGCAGCTAAACGATAATGGTAATAGGTAGGAGAAAATCCATATTTTTATAGTATTTTAAACCCTATTCACAAATAGGAGTACCTATTCAAATAGTCACATATCGCAAGCTTTTCCCCATACATTTAGCATGCAAATTTTAAGCAAAAGTATTTTATCGATGGTTGACTTTTTTTTTTTTGACTGAATAAAAAGATAAACTGTAAAACAATTCAAATTTAAAACTCGTTATTTTTAATAAAAAAAAACTAATCTTGGTTTGTTGCGTCACAAAAAGCTGTATATTGAGAATTTAAGCATCTCAGTGCATAATTTAAGTTATTGATAAATGAAAAATAAGTTGCAATTTAGACCTTTTAGACTTGCTTGAAGCATAGATATTATAAATAAATAATAAAAAATACAAAAATACAATCGCCATGACTGTGCCAAACAGAAAACTTATTAAAAATCTAACAGAAGATGGATATTTCAAGAAAAAATGTGTACCCCCCTAAATAAAACTCGAAATATCATCAAGAGCAGTCGTTAAAGAAGTAGGTGTCTCACATCGTTCCAAACTACAGATATGGAAGAAATGTGGACATAGATGCTACCGACAGCCTCACAACAGCCGCAGTACTTCTCTTCTTCTGGGTGGTAGGCCATAACATCGGCTGCCGGCGGAAGTTACCACCCACCAGACAAAGTCTTGCCGCCAAGCGATTCGTCGTGTTCCGGCATGATGTCGGACGGGTTGACAAGAGCCCCGCCAATGATGGCCACCAAACCGTCCAGATCTCCCACCCAGTTATCCCTGGGCGGGATAAAATACGGTTCAGCGACCACAGCCACGTGAATCGACCACTCTGCCATGCTCTGAAGTAAAAGATCCTGAGCTCTGGCACAGTGGTTGATATTGCCCTGGAGGAAATGGTAGAGCGCCGTTATGCGCAATCCATTCCCTCCACACCATTCTTAGGCCGGGAGTCAGTCGAAGGGTTGCCAGGCTGTGGGGGGTGTAAAGAGCCCCCGGCAGCCTTGACAACCCTTCTCTTGGATTTTCGGGTGGGCGCGCAACAGGCCTTCCCGCCAATTCTGTGCCCAGCAGGCCTCCCTGCATCTGTACAGAGGCTGCAGTTTGGCGCCGCGGAGCACTGGGCCGCCTTGTGGCCGGCCTGGCCGCAGCGATAGCACAGTTCGCTGCGGTCTACTTCAGCAGTGCACCGTACCCTGATATGTCCAATATCAAGGCAACGGTAGCACCGCAAGGCCCTGGGATGCAACAGCTTCACCCTCGCTGCAACCCACCCTACCAACAGACGCTTAGTGTCGGCGATTCTGTTGGCCACCGCCACCGGACATCGCAACCAGATCGCGCCGAGTCCGGAAGCATCGGCGCGGATCTCGCCCGTCCGCATGTCTTCGGGCGGACATCCACCAACTCTGGCAACAGCCGCCACAACCTCATCTGGAGTCGTTGCATCGTCCAGTCCGTCTATCCGCAAATCAGCGGTCTTCGTCGGCCTGGATACCCGAACGTCCTCCGCGTTGAGGACTTCCCTCAATCTGCTGGCCAGGATGTCTGCCTTCTCGGCGCTAGAGGCACCCGACATTGCATTACCTCGCTCAACTGCCGTCTTCCTTCACACTCAATATTTGTAATGAAAAGTCAAAAAAAGAAAAGTAGGTGTGCACAGCGGACGCATGTCCTCTCGTTTAAAGTGCACCTCTCAGACAGTCGAGGTCTGCAGTCCAATATCGATGCGGTCCATCACTACCTTAAGACTGAAAAGCCCCACCTACTTTTCTTGATGGAGACCCAGATCAGATGTGACATACCTCAGCTACCCGGGATACTCTTTGTAGCATCATTTCCTGCAGCGTGTCGGGATTTGTGTGTGTGTCCGTAATGACATTTGTTGCCGGTGTCTCCGTCACCTCGAAGACCTTCACTTATCGTCCTTATGGCTGTTGGTTGATACACCTGTGTCTACCGATCGCACAGCGATGACCAGGAGACAACTTGTCTATTTGATCACCCCAGTGCAGCTGCTGACAAAGCGATTGCAGTCTCTCTTGATGTCTCGAAGGCCTTCGACCGGGTATGGCACGCTGACCTTTAGAGTAACCTTCCAGCGTATAGCATTTCCGCTGGCCTGAATGGCTGGGTAAAAGACTTCCTGACTGAACGGTCCTACAGAGTTGTTGTCGACGGATGCTCATCGGAGCCCATGTCGTCTAACGCCGGTGTTTCTCACGGGTCTGTTCTCTCTACGACTCTGTTCGTGCTGCACATTAACGATCTGCTGATGCCCGGTATCTATGGGTATGCAGATGACAGCACAATTGTGGAGAGATACCTGCCGGAAGCTCGGACTAGTAAATAATCAATCCGGTCCAAAAGAGAGGCTATGGTAGAGCGTATGAGTGCTGCACTACAGGCAGTCTCCGAATGGGGCAAAGCCAAGATGCTCATCGGAGACCACCGGGCCAAGGTGGCTGCCAGGAAACTTGGCGTTATCGCAAAGGTCAGGCGGAACTTCACACCAAGGCAGCTTTAATGTTGTATAAAACACAGGTCCGCTCGTGTGTGGAGTACTGCAGCCAGGAGTACTTTGGGCTGGTGCTGCGAAATGTCACCTGGCTACTTTGGATTCAGTGGAGACAGGAGAGGCGTGCGAAGAGGCAGATTAGCGACCCAGTTTTAGGACGGGATCTAGCAGCAGTGGTATTGTTAGGTATCGATAACTGATTCTACTAATGCCAACAAAGACGGGCTAAACTTAAAACTGTCTCCAAAGCCTGCACAGGCGTAGAGTAGCCAGCCTTTCGGTGTTATACATATAGGATGCATTTTGCCAGCGGCGGTGTTTCCGTCAGACTACAATTTGAATGTCTTCAAGGCTAGAGTGAATAGGCTCTTAATAAACTAGCGCGCTTTACCATCAACGATCGCATCACGGCTCCTACCTGCGCTACCATCAGGCGGGATTGCGGGCAAGCGCTAGACGTCTATAATTTATAAAAAAAAACATATTAAGCTGAAGAGAGTGTTTGTTTGTTTGTTTGAACACGCTAATCTCTGGAACTGCTGGTCCGATTTGAAAAATTCTGCTTTAGATTGCCCATTAATCCAGGAAGGTTTTAGGCTACATAACGTTACGCTGCGACCAATGGAAGCGGAGCACATAATAGAAATACATTTCGAAACATACGTGGGTGAAACCGAGGCGCGCAGCTAGTTTATAAAAAAAAATATACTCGCTAACCAAAATTTTATATTGGATTCATCCAAATAAATTGTTAGCAGCGTCGAAATGGCGGTCACTTCGGACTCCTGATATTGTAGGACAAGAAACAGTATTATTTAAAATAAGGATAAAATCTGCAAGTTATGCTAAGAATTTAAAATTAGTACCCCTTTTTGATATGGGTAAAATTACATACAATCTACTTGGAAATTTGTATTCTATTTGCGACTTTAGATTTTTTGAGTACTTCGCCGATTGTTAGTTCCATAACAGATTTTGATCAGCATCAGAAACAGGATTGATTGGCATACAAAAAAAATGCTATTTTCGTGACAGGTCTGTTACTTTTTTTTTAATCTGATTCGGGATCAAAATTATATAAGTTATCCGTCACCTTCGAGAGCGGGACCATTCGAGTCGGACTGAAAGAGAAGTCGTATTATCCGGAAAATCTAAACTAGAAATATACAGTACAAAAATTAAACGATTTAAGAATTAAAATCTACAGTAATATAAAAAAGAGGTTTTCGACACCGTATGTACCTATATTACAATATGTAATTTAAAAACATCTGTAGAATGGCTCAGACTCATGAGCCTGAGCATGATCGGACTAACCGGAGTGACGGACCATCAAAGGGAACCCTTTGATGGTTACGGTATGGATGGTCTCCTGAGACCATTTTCTTATAACTGCAATGGATATGGCTCCTTAATGCCTACTGAAAATTTCCAACCTGTATATTTATTCTTTATAAAGGGTGTATCTGACATCGACGCACAAACGTGTACCATGGATCCAGTACATGATTCTGAACCCCCCAGTGGTGGAATTTTTCGTCGGGCTTTTCATGATTTCCAAAAATATATATGTGATTTTTTTCACTTTAGACCGTTCATAATTGCTATACTATTATAACCCAATAAGATTTTAAAGTAAAAATTTTTTTTTTCGCTAATTACACAAAAAAGCGCAATGAAAACAAAACTTGAAAAACGATCTTATCAGCCGATTTAATAGAGTTCACATCAGAGATCAACGTCATACCTACAAACCCGTACGGCGGCACGCTTGCAGCGTTCAAACGCCGAGCCGACACTTTTTTTTTAATCACTGTGAATTCTGTAACCGTTCATTAACGACATAAATGACTATCAAAATTTTGTTAGTGGCATGAGCTCTAGCCTTTTCGCGAAGTTTGCGTTACGATGTCAGATACACCCTGTATATAATTATGTAGGTCTATACAATATGTATAGACGCCGGTCGTCGTGGAGAACCTTGGGGGAGGCCTATGTCCAGCAGTGGACGTCTTTCGGTTGAAATGAATACAATATGTAAAGAAAACCCTGTGCGATCCGTGAAGGTATTGTTAGGTATCGATAACTGATTCTACTAATGCCAACAAAGACGGGCTAAACTTAAAAAGAAAATCCCCCTAAAACAATAAATATTATTTCGCAAAAAGAGGTAAACTTAATACATGTGGGGTAGGCAATACATGCGTGGGCGAAGGAGGTCAAGGCACGCAATCGCATCGCTATTTGCTCATAATAATGCCGTCAAATATGGTGTTGTCCCTTTTTTTTAAATTGCCAAACTTTGGGGAAGTTGGAATTAATTCGCCCAAAAAAAAAAGATTATTTCTAAATTCATTCGTATTGTTACTATTATGATTATGTAAAATTTCATATTTTATTTAGTCATGTTTTTAACTAGCCTTTATTGTCCTTAAGGGTCAGAAGGGGTTTTCTTTACATGTAAATCAATGTGTTAAGGTCTTGTGGACCAAAATTAGCTGTTAAAAGAATGCTAAAACATTATTATTATAAATGTTCAATATTTTTTTTGTTCTATTTATCTAAATGTGATTTTTACCTAAAACAAACGATACAAGTTCATCAGTAAATATAGCAAGAACTGGCGCCACGAATGAAGACCGAGTCTTTTGTTTTGCTATTAACAAAGACTATATTGTAGCTGTGCCAAGAGATGTATTTTAAACTAGCTTCCACTACTGTCTTCACCCGCGCGATATGTTGATAGCAAGTAGCATTTGTTCGTTTCCAGGATTCAAAGTATCTCCATACCAAATTTTTCGGTCGACACGTTTCGTTATTAGCATAGTATGTACTCAGTTCGATCATTATGCAATCGTGTTCAAATCCGTATTCTTGCACTGGATTGTATTGACCGCCTTTTTGGATTGGCTGGGCCAAGTGTTCATGATTTTTATCAGGTAGTAGAAAATTCTTAATAACAGGCTGGACTTAGGATTCTGAACTCATATTAAGAAATATAAAGTTAGTGTAGAAAAGTTTATGAGCTATAAGTACATCTGCGAGACTACAGGCGCTACATGAGTATTCGCCCGTATAACTGTGTAGCGGTACTTACAACGCTACATGCAAACAACGCGTCATACTGTCATGACGCAATTCCTGCATCTCACAAGCAGAGTTTACTGTGCAACTAGCACGCATACAAGTTCACGACATCAACCGGTGGGAAAGTGCCTGCCAGACAATACCAGTCAGGTCGGAGGATCCTCCTTCTTCTATGGAGAATGAGTGAACTTTACACACTGTACCTCCACAATTGTAAACAATTCAGACATCGATGAAAAATTGATCTCGACATATTCAGCAGTGTTGCTAAATTAATGAAAATTATATCTAAATGCTTCTTAAAGCGTACATAGTATCCCACCAAAAACATCAAGTTACTATCGGCATATTTTTCGCCTAAAAAAAATGAGCTGAAATCCAATCTAAATTCAAGTTATCTAAACTTGAATTTAGATTGGATTTCAACTCTTTAAAATACTTTAAAATCGAAAATATGTAATATCATCTTCATCAAAAGCCTGATCCTAATACTTCTAAATTTGAACTGAAAAATTTCTGCCCTCGTATCTCAGTTTGGACTCGGTTTATTTTATTACGTTTAGTTTATTTCATTAAGTTTGTTTCATTACACCATACTGCCACCCAAAAAAAAAAAGATGTCAATTTCCGGCATTGCGCAAATCCGTCCAGTAGTTTTAGCGTGACAGAGTAACAAACATCCATCCATACATTCCCACTAACATTCGCATTCATAATATTAGTAAGATGGTGGAAATTTTTAATTGTCCAGGTTTTTATTAATTTATCAATTACTGCACCTGTTTAGCTGTAAGTTATCCTAAAATAAATAACCAAATAATCGACGTACCTCAGTATTGGCTACCAACTCTCACTGGGCCCGCGTGGTAGATTATGGCCCACTCCGTCTAGCCGAGTGGAGACCAGTGTCCCAGGAGTGGGGATATATTGGCTAGAGTTAGTACAAAATAAATAGCGAGTCTCGCTCTCATACATACACTCCTTCATTTTTAAACGCATTACTGATAGATCCCATTGACCGCATAGCTAACATACGATATATGTAGATACATTGACCAGTGTGTACACACATAAATGAAAAATATGGGGGCCAAAATAAAATTAGTCAATGAAAAACTGCTCGGAGCAATAACTTATAGAGGCATTTCAATGACAATGAACTAATTATACTTTAGTCGAAACTATTTGGGCAGTAGCTAGTATGTAAATTGGAGAACCTCCCGCTTGACCTTGGCTATTAAAATAATTACACAAATAGTCGACACACGCTTATTATAGAATCTGCAAACGCTTGTAGCCGGTTTTTATCCGACTTTGAAAAAAAGAGGAGGTTCTCAGTTCCACTATATTTTTTTTTTTGGTTGTTACCTCACCACTATTGATCTACACAGGATTTTGATGATTCTTTATTTGAAAGCTGGTGTTTCCTACTGTTTTGTTTTAGCGAAGTGCGAGCCGACTTCCGAAATAATTTATTGAATTATTTAGTCCGTGGCAAAATACGAAAATAATACCGACTATTAATTTAATTTATTACTTAAATTTGACAGATCAAAGTAGTTTGATGTGCTGGCGTGTGTACACAAAACAGAGAAAGTGTAAATCGCAGGGCATCGATTCTCTAAGCGACAGGCACATGACGGCACTGCCGAGGGAACTTACCTGACGTGGCGGTAGCGCGTCATGAGCGCGCTGCGGCTCCGCGGCCGCTGGCGCCGGGGTTACCTGAAACAGACCCCCACTCAATGGCTGGCGACCTCACCGTCCAATCATGGACACAAGTCGCATTATATAAAAATATACTTAACTACACAAATCTATTCAACATACTAAAACTATTTTTAAGAGAACGTATTAAAATAAACCGATTAGCAAAATTTAAAATTTACCAAAAATGGAGCAACTTCAAAATGTATGAGGGGAATCCGACCTCTATTCCTTCTGTATTGCCTGTCTTAGAGGCCATCTTTTCCACAACCCGCGGCCCTTGCAGGCACCGGTCCTAAAAGACCCCGTCACGATGTTCCGACAGTGCGGAGTGCGTGAGGTGCGCATGGAATACAACGCGCCATTAACCCGGGCCTGGTCATTACCGGGCGAGCTACCCGCAAGCCCGCGCCTACGGTACGGTCTCCCGACGTCCAAGACGTCTCATACGACGGCTAAGGGCACAAGGGCGCAAAGAGCTCCTCCTTTAAAATTTCTTCTTCATTAAAGGAGGTGACGGTCCCATGCTCTCTCGCTACATACAAATGCTTGAACGCCGTTGCACATCACCGTCTTGAAGACACGGCGGTGCTCCGCTCAAGCTGAGCTGACCTCCATCGTATGTTCGAACAAGTTTGAGTATCACTACCTTGTGATACCCTGGCGTTTCCTCCCACCTTACTCTGAACAGGACCTTCGTCCGATGGTGACCTGCATTAGACGGAAGGTGAGGGCTCCTTGGCGCCTCTGTAGCCACTCCTCAAAAGGTCATAACGCCACATTTGTGGCATGCCCAGGACTTGGTTCATCACCTGCTTGTTTTATTTAGAATTGAAATATGCCAATGATTAAATAGAGAAAGTGACTTTGTTTCATAATAATCAAATCAAATCAAATCAAATCATTTATTTCAAATAAACCAGTTACAGGCACTTTTGAATTGTCAGAAGGTCGGTCAGTCAATAAGATGAAGCTAGTCGCCCATTCCAAAGAGTAGGTACCTATGGAGAAGAACGGGCAAGAAACTCCATGGACACTCTTTTAAATTTTTAAGCTATTGTTACAAATATTTGATTACATCATTCATGTTGAAATCAACCGCGTGAGAACGATGCAGAAATATATTGTACGCTGAGAGCGTCCATTATGGAAAACATACAAAAATCAATTCAGAAATTAAAATACGCCGTGGCAGCTAAGAGATGACCAGTCCCCTCCGACGGCGTCCGTTCACGAACATGACGTATGGATCAGCATCATTCAGCTCAACCATATCGAAGGGAACCCAATGACCCAAAACACACGCCACCATCAGCGAGACATTTGAGTGAGCATGACATACTCTCAACAGCCAGAGCACAATTAAGTCAATAAAAAAGACTAACCCAACAAATAAATGCCTTACAGCACATTCGTACATTGTGCTCACACGTTTGCCATGCAATTATACAATACTAAGAAATTGAATCTACACAATGCTAAGATAGTTTTGTCCAAGGTTCAGCAGCTCCAACAGTGTTCCCGAATCTGTGGAAAGTTTAACTCCTGTGCAGCTGCAGCTGCACAAGTGCCGAACACCTCTGTCAGCGATACAATTCCGTAACGTACAATATGCTTGGCTACATAGTGTGTAATACAGGCTTTGACTAAATAACATAAACAATTACATATTAAAACTACAAGAGGAAAAATCAAAGAACAATCATTGTATAGAAATCGGACGCAGCTCAAGCCCAGGCCTTTTTGTCCTCAATATAATCCTTCACACTATAAAATGCTTTCTGACACAACTTACGTTTAATGAAGGATTTGAATTTATTCAGGCTCAGATCTTGAACCACCTCTGGAAGTTCATTGTAAAAATGTATACATTGGCATCTGAAAGAGCCACCTATTTTCTTGAGCCTTGTTGTAGGTACAATAAATTTGTGCCTGTTCCTAGTATTTATATCATGGACATCACTGTATTTTTTAAACAATTTTATATTTTTATGAGCATACAAAAGATTTTCATAAATATATTGAGACGGCACGGTCAGTACATTAATCTCTTTAAATTTTTCTCTGAGAGAGTGTCTCGGACTTAATTTATAAATTGCACGAACAGCTCGTTTCTGCAAAACAAATATTGTTTGAATATCGGCGGCATTTCCCCACAACAGAATGCCGTACGACATTACGCTGTGGAAATAGCCAAAGTACACTAAACGGGCCGTCTCAACATCAGTCAAATTACGAATTGTTCTAACTGCGTATGCAGCAGAACTTAGCTTTTTTGACAATTTTTCTATATGTGAACCCCATTGAAGCTTAGCATCCAGAGTTATACCCAAGAATACTGTGCTGTCGTCAGATTTCAATTCTTCGCCCTTTATCAACACTTTAGTTTCCACCTGCCTCACGTGAGGTAGAGTAAACTTAATGCATTTGGTTTTTTTTCTCGTTTAAGAGTAAATTATTAACATTAAACCAATGGACTACTTTGGAGATCGCGCTATTTACATCATCAGTAACCTGCTGCTGACGTTTCAGTTTAAATAAAAGTGAAGTGTCATCTGCAAACAACACTATATCGTGGTTATCCTTTATTAGGTACGGCAGGTCATTGATGTAAATAAGAAACAAAAAAGGACCAAGAATTGACCCCTGTGGGACTCCCATTGTTACTAAAGATCCAGAAGATCTTTTTCCATTAACGTCAACGCTTTGAATCCTACCACTCAAGTAAGATGTAATAAGATCCAGTGCAGAGTTCCGGATCCCGTAGTGGCGGAGTTTCCTGATTAACGTATCGTGAAGAACGCAATCGAATGCCTTGGACAAATCACAAAAGATGCCCAAGGCATCGCATTTATCCTCCCATGCATTATATATATGACCTAGAAGTTCAACACCGGCATCAGTAGTTGAACGACCCTTTGTAAAACCGAACTGTTTGCTATGTAATAATTTATGTTTATTAAAAAAATTTAGCATTTGGTTTAAAATTAATTTCTCAAAAATTTTACTAAAGGTAGGTAGTACAGAAATATGTAGTGATAGATGCAATATACTCGTATATTGCGCCTAACACTACATATTATAAAACAAAGTCATTTTCTCTTTCCCTATGTCTCAATCTTTAAAACTACGCAACGGATTTTGACGCGGGTTTTTTAATAGATAGGGTGATTAAAGAGGAATTATTATATATTATGTATAATAATATCATTAAATTGGGGAGAAATACTATTATTATTGAGGTTTCTAATGTGATGTCATAAATAATTAAATTTTTTCCGCGTTTGCAGTGAAACGCAGGCTTAATCCTACAAGATTTATCAAAATAATGTACTAAATATTGTACACACAGAAAATGTGTGCAAAAAAGTCCGCGATGGTATATGTCATTTACTTTTTATGACAAATCCGGCTAATTTTGGAAGCGATTTTAACCAATACGGCATTAATCGTTAACCAATTAAATATAGTATATAAGTATAGATATATATCGCCCTTTACAGCATATGATTTAAATGAATATTTTTGAAGATATTACAGATTAAAAAAATGCCGGGCGTCGCGTTTGGAGTGCCAGCGCGCGGGCCGCTGTTTCTTACACAACGTTCACAGTTCATCTGTAGTCATTTTGGCATCAACATTGCACCCGTGCGCAGCCGGGGCGGGTCGCTAGTAAGATTTAAAAACATATGAACGTGAAAATATATGAAACATTGACACCATAATTACATTGTTATAATGTTGTGGTTTTATTTTATTCGAATGGCACCTTCGCGATTTATTGAGTCAATTTATATGCTGGAACGCATAATTCCAGCCCTCTGTTGCTAATACACGGTTGTATAACATCGGAACAGTAGCTATATATTTATAAGAGTTTAAAAGAAGCAGTCACTGGTAGGTATTCAAATCATTTAATTTACAAGAAACACTGATGACAGACTGTCGTTACGGGTTGTTGGAACCCTCAAAAGTTCAACAATTGGTCTAACTACAATGCTTCTATATCGCCTTCGGGTTGTAGTGATCAGACGGCAGTCGCTTCACGGAAAATATCGAAGTTTAACCAAAATCAGCAATTAGACTGGCAAAGCGGACCCCAGACTCTAAAGCTGAAAAAGCTTCGGATGCGACTGGGATTAACGCTGAGATGATGATGACTGATGACAGACTGATGAAAAAGAAATTAATGAGGCGTACGACGAGAAACGCAATAAAAATGAATGGAACCTTTCACTATAAATTATGTGTTAAATAACAGACATAATGCAGAAACGTAATAATTCAGGAACGACATCAGCTGAAATCTATATTACAGCAATATACCAATGTAATCCTCCAGTGCGAATTTCAGTCATGTCCACCAATCTCAGCAGGGATACCTATAATATAAGAAACAAGGATTGTGTGCTTTTATGAAACCACGGTGAAAGTGAAACTTTCTGTCACATTATCGACATTTAACTAATTTTTTTAAAGTTTGAGTTGATGTAATAAAAGTTTCACTTTAATAAATGAAAACTTTATTGTTCAGAAAAAACATTACAGCATTTGAATAACTCAACACTAGGATTCCGTCGACGTCGTGGAGACATGTCTCCAAGTCAAACAAGATACAGTAAATAGGTATGAAAATCAAAATCAAAATTCTTTATTTCAAATTAACCATCCGTTAGTGCTTTTGAATAGTCAATGTCGGTCAGTCCAGGAAAAGTGAAGCTAAATTGCACGTTCCAAAGCGTAGATCTCTATGGAGAATAACGTGCAAAAAACTCCATGGACACTCTTTTAAAATCATAATATGGGTTACATTTCTTCTTTACATATTTCTGTTGCTTCTATCATGTGAGCACAATGTTGCTTCTATCATGTGAGCACAATGTTCATACATAGCATCGGTCGTTATGATTTCAGAGGCGACAATAATCGGATGTTCTTTCAACAAATAATAATATATGTAAGTACGAATTTAACTTATTGGTATATTAAATTTAATCTCGTGACGTGTGTTGTGACTGGTGTGGTTGTGTGATGAATGAGTAGTAAGTTGAGGTGGGTTTAGACCATTCGAAGACCGAGCCAGGGTAAGAAGGCCTATCAGTTGTGAGGATGGCAGAGTGCTTTTAACTCCTGCCAACCTTATCTGCTAATAGGGATCGCAGAACTCTGTATGTGTAGAATAGGATAGACCAACAAAAGAATACTTTCACTGCGTTTAGATTGAAATCCGACAAAGTGAAGACATAATTCGAATTAGTCACTTTGGTCCAAATAAACCTATTTTTATTTGTGTGATGAATGTGTGATGTGAACGAACTTCTCCGTGTTTTCATAGGCCATTTTTGCCAGTTCTGAGAGACGATTTTTACATTTATTTCTAGCCGTACGTAGTATATCCATTTCACTATTGAGCTTACTATAAATAAATAGTCCCATATAGAGAACGCATTTGATGTCAAAAAATATTCTACTATTAGTCTATATATACAGGTACACAAGTGTGTATGCAGACTCAGGTGCTCCCTCTCTTCCTTTTCTGATGAGACAGCAATCCAACATAAACGGAGAGAGATCAGGCGCAAGAATTAATGAGAGAGGGACTTAGAGGCTTAAAGTGATTTCCGAGGCACGGTGGTACTACACCACCAACCTCCAAACTGTGAAACAAAACGAGCTGTTACTGAGAAATTACTTCTTACTCTTTTTTTAAGCATCTTTCTAATAAATTACCAGAATTTTTTGTCGTCCAGCGGGTCCCGCGGGAGCCATCTGCGCCCCTTAGGCTATTGTTGACACGGTTCACAACAACACGTACTAATCTATTCATAGAGGAATCTTTTATGAATGTGCCATGTTCCAGAATATCCATAATTTGTAGTCACATTACAATATCTGACGATATATGGTAAGATACAAGTGTTTATGTGACTCACCACATGCTTTATACGAGAAAGTATGTATATAATATATTATACATATTATATACTGTACCTTCCTCTCTGCATTTGATCTGCATCGGTAAGCCAGCAAATTTCATAAGTATGTTAAGTAAAAACCAATAAAAGATTCGAAATGCAATAAACAAATATTTTGATACCATACGGCATACAGGATTCCAACAGTGAACAGTGTAGTGTAATAGAGGTGGCACGACCCAAAATACGGTTATTTTTAATTACTATTGCAGTTCAAAAGGTCTTATACAGGTGCAGCTATATAACAGTAAATAATTTCATTTATAACATTAAATCTTGTAAAAATACACTCATAGTTGCAGCTCAAGAGTTTTAGAAACAAATACCAGCGGAGTAACATGAAACGCCATAGCTTTTCTAGTCGCTAAACTTAAGTGGCAGTGGTGAGTGGGCAGGGCACATTGCTCGTAGAACCGATGGCCGATGGGGCAGGAGGTTCTGGAGTGGTGGCCACGTACCGGAAGATGTAGTGTAGGGAGGCCACCAAAAAGGTGGACCGATGACCTGGTAAAGGTCGCGGGAAACCGATGGATGCGGGCAGCCGGACCGACCGGTCATCGTGGAAAGCCTAGGGGGAGGCCTTTGTCCAGTAGTGGACATCTATAGGCTGAAGAAGAAGAAGAACATGAAACGGCCACCACAGAGGCATGACAAGATACGTGTATTTTCATTTACCTGGTGTGATAGGACCTAGGTATGTAAAGAATCCCAGAACATGGCTATAAAGGAATTCGGAATGTTGTTTTGTTAGCTGATTGTATTTGAGAATGATAGCCTCGTTATGAGCGGCATTAATCCTGCAGTCGGCATGCGACCCGCGCTGCTCGTTAACGGGAGATTAAACTCGTTAACTGGCGCACCAAGTTTAACGAAAGGGTTTGGAGTGGATAGGAACCACAGGTCTGTTCAAATCCCCGATGCAAGTGTAAACAATACAGTTGTAGCCCTTCGTGAAGCTAGTTCGATTTACATTTAATTAGAACTTCCGATGGTGCTTAATTGTTGAATAAATTGACCTGTATTTGACAGGGCACTGGTCGCCAGCGACGACGCCACGCTTGTCGAATACGTAGCCGACAAAGTTATTCCAAATAAACGACAGCCGTCAACAAGTTGACCGACATGAAAATATACGATATTGATAATCCTTCTAGATTCATTGGACGCATTTACAATAAATCAGACGGTTCTTACATATTTATACATATATAGCGACTGATATTGTGCTCAAAAAAATGATTTAAGTGAAAAATGTATAGTGAAGTCCTTGAGCGGAACGAACAAATGAACATTATTCAAGACGTCTGTGTTTGTCGTAAGTCGAAAAGCTACGTTTTATTTATTTTTTTGCATAAGTATTCTTCTCGAAGGGGACTTATTATGCTGCTTACAAGATATATTTTAAAATATTTCTCTATTTATCACATCAAATACAATTCGCTTTATCCATGATAACTATTTTATCGTTCCTAAAATTAGCTAATAAGTACGGGCAGTTTACCTAGTTCTTCACATAAGAACTTCATCTAAATCTTGTAAAATACCTACAAGGCTTTAGAAATAAAATTATTATTGACTTCAATCAAGAGTTCATCTGCGAAAGTATAAATATTTATATACCTACAAGTAGAACACATTATCAGGAACACACAAAGATCATCATCATCAGCCTTTACTCGTCCACTGCTGGACATAGGCCTCCTTCATGGCACGCCAACAAGCTCGATCCTGAGCAGTTCTCCGCCAGCCACTGCCAGCCACCTTTTTGATGTCGTCGCTCCATCTCGCCCAAGGGCTACGTTTGCCGAGACGCGGTCTCCACTCAAGGACTCGTTTACCCCAACGGTTGTCGGTCCTGCGGCATATGTGACCAGCCCATTGCCACTTCAGCTTGCTAATCCTCTCAGCTATGTCGGTAACTCTGGTCCTCTGTCGGATCACCTCATTTCTGATGCGGTTATTCAGAGAGACCCCCAACATAGCTCGCTCCATAGCTCACTGAGTGGCTTTAAACTTATAGACTAGTCTGACCGTTAGTGTCCACGTCTCGGCTCCGTAAGTCATGACGGGTAGGACGCACTGGTTGAAGATTTTGGCCTTCAAACATTGGGGTATGGGCGACGAAAATACCCGACGAAGTTTACCAAATGCTGCCCATCCCAGCTGGATCCTTCTATTTGCCTCCTTCTTGAAGTTGTTTTTACACACAAAGATATGATGCATATTTTTTGTGTGGGGAAATGTAGGCGTGATGATCACTGTTTGTTGTATAGCTTCCTGGTTAATTTTGACCTTAACGGCTCTACCTACGCCCCAAAATATTTTTACATCTGGATATAACTGACCCATAGCAATCGATAGCAATACTTGGGTGGACACTGGACACCCCGCACTATCTTCAGATCTGTGCGGGTACCGGATGTAAACTTTGCCTATATTAATAAAGCTACAAGTTTCTCAATATTGTATTCAGTGGACGGGTCGAGTGTTTCAATATGCAGACGGAAAATAACGGAAGGCTTCAACTGAACAAGTAAATATGTGTTACTTGAATATATTGAATGCTGCATAACTAGGAGGTACGTACTTATTGATATATTTTTTTTTTCGGTAAATAACAATGCTTCCTCATCGTTGCGGTATTATAAAACCTATGTTCAGCTATCGATGCTACAATTATTAGGTAAGTACCCCTTATCTGCCTATTTTTTCCCGAATATTTTAGGATTGGCTTCCGGTCTAGTCGGATGCGTAACCAGAGTTTGATACCAATATTTCACATGGAGCCTACCTGACCTACACAACAGGGGTATCCCATTGAATTGAAGAGTTTATAAGACTATCGAGTATCGGGCTCCTCACTACCCATAATCACTGTGAGAGATCCAGGAATGACAACCATGACCAACGGCTTAACGTTCTTTCCGGGAAACTGCGTGGACTCGGGATGAAAAGTAGGGTGACCCAATCACAGACCTACTGTGGCAAGCGTAGATTACCCTGATCGATCAACCTGTACAGCTGTTTTTTATTAACTCTCACCAGGGAAGCGGGCAACAGCGCTTCTCATGTAGAATATCAAATTACTGCGATCCCCAACCCGCCTGCTAAGCGTGGGGATTATGGCAGTGGACGGCTATAGGCTGAAGAAGAATAAGTTAACTTCTAGTTAGTAGTTTTATTCATAGAACTGAAAGACGACTGCCTCCGTAGCGTAGCGGTACCGAATGCGAAAAAAATAAAACCGGTTAGTACAAAAGATTTTTTAAAACTACTACTCAATTTTAACATCTATTAATATGGAGTGGAGTGTCAGTGATTGACAACCGGAAAGTCATAATGACACCATTTAGTTAGTAGATTGCGAAACTTGTCATAATCGATCATTATAAGATCACTGATCGATCATTCTAATATTATTGTACTTAGTATCAGAGTAGGCAGCTTGACAGCCTCCGTGCGGTAGCGGTAGCGGACGCGGCCGCTGCGCAAGGAGGCGCGGGTTCGATCCCCGCGCAGTGCAAATATTTGTATGCATGAATATGAATATTTGCACTGATCTGGTCGTGCCTCACAAAGCACGTTAAGCCGTTAGTCCCAGTTGCCATACGAACATCTAATGGCAGTAGCTACGGGTTGTTGGAGCCCTCAAAAGTCCAACAATTGGTCTAACTGCAATACTTCGATATTGCCTTCGGGTTGTGGAGGTCAGACGGCAGTCGCTTCTGCGCGCTGCGAAGTGTAAACACCCTTTATAAACTATAATTATTATAATGAACTAAATTTCATTGGCCACTGGCGAAGGTAATAAAACAAGTAGATATTCCCCTGACATTTTCCGAAAACCGAAAATAATAAGAAGAAGGTTCTGAATACTAGGAGGTAGGTTAAACAGTTTGCACTATTGATAAGTAGGTAACTACGTTACAAACAAGTTATGGCTTATGTATGCCATTCAGTATTTACAACAGTAGGCAAAACACGATATTTTTATGTAAAAAAAAATAAAACAACAAGCAATAAAAAATATGACACGACAAAAAGTATAAATTGTCATCGTCATCAAAGTCTCTATTTGCATGGTGACAGTTACGCAGGCGCTGACAAAAACTTGCTACGTAAGTACCTACTAAGTAGGGTAATTTCGCCTGATCGCGTCCATCGCCCAGTTCGCGTCCATTTTTTAGAAAAATGCTTGTAATAAGTAAACTACTACATCAATCAAACGAAAAGTCTTACCACTAATGCCTCAAAGTATAAGAGGCAAGTACACATGGACGAAAGTTCCGTACGCCAAAACATTCCCATTTAAAAAAATAATTTGTCGCGGCTGTTCATCAAGAAAGTGTGAGAGCGCGGGATTTTAAGAAAAAAATAGTGTGCAGCGGTGTGTTCGATGTTAAGTTTTTTATGTTTAAAGCGACTTTTAGAATACATAGCTGTCTCTAGACTTTCATTATGAAAAAAGGAATAATATTAATTGTAATTTGATCATGTTTTTCACTTTTAACGAATAAATTAAGGTGGACGCGAATTACTACATCAACTTTACAAAATTTCCACTTTGCGTCCGCAATGGACGCATACCATAATAACAATAAAACAAATTGCGTCCACTATTTTCGTTAAATACAATTGGCTTTCTTTTAAAAGTAATTTAAAATGTTTAAATTATATATATATATCTATATATATATATATTTTTAATGGTACGAGTTTATGATTCTATTTTTAAATGAAAAGAGTAATATGAAATTACTCTTTTCATTTAACAATAATTGTTTTGTTCTTTGTCCAAAGACAGGAAAAGTTTTAGGTCCAAGGGGGTTCAAAAACTTATGCCAAATAAAGCTATGTAATGAAAAAGACAACATTATTAATAACTTTTAATGCGAAAGGAGATAATATGTGACTTGTATCGTGTTTCTATACGTTATACCACCAAGTGCTGTAGTAAACAGTATGCCTCAAGAATGGTGCGTATTCTTTGAATACATCACCAACGACTTTCACAAATGGGTAGTGGAAAATAACATCAAAAACCCAATGCTTTTGCTGGTAGATGGAAATAAATCGATTATATCCTTAACGTTAAGTAAGACGTGTGAAAAAATGAACATTATTTTGTATACCCATCCCCCCTACACCACCCATATTTTACAGCCAGCTAACGTTAGCATATTTGCTAGGGTACAATAATATTGGAAATCTACAGTCCCCGTATTCCTATCAAAACCAGAAAATTTTAATTCTGTCGTCACAAAAACTTTTACAAATTGTTAAATAATGCATTCAAACATCCTATAATGCCCGACAATTTCGAAAATGGGTGTAGGCGATGTGGTGTTTACCCATTCCATGCTAATAGCACAGTATAAAAATTTTTTAGACTGTGCTAATAGTCCAGCAAAGAAGAATAATTTTTATTTTATAAAGCGATTTAAAATGATAACAATGTTGATTTTTAATATTTATATTCTTATATTGTTAAAATACAATCTTTCTTTACAAATTCTTAAAAATATCACCCCTAAATTCTATTTCTAAGCGTCCACCAGGAACGCGAAATGATCCACGGGTGGACGCAATTTGGATTTTGTGGACGCAAACTGGGTAAAACGCCTAATTCTGAATTTTTGTCCATTTAAAAAAAATACAAGGTGTTTCAAACAAAAATGAAAGTTAATCTTAAAATAGACTATATAATGAACATATTATACAATATGTAAAGAAAACCCTGTCCGATCCGTGAAGGTATTGTTAGGTATCGATAACTGATTCTACTAACAGATACAAAGCCGGGCTAAACTTAAAAAAAATCCCCCTAAAAAAATAAATATTATTTCGAAAAAGCGAGGTAACTTAATACATGTGCGGTGAGCAACCCTTCCGCGGCTGGCGGAGGGCAGGGCACGCGGCACCTGTGACGTGGTCGCGTCGCTATTCGCTCATAATAATACCGGTGTTGTCACTTTTTTTAAAATTAGCAAATTTCTTGGAAGTTGGAATTAATTCGCGGGAAAAAAAGATTATTTCAAAATTCATTAGTATTGTTATTATGATGATTACGTAATATTTTATATTATATTTGGTCAAGTGTTTACCTAACCTTTATTGTCCTTATGGGTCGGACAGGGTTTTCTTAACATATTGTATACTTTTGTCATAGAAATTAGTGCTGAGATATTTTTATAATCGCCCTCAAACTTGCAAACTGCACTAAATGGACGCGAACAGGCGAAATGACCCTAGCTGCCTATGACGTTGACCAGTAAGCCGTATCGTATGCATCAAGATCTGCCCCCTAATCGGCGAACACATTTTTGTCAAATGATTGCGACTAGTTGGGATCAGTTAGGATCGTTCGGACCGCCCATTGGTCCGTTCGGTCCAAACGATCCCAACTAGTCGCAATCATTTGACAAAAATGTGTTCGCCGATTAGGGGGCTAGGCGATAATAACAATGCAGACGGCTAGCACCAAACGCGTAAAGGTAGCGACCGACTGGAGAAATTAAGATTCGTTCACTATCTAATCACTGACGTCGCGTGACGTTGTCATGTCAATCAGAAGCAGTTGGCGACATAATACAATCGCGGTTTAACTGGAAACAACAGCACGAGTAGGGTTAGCTTATGAATTTGAAGGCCACGAAGATTCAATTCCATTGTGGCAATAAAAAACCGCGAGTCGGTGCTCACACTCTCGCAATGTATAACGCAACAGGTGTCCGGGGTAGTCTTGGGAATAATGGAAGCAGCTACGGCACTGGCTCAATGGCACATCAAGCCTCGCCCCATAATGTCTGCAGGATCAAGCCTTCGAGGGATCAGGGGCCCTAGTGTGCTATTTTTATAAAGTTGTCATTCCGAAACGATTCCATTCTCATTATGCTAAAAGTTCGTAATTTACTAAATTCATAATGATCGATCAATTATCGCTCCGTCGTCTCGTAATGGAATGGTTATACAATGACACTGCCGTATTGCCATTATTATAAAACCGGTTAGTACAAAAGATTTTTTAAAACTACTACTCAATTTTAACATCTATTAATATGGAGTGGAGTGTCAGTGATTGACAACCGGAAAGTCATAATGACACCATTTTGTTAGTAGATTGCGAAACTTGTCATAATCGATCATTATAAGATCACTGATCGATCATTCTAATATTATTGTACTTAGTATCAGACTAGGCAGCTTGACAGCCTCCGTGCGGTAGCGGTAGCGGACGCGGCCGCTGCGCAAGGTGGCGCGGGTTCGATCCCCGCACAGTGCAAGTATTTGTATGCATGAATATGAATATTTGCACTGGTCTGGTCGTGCCTCGGAAAGCATGTTAAGCCGTTGGTCCCGGTGGCCATACGAACATCTAGTGGCAGTCGTTACGAGTCGTTAGAGCCCTCAAAAGTCCAACAATTAGTCTAACTGCAATGCTTCGATGTCGCCTTCGGGTTGTGGAGGTCAGACGGCAGTCGCTTCACGGAAAATATCAAAGTTTAACCAAAACTCAGCAGTTGGACTGGTAAAGCGGACCCCAGACTCCAAAGCTGAAAAGGCTTCGGATGCTACTGGGATTAACGCCGGGATGATGATGATTAGTAGCAGACTAGGGCCCCAGGGGTTTAGATATGACAAGACATCAACATTTTAATAGAAAAACCAACAAATGATGTATGAAAGATGATATGGCGAGATTAGAATGACGTATCTTCTTCCATACGTTACTACGTAACAATGATAACATCAGTTTTGTCATCTCAATCGGACGAGTGGGAATAGAATACAATAAGTAGTTCGGTCGATCTAGTTCTGGAAGAAAAGTAATCTGACGTTGTAGGTTATGCAGTGGTAGCGAGCGACAAGCGAACTAGGCTGGCCTAATCTATCCATTAATTCCTGCCATATACCCAGATACACACAATACAATCCTTATGATAATCTACACTAAAAATATAACCTTAACAAGAATCGAAATTGACTTATTAATTCCTAAAATCAAATGATTGATTATACGAGATACGTAAGGAAAACATAATATTTATTAAATTGCGTGTACGTACCTAAATGCTAATGGTCGTCGGTGTTATTACAGGTTTTATTAAAAATAGTATCAGCATAAACTATATATAAATGTACAGCCTCCAAACAAGAATTGCTACCGACCTTTAGGAACCGTTGTAAAACCTCGGCTCACCTTGAGAAACATTCAGCTAAACAACTAGTATTTTTACCTGCTATTCGTCCAGCATTACAACCTATTGCCTAACAAAAAATATGCTATGACTTGACGCCATTCACCTGAGGGGACTCCGGGCCAGCAACTCCAGCACAATTGACCGCCTGGCCTATGCTAGCAGTAGTTATATCCTACGTTCGACATTTATATATGCCAAAAATGTAAACAAAAATCAATTAATGGAAAAATAACTTTAATGTCTACACAATAAAGTTCAGTTTACGCTACAACTTTATAACTTTTCCTAAAATCTTATTCAAAATTAGCACTCTGAAATCTATTCCACTAAAATAATGGTGATATTTGTTTAACTTGAAATAAGCCACCGTATTTGTAAATACCTAGGGAACATGGCGGCCCAGTTAAAACGGCAGCGAAACGAATAGTAGGTTCGAATTCATACATGATACAGGCACTTTCTTTGGGTATATTATTGAATCACCACTGACCTCAAAATGAAGAAAACGTCGTTAAGAAAACGACATGTCACTCGAAAAATCATAACATCGAAGACGTGGTAATCAGCAATCCGGGCCCGTGTGGTGCTTTACGGTCCACTCTCACTCACTGAGAGGAGGCCTGTAGGGTAATTGCGTAACACACTCTCAGTAGCAATGGATTTCATTTTGACACAACAACAACATTCATTGCGTTATTTACGTTTTTCAGTACACACATTTTGGATTAAACCAAAAATCTGACAGTTAATACTGTTGTCGAGATATCATAATATCCCCATACTATCCAGTATTCAGTTTCTGCGCAAGAAGGCGCGGGTTCGATCCCCGCGGAGTGCAAATATTTGTATACATGAATATCAATATTTGCACTGGTCTGGTCGTGCCTCGGAAAGCACGTTAAGCCGTTGGTCCCGGTTACCATACAAACATCTAGTGGCAGTCGTTACGGGTTGTTGGAGCCCTCAAAAGTCCAACAATTGGTCTAACTGCAATACTTCGATGTCGGCTTCGGGTTGTGGAGGTCAGACGGCAGTCGCTTCATGGAAAATGTCGAAGTTGAGCCATTTCAGCAGTTGGACGTGTAAAGTGGACCCCAGACTCCAAAGCTGAAAAGGCTTCGGATGCGACTGGGATTAACGCTGTGATGATGATGATGATGACATTTTGGAAAATATGAAGCAATGGATTGACAATTTGCTTCGAAATGATTCCAACTGATAGTAATAGTGTGTTACGCAATTAGTATGCTGGTGTGAACATTAACTAACTCACTATCAGTAGCAATGAGTTTTATTTAGACAGTTCAAGCAAATTCATTGCGTTATTTACGTCATTGACTAAACAAATTTTCAAACCAGGAACGAATGCGCGACCACTAGTGAGTGGCTCATTTACCGCTACTAGCAGAAGGTAATGAATACATGTTCAAAACAGAATCACTTCTCGCGTCCTGAAGCAATTGAGCTGTTCAAATAATTGCTTGTTGACAGTAAGCTAATAACGAGACAGACAGCTGATCATTGTAATATTCATTGAATTGACTTTGCATCCACAAGCGACGCCTTATCTTTATACCCATACGATTAGAGATATTTGATAAGAATATTAACGATTGCATTTATTCATACTCGTGTGATCCTATAAACGGCACGCAATCATCATATTCACTATTATTGACACATTGCTTCACTATGCTGGTGTCGGGAGTCCTATGACCCTTGCAGTGGTTCCCCTAATTCAGTAACCATATCACCATGAAAATTAAGGTGAAGTGATTTGTCATTCCAACTAATGCTAGTGTTTGACACTATTGACAGCTCAGACTAAGCACACTAACTCCTAACTTTTCAGTGAGATTTTAACAGAATCGACAGCAGTTATTGTTGTACTGTTATTACTTTATAGCATTTTAGTTCATTAGACAACTTTGTACGTCATACTCATAGGTACACAAACTACTTATAAATAATAGTACATTACGATATTAGTGCGTAATGATGGTTATAACATGCGAGGCGGAATTTCAGCCCGAGCCGAAGGCGAGGGTGTAATTGAGCCGAGTATGTTATAACCAATACGCACGTATATCGTACGACGTTTTTTAACACACTTGCGAGGAAACAGAAAAAAAAGTATTTTATATTTTGTTAATTTTAAATAAACTCAATCTGTGAATGCACACTGTTGCTTTCCCGCCATTAGTATTATTATTTGCCACTTCAAATATGGAACAGCGCGCAGCGCGAGTCGTGCGGCGGCGATCAGTTCCATATTTACTTGAAATGGAAAATAATGCTGTTATGGAGTTTGTATGGACTATAACTTAACTATTTGCTTTGATAACACACGCGTTTGTTATGGCCCGCTTTACATATTTAAAACCGGTGGAATTACATCAGCTTTACGAGCAAGGGTGTTAAAAAAAATATACCAGTACCTTAATTACGTAACACACTATTACTTGGAATCATTTCGAAGCATATTGCTAATCCATTACTCCATGTGTTCGAAAACACGTCTGCTCAACAGCCTAAATAACGCAATGGATATTGTTGAACTGTCAAAATCAAATCCATTGCTACTGATAATGTGTTACGTAACTACCCTACAGGTTCTGACCGCGACTGCGTCTGCGCGATTTCCCACCCCGATTCACAGCGTGACATACCACGCTTTTAGCGCTAGGAATGTTCTTTCAGACTTTGGGGTTTCCTCAGAAATTGAGTTCAAACCTAATGCAATGATAATGAAAAATCTTTTATTTTTCAAATCCTACTTTTAATTCCATGCAGCTTGCATGGTGTCAGTATTTTTCATACTAATGTGTGGAGTTTTGTCATGCATCCTTATCCTTACTATTATTATAAATCGGAAAGTAAGTTTGTTCCACTTTCACGCCGTAACTACTGAACCGATTGCTTTGAAACATTGCAGACGTAAAGCTGGAAGTCCGCATTAAATAATAAGGTACTTTTATCGTGGAAAAATTTGATATTACCGAGGGAAAATAAAAATATTGTTAGCTACATATCAGTTCGGTGATAGAAGGCGGTGTGTGTCGTTTAAAACAATATACTTAATATGTATATTGCAAACGAATATGCACATGTAAACTTAGAAGCTAAATGATACGATAATTAATCCCCAAAAATAAGGAATCTAAATAGCGCGATATAACCGAATTCCACGCGGACGAAGTGCGGGCGGAAGCTAGTGACAATATAATTCATATTGTCACTAGCTTCCGCGTTTCATTCATTCCTGATCAAGAAGTTTAAGTACTTCGGGGTCCTTCCATGAGATTGTGGCACACAAAGATGCTGAGGCCTTCTTTTAATATTTATACCTCAATGTAAAATACCAGCCCTAATAGTAAGAGGCTGTTCAGACACTGTAAGGAGATTTATGTAATTATTAACTTGCCATCCCCATCGTCAGCAAAAGTAAGAAATTCTCACCCCATCTGAAACTTATGTAGACATTGTTACTTAAGTTTTTTCAATATGTTAGATGGTTTATTAATTGATTCGTGATTAGCAGTTATAAGTCCAGAAATAAGGAATAGGCGATTTTAACTCATATAATTTCATTGATATGGACTTCAGTTATTCTTAATACCTATTTTTTTAAATAAATTATAAACAAGTGCTTGACTAAAAACAATTTCTTTTTTATAAAGAATTTGATATATCAATTCAATTAAATTAATTTAAGTTTGCTGATCAATGTTATGTGTCTGAACTCTTTTGTAATATCAACATCAGCCTCTACAAATCATTCAAAATCATGATAAGCATCTTTTGTAGAAAACCTGAAGTAACATTAAATATGTACTGCTAAAATAATAACAAGACCCCCCTTCACCCCGGAATGCTTACATAGCACTTAAATGGAAAAGAATTATTGTATTAAATATTAAGTAATTAGACACAGTTTTTGACACTGTAACTAATCTGATTATTCTTTGAAATTTGGTCAAAAATAATAAAATACAATCTGAGATACACTGATTGTAAGTCCTTTGAGACTTCATTTAATATGATTGGAAAGCTCGGATTAGTATCCTCTGTGACAAGATCATCTGAGTCCCATTCCGCGGCTTAGTCTATACACATATCGCTGCATAACACCAAGACTTCCACACACCTGTGTGGAAGTCTACGTAACATAGTACCCATTGGTATCCAACATAAAACATGTATAAATAAAAATAAGATTACCAACTGTCTGACTACATCCAGAGTCTAGGAATTATATTTATTTATACTGTATTGAAAGTCGTGGTGGCCTAGTGGTTGAAACACCAGCCTCTCAAGTATGAGTGTGCGGGTTCGATTCCAGGTCAGGTAAGTACCAATGTAACTTTTCCAAAGTTATAATGTATTTTCTAAGTATATCTTGGTCACCAATGACTGAAGGTGAAGAGAAACATCTTGAGGAAACCTGGACTTTAAGTCTGAAATTGCCAACCCGCATTGAGCAAGCGTGGTGATTAGAGGTGCCCAGCAGTGGGATGATAAAAAGGTTCATGATGATACTGTATTGTACACCAGTACTGTATTGTACACTACAAAAACTAATACTATTCAAACTTTTTAAATCTAAACCTTGAAACTAAATGTGTTTTAATTTGCTTTCACTAGGAAAGAGTCGTGTCCGTTCAGCAAATATCAGTTAAAAGTACAGAGAAAATGTTTCTATTTATCAATCCACTCATCTGATCATACTGTGAACATAGCTAATACTTAGCATTGCAATAAAACTACAGATTTCTATAAAAACCGAAGTCTATTATTTAATTAAATAGTTTTACTGCATACACACTTAAACGGTTTAAATAAACTGTTGTCAAAATAGTTGTCTACTATCAATTGCATCCGTTTTAATAGACAGACTAATAAGTTACTTTTTTAATGTGAAGTTTGTTCTAAAGAGTTCGTCACATATAAATAAACATAGTGAATTAAAAACACTTCCTGAAATAGTGAGTACACATACTGGCAACGGTCAGGTATGTGTTTGGCGTACAAGGTAAGGCAAGTAAACATCAGAATTATAATTAAATACTCACTGGTCACACTGTGAAGTTTTAGGCTCGTTGGAAAAATCTGCCATTTCTTGATATGAAGCATGGAAACTTCAAGAACTTAATAATTCGTCGGATTATTATCACACAACTGGTTACAACTTTGAGAAAGTATCACCAACAAACACAGAAAAGTTTTAAGTAGAGTTATAATATACTGGACTTTAAACCACCACTTCAAAAGCACGAATCAAAATTTTATATAATTAAAACTGACACACGAAGTGATGGAAAAAATACTTGTTGCTGTGCTGCTGTGTGCACACATGGACTGTTGACACACGCTGACACGCACACAACCATAAAAGTTTATGAAGTTTACTTCAAATAAATGTCAAACAAAGCGCGTTTCGTAATGATCTATTTACTACAGTATACATAGTAAGCATAAAAGTGAAACTATCAACTTAGCATATCCTTGGTTCGTTTCGTTCCTAGAATGAACTAAGATTGTATGACTGTTTCTAAATTACTTCAATACCTATTTGAATAATTCTTTAATCGGGTTTAGATAAATGGTATTGGTTAGTATTTCATTCCCGCAATGGTTAATTGTTAGTACGTACTTTGTTTGCAAAACTTTTCAGTTTTCCTTTTCAATTTTTGTCAATTTAGCTTCTCAGTAAATGAATTATTCATAATGAGAAATAATAAAGTTCTTAAACCACGAAACAACCCCATAGATCTCGTGGTTGCAACCGTGACTAGGTACTGAGCTGACTGAGCGTGAGGTCCTGAGTTAGATTGCAAGGTCGAGCAAAGTGCTAATGGGTTTTCAGAATCCTATGAGATTCCGTTAATCGGTTAAACCCGTAGAAATAATCCAGAATTTGGCAGTTGGATGTGTGATATATCCATGCACGCATTTGTCTAGCAAGTCTGAAAGAAATATCTCTTAAAACAGAATGTATTGCTAGCGCCGCAACAGTTGTTTAGTCAACCTTAGTCCATGAAATTTTATGAGCGTATTGAGTAGGTCTGAGAATCGGCCAACATCTATTTTTCATCCCCCTAAATGTTAGGGGTATTCCAACCCTATTTTTTTTTTATTTTAGACAGAATTTTTAGTTTCTATTTTTTTATGATAATTTTCACCCTTCTACGATCAACCTTTATTTTTTTATAGCCATTTTAGTAATTTAATCATATTTCATCTCCGGTCGAAAACTGATCAATCGTCGCTGTTTTTTTTTTGTTTCACAATAACAAAAAAAAAACAGCGAGAAACTTACAGCTAAGTTTCAGCCCCTGCAGCTTGGTTTCGGTACGAAAGGGGGCTGTGAGGCTGCCGTTCATGCACTTTCCACTTTTTTAAATTCAAACAAAGGTGAGATCATCCTCAAGATTGACGTGAAGAATGCCTTCAATTCTCTAAATAGGGATACTTTGTTGACTGAAGCCAAAAAGGAATTACCCGAAATTTATAACTTTTTATGGCAATGTTACAGACACCCTTCCAAATTATTATATAAAGACAATGTTTTGGAATCTGCAGTAGGATGTCAACAAGGTGACCCTCTTGGGCCAGTCCTTTTCAGTTTGGCTATTCATCCCATTATCCAGAAACTAAATTCAAAATATAACGTTTGGTACTTAGACGATGGGACTTTAGGAGGTGATGTAGACACCATTTTGAAAGACCTACAGCTTCTTAAACAGGAATTTAAATCGATTGGCCTGGACCTTAACCCCTCAAAGTGTGAAATTTACCTCTCTGTCATTCTGACATCACCCGACAGACAACTGACCATAGAAAAGTTTAATGCAATAGCCCCAAACATAAAATTGTTAGATAAAAGCTCACTACACCTCCTTGGGTCTCCAATTTTGGAAGATAGTTTTCCTTCATTCATCGAACAAAAAATTCAAAATTTTAACGACATTTCGGACAGACTCTGTAAAATTAATTTGCATTCGGCTTTCACCCTTATTAGATACTCCTGTTTTGGCCCAAATTTTATATATTATCTACGCTCATCCCCTTTATGGAAGCAACCACAACTTTTGGACAAAATTGACCAAATTATTCGCAACACCCTAACAACCATTTTAAATGTGGCCTTGGACGACCGAGCCTGGATGCAAGCCACACTTCCCGTCCGGTTTGGTGGCCTCGGCGTCCGTAAAATTTCCAGTATTAGCTTACCGGCGTTCCTGTCCTCTGTCCACAGCACTGAAGAGTTAACCGGGAAGATTTTAGCCTCATCCCTGGTCGACTCTGAAGTGCCGTGCTCGACCGACGCGGTGAACGCCTGGAAAATGACTTGCCCAGATACGAATCTGCCCGTGAACCCATCTTCCCAGAGGCAGTGGGATGAGCCGCTCTGCAGGTTGGTACGGAATAATCTTTTTAATACGTCCACCAATACTGTTGAGCGTGCCCGCCTACTGGCTGTGGGTAAATGGGAATCGGGCCTCTGGCTTCAGGCCCTACCGTCACCCAACATAGCAACTTTGCTGGGTGACGCCACTTTCCGGCTCGCTACATGCCTGCGTCTGGGCGCCCCATGTGTGGCTCCGCATCGCTGCCAATGCGGTGAAGGTGTTGACTGCTTCGGACACCATGGCTTATCCTGTAGTAAAAGCGCAGGTCGGATAGCACGGCATGCCAGCATTAATGACATTATCCGCCATGCTCTTGTCACCGCCGGTGTGCCAGCTGTTTTAGAACCTCACGGCTTGACACGCGACGATGGGAAGAGACCAGACGGGATGACTATAATGCCTTGGAAGGTAGGTAGGCCTTTGGTGTGGGATGCAACGTGTGTCGTTACCCTTGCGCCATCCCATCTTCCAAATACGGCGAGTTGTGCCGCAGCGGCTGCTGCAGGTGCGGAAAACCTCAAACGGCGGAAATACTCCAATCTCATTGGAACCTATATGTTCGAGCCGTTTGGGGTTGAAACACTAGGGCCATGGGGTCCGAGTGCACACCAATTATTTCGAGAGATCGCCAATCGTTTAATCGACTCTTCACGTGACCAGAGGGCTGGGCTATTTTTTGGCCAAAGAATCAGCATCGCCATACAACGTGGAAATGCTGCCAGCCTTTTGGGCACGTTTCCTGTTGACAGCGATTCGGATGAATTTTTTGATGCCCTCTAGTTTTTTCAATTCCTCCTTTATATACTTGTACATAATTTTATTTTATTTTTTTTAACTTTTTAAATTATGTAAATATTAGCCATGTAATTAATGAAATTGAAACAAGTAAAAAAAATTTTTTACACTTCAAAAAAAAAATTAAATAGAATTCAATTATTTTATCGTCATTTACAGTTTTATTCCAAAAAACGCGATATAACCGAATTCCAAGCGGGGGAAGCCGCGGGCGGAAAGCTAGTAATTCTATAAAAAAGTTCTCGGCTCTATATAATTCCAACTTTCATGTTTTAAAACGGTTGATGATGTGATTTTTTTATTATTGATCCTTATTAAAAAGTAGTAGGTAGAAGTTGAATTAATATTTGTAGAAGGGTAATTGCGGAACACACTATCAGTAGTTTATGGGGTTCATTTTGACAGTCCAACAATATTCATTGCGTTATTTACGTTGTAGAGCAAACACATTTTTGGAACATAATGGAGCAATGGATTGGTAATATGCATCGATCACTTATACACTAGATACACAGTCTCGAAAAAAAAACCCGGCCAAGTGCGTGTCGGACTCACGCACAAAGGGTTCCGTTGTTTTATGAAATTAAATTATTTAAGTTATTTGTATGAAAGATTACGCCGCTACGCGGTAATAAGCGGTTTACGATTTACGAGGTATTAAAAAAAAACTACTTACTAGATCTCGTTCAAAACAATTTTCATTGATAGTTTTTATAGTAATGTAAATCATATGTCTTTTTTAGCTTTTTCGTTTTCTTATTTTAGAAGTTAGAGGTGGGGACCAACTTTTTCCACTTTGGAAGCGTCTGTCACGCAAAGTATTCGGTTTAGAAAAAAAATATTTTAGAAACCTCGATATCATTTTTGAAGACCTATCCATAGATAACCCAACCGTATGTGTTTGATGAAAAAAAAAATTAGTTTCGGTTTTATTTTATGTTTGCATCAAAATCTTAATGCGGTTCACAGAATACATCTACCTACCAAGTTTCAACAGTACAGTTCTTATAGTTTCGGAAAAAATTGCTGTGACATACGGACGGACAGACGGACAGACAGACATGACGAATCTATAAGGGTTCCGTTTTTTGCCATTTGGCTACGGAACTCTAACAAAACCCTTATCAAAAATGGCGTCAAGTATTAAGCAGTCTAAAGAAGTCAAAATAAATATAAATTAATTTAAAATCAGCCTTAAGTGCAGTGTATAAATTTCTTATCACAAAGCAGTAAGTACAAAAAGCCATTATTTTTTACGACAGAGTCTGACATCAAACCAAATTCAACTTTACACGCATGCATTACAGTCTGAATTATAAAGTAAGTACTAAATGAAAGAAGCACACAAGTGCTGCGTTGTGAGCTTGTTTAGTTCAACTATTTTTTACGCTGATTATGAATCTAGTGTATAATTGTGATTTTTTTTTTTTAATAATTTTAAACTGGCCCTTGACTACAATCCCGCCTGATGGTAAGCTGCGATGCAATCTTTGATGGTAAAGCGCACTAATTTATTAAGCCTATTCACTTAAAAAACTCAGGAATCGGAAGGATGACGGCAGTTGAGCGAGGTGATGCAATGTTAACCCCAAGACCTACACGACCAAACGACAGCGCCAGAGGGAGATTGATCTGGAGACTCACCACGACCAAACTCCCGACACAACAACATTAGGCGCATCGTACGCGCCACACATCGCAATACAACTGCTCAGACCCGTCCTCCGTACGGCTTCATCGACATCATGCCGGAACACGACGATTCGCTTGGCGGCAAGACTTTGTCTGGTGGGTGGTAACTTCTGCCGGCAGCCGATGTTATGGACTACCACTGAGTAATATCTTTAAAACTTTTCAAAGTTATAGTAATAGTGTGGTACGTAATTAGGGTGCAGATGACGTTGACGTTGACGATGGCGTTCTTAACACCACTACGATCCGGACGAAGCGTTTCGCCTGCTCCTTTATACCGCGTACATCGAGGGACTGGAATAATTTGCCAGCGGCGGTGTTTCCGTCGGACTACAATTTGAGTGTCTTCAAGGCTAGAGTGAATAGGCTCTTAATAAACTAGTGCGCTTTACCATCAACGGTTTCGTCACTGCTTACCATCAGGCAGGATTGCGGTCAAGCGCTAGTTTATAATATATATATAAAAAAAAAAAGATCAAAGTATCCAATAAATATGACAGATTGTAGTCAGTAGTAACTTGACGTACCTACTTAATGTGCCGTCGTCTGTACTCTGTACAGATGACAGCACATTAAGCTATTGTACTTTTTAGACAACAGCTAAGCATACCCAACAAACATTATACCGTCAGTTACAGGCTTGTTTAAAACTTTAATCTTTTTAGATAATTATAACCGCGTTATAATTATCTCAGTTATAGCTTGGAACGTTATAGAGGAGTTAAAAAATTAGTTCCACTCCGACAGAGCTATAATGGATGATGTTATGCAGTATTGAGAGTAATAATAATGTTAACTAAAGTTAGTGGAGTCAAGCTGTAAACACACGCTTGTAACACTTAAATCTTTATAACAGCGCCCGCTGACACTTAGGTACTGATGTTTATTGTTACTTAATGGTTGCTGTGAAGTATCTTATAGATATTTAGGTGTTGTGATAACTTTGAGCTGCAGGCATGGGTTGCATAACAGAGTTAGTTAAGGTCGTACCCTCACCAAATGACCTCGAGCATTTGCTCCCTCTTCACCGCGCCCCACCTTTACAATACTTCGCAAAATATTACTAGCGCCGTCTGGTGGACGAAGTACTTACAAATACAAGTTAAATTCATAGACCACAGAAGTAACAGACATGGCACTTTTATTTTTGTTTATTGGTGCGCCCAAATACTTTTGGTTATTATAGACTGAAACAAATGTTGACGATACTTCATAATAAAAATTTTGCGTATTTTATTTTTAACCGACTTCCCAAAAGTGTGGTTCTCAATTCGATTTATGTGTGCTCGCTGATAACTTTATCGTTAATGAACCGATTTTGACCATTCTTTTTTTTTATTTGAAAGAGTATGCTGCCTATGTAATCTCATTGTTACCACGTCAGTGTCGATAATGGAAATTCTAAGAAATTTAGGCCAATTATCGAAAATTGTAGGCATGCTTCGGGTAAAAACTTGATACTCGTATTTATATCGGATGATACTATAAAACCGTGAAGATTTGGGCCTGACCTGATGATGGAGATGACAGAGAATCAAGGGAATCCCCATCGGAAGCAACTGTAATGTGTTTGGGCTTACTTAATTTGTATTGATTAGAGCTTTACAACTAAATATGTTATGACTGTAACTTCAGGATTGGAAGTTATTTTTGTAGATTGAAAGTTAGCTAAGTCAGATAGTCAAAGGGATAGAAAAATAATATAATAAAGGTTAATTTGTCATTATTTATTATTTTAAGAGAAAACGTAATCAGGGTCAAATAAATTTCTGCAGACAGGAAACCTACATAAAAAAAAGATTTGATGTTTTTTTTGGGCTCAGGCAAGACTGATATTATATTATTATTCTCGTTTAATAAAACAAATACGTAAATTGTAAAAACCAAAACTATCGTATAAAAAAAACCGGCCAAATGCGAGTCGGACTCGCACACCGAGGGTTCCGCCGTACAAATGTAGCGGTTTACAATTTATGACGTACTAGCTTTCCGCCAGCGGCTTCGCCCGCGTGGAGTTCGGTTATATCGCGCTGTTTAAATTCCTCTCGGGAACATCAAATTTTTCCAGGATAAAAGGTAGCCTATGTTCTTTCTCAGGGTCTAAAGATTGTCTGTGCCAAACTTCATCAAAATCGGCTGTGAGGTTTAGGCGGGAAAGCGTAACAGACAGACAGAGTTACTTTCGCATTTATAATACTAGCATTGATTTAGAATTTTTCACAGTTTAGAGGCAATTAGATTTAAGAAGTGTTTGATATGAATTTCAACTTTAATATCTCTACGCGTTCATGTAAAAAGGGTAGGTAGTAAGTTTATAATTATTAAAAAAATATTTTATGTCATGTAAGCAAAAATAATATTTTAATATTTTATGTAACTTCAAATTTATCATTTCACAATTTTTCCTTTATCTGTCTGTACTATAATATAACGTTGTTTCGTGCCGAATTTCAAGATTCTGAGTTCACGGGAAGTACCTTGTAGGTTTTGATTCCCTAGCGTGTGACGGAAATTCGTCTAAGGTGTCGGTATAAACTGCTGTATCTTTTGATAGCTTTAACTTAGAAGTTTGATTTTTTCACTGCTTAAAGGGACAATAGACCCTAGGTATTTGGTATAAATTTCAATTTGATACCTTTATTCGTTCGTGAGAAATAAGGTAGTAAGTTCCATTTTATTAAAATATGTTTATTATATTTTATAACTAAAAAAATGTGATTTTCGCAATTTTTCCTATATTTGCATTATATGACAATCCTTCGTGCCAAATTTCAAGATTCTAAATTTACGGGAAGTATCCTGTAGGTTTTGATTCCTTTGCGAGTGTCGAAAATTTGTTGAAAATATCGACATATCGGCTGTATCTTTTGATTGGCTTGGCTTAGAAGTTTGATATTTTCACAGCTTAAAGGGACAATAGACCTGGGTATTTGGTATAAATTTCAATTTGATAACTTTATTCTTTCGTGAGAAATAAGGTAGTAAGTTCCATTTTATTAAAAATATGTTTATTATATTTTATAACTAAAAAAATGTGATTTTCGCAATTTTTCCTATATTTGCATTATATGACAATGCTTCATGCCAATTTTCAAGATTCTGAGTTTACGGGAAGTATCCTGTAGGTTTTGATTCCTTTGCGAGTGTCGAAAATTTGTTGAAAATATCGACATATCGGCTGTATCTTTTGATTGGCTTGGCTTAGAAGTTTGATATTTTCACAGCTTAAAGGGACAATAGACCTAGGTATTTGGTATAAATTTCAATTTGATAACTTTATTCGTTCGTGAGAAATAAGGTAGTAAGTTCCATTTTATTAAAATATGTTTATTATAATATATAACTAAAAAAATGTGATTTTCGCAAGTTTTTCTATATTTGCATTATATGACAATGCTTCATGCTAATTTTCAAGATTCTGAGTTTACGGGAAGTATCCTGTAGGTTTTGATTCCTTTGCGAGTGTCAAAATTTGTTGAAAATATCGACATAATCGGCTGTATCTTTTGATTGGCTTGGCTTAGAAGTTTGATATTTCCACAGCTTAAAGGGACAATAGACCCGAGTATTTCATGTGAATTTCAGCTTGATACGTCTACCCGTTCTTGAGATAAAGGGTCTTGACAGACAGACAGACCGACAGACAGACAGACGGACAACAAAGTGATCCTATAAGGGTTCCGTTTTTTCCTTTTGAGGTACGGAACCCTAAAAACAAATACATATACTATAATATTATTTACACAAAGCTTCCTTTTGCAGAAAAATAATAAACATCTGACTAATACAATATCCGGTCAGACTGGACGCTGACGGCAGCATATTTGGAAAAGGCGTGCAAGCAAACGACGTATTTCGTTTGCTTTAATTCCTATAAGACCACAATGAAAGTATGAGCATTTCTAGAAATAACGCAATGAAATAACACAAATTAAATCCAGTCTTTTGATTTTAATTGATTTTTGCATAAGCATGACGAGTAGGTAGTGTTTGTACTATGTTAAAGTACAGTGTTGTAAATTGTTGAGGAATTCCCTCGACTGTCTATGGGCTTCATAATCAGATCTATTGCAGACCTTCATTTAAACCTATATGTGTGTAAAGTTTTCATCAATATAAATGAATTAAGTCCAAACACAAGGTAACTATTGTAAACCTTTGAGGAGTTCCCTTAACTGGCCTTTGTCTTCATCATCAGTGCTTTAATGACAATCATAACTCATTTAGGTGTAAAGTTCTTATCAATATAAATTTATTAAGCACAAACACGAGGCAGCTGATGTGAATCGTTAAGGAGATCCCTCGGCTGTCTCCCGACTCCATCATTAAGTCCCAACTTTACTAAATTGTAGTGCGTTAAAACACTTAATGAAAAAACATAGAAATGCCCTAGGCGCCCCCATGATTTTTTAAATTTCTCCTAGGTTTCCTTAGTCTTCCATCATCAGGCCCTAATTTCCTTAACATGAGACTACCTTGAAGATATAATCTTTCTAATTAAAAAAAAATATATGTGGCACTCGGGAACTGCCGCGGTAAAGCTATTGCATAGCATTTTTTATCAACTTATGCAATAGGGTATTTGACTAAAAAAACCTAATTAGTCCGTCAGTCAGATTTCCAAAAAAATACTCATCATCATCATTTCAGCCGAAAGACGTCCACTGCTGGATATAGGCCTCCCCCAAGGTTCTCCACGACGACCGGTCCTGCGCTTCCCGCATCCAGCGGTTTCCCGCGACCTTCACCAGGTCGTCGGTCCACCTTGTCGGGGGCCTACCCAAAAAATACTAGACACCTATTTTTTTCTTTTTTCATATAAACAAAAAATGAATACGACACAGTGCTTTGAAAACTCGTGTGACGTCACTGCACGCTACACTTTTTAGCGGCCAGTGACGTCACCAGCCATCACTCCTGATCTTTGATGCCTATTATATTTGTCAATTTTTATAGATTTGATAAAACAAAATATAGGAAATGTAAAACGTATATAATAAACCTATCCAATATTTTAATATAATCTGAATGACGGACTAATTAGTTTTTTTTTAGTCAAATACCCTATTATTTATATTATAGTAAAGTTATCCGCAAACAAACATAAAAAAACATATAACCTCCTCCCTTTTGAAATCGGTTAAAAAAACGAACACCAAAATGAACATCAATAACCGAGACACTTTATGATAGTATTATACTCTATGCGACATGCGGTGCGTGAGCGAGCAAGCAGATGCTTTCTCGCTCACGCGCCGACCGCTATGCTAGCGGACCGCGCGATGACGAACGACACGGGTTCCCCCTTCGAGAGCTTGTGGCATACTGAATCTCAATAGCTCGGGCAAGAGAAATGATGGGGAATACGCTCAGATTGTTGAATAAAATTTTTGTTTTGGTCGTTTTAAAAAAATATTTCTACAATAATGTTCGTCATGAAATTGCCTATCCATTAGTGTAAGAACGAAATCTAAATAATGCTTACTTTTCGAGGAGATGCACGTTTTTGATAATTATTTCTCTTGTCAGAGGTTTCGTTGTGAAGGAATTATATAAACATTATGCTTATTAATTAAAAAAAAAATCTACAATTTTGGAGCTAAGATTATGGAGAAAATTTACGTATTTTTAATAAGTTGATATTTCTTTTGGATAAAGAGTAGATAGCTCCGAAAAACTACATAAAAACGGCTTGCGGTGTGTTTTTCCTCTGGAGCCGCCTTAAGTGTGTCCTAACACCAGATACTATAATCGTTGCATAACTCTCTTATGAAGCTTCAAGCTTTAACATTATATATAGCTTATTGTGTTAGCCGAGTACCTTTTTGAAGGCTTTCTACAGGCAATGGTGTTTTGAACAGAGTTTGCCAAGAGTGTAGTAACACGAAAATGAAAAAAGAAGCCCAAAATGTTGATCATCTCATTTTTGCAGGTTTAAGCTGTAACGTTGATTTTGGAAATGCACATTGTGTTAACTAAGTGCATTTTAATGACATTCTAAAGGTATGTGAGTTAACACATTATAAGAACTCAAAGAATCCAATTGTAACATAAATTATGCGAAGTTTTTAAAAGCATCTTTAATAATATTGTTACGGGCTAGGGGTACTAAAACGCCGGTTAAGGGTTACGAAGTTTATTGACGACGAGGGTACAGACAGTAGTAGGCGATGACAAGTAGAATGTCGCTGACGTTGCACCGAAGTCTTCTCTTACGTCCACGAAGTCCGTGTCGTAAACACACAATAACTCTACAGATGTTACTTCACGTAGTAATCACAGTTCTCGTTATAACCCGCGCAGATAAAGAAAAGATCTGTAAATGGCGTCCGCTCGCATGCGTTCTCACTCACTCTCTATCGCTGTCTATACTCACACAGTGAAGTAAGCGCTGCAAAAAAAAAATCATCGATCAGGAATTCAGGATTCGCTTTCCAAACTACTGAAGCTACTTTGACGCACTCCGAGTTATCGTTAATTTCGTTCCGCTAAAGTCTCTGTTATTTTGTTGTTTTTGTTGATATTACAATAAAAATAAACACAACAATAAACAAGTAAAATTTCAAATTTACGTTGTAAATAACAATATTTACCACGTAAATTTGACATTTTACTATCTTAGCTTTTGGTTTGTGATTGAACAATGGCATGTTTTGTCAACCGTACCATAAGTATCCGCCGCCATTTTCAGATCTTTTCTTTATCTGCGCGGGTTATACAGTTGTCGCAGTAGGTATTCTCAAAGATCGCTTCTTAACTGTCGCTGTTTTCGTATCGCTAGTCGAGTGTAGACCCGGCGTCACGGCGCTATATATAGGCCAGCTGATCGAACATTCCAGATTCCTCTAGACGTAATAATAATACCCCATAACTTCGAGGTCACCGGCCAAGTAAGTACCTACGGTAATTCCCGGAAACGGGTTTCTGGAAATTTCGATGTCGACACTTTGTTGACAAAACTGTTGAGACCTGTACCTTTCGATAGGCCATCCTAAGTCTAGTGATGCGTTTTTATATTGTACCTAGAAAACGTCTAGATCTGGGGAAATAGGGCTTAAAAGTGACACACTGCATGTCACGCGATATTGAACTTTATGCCATAGACATAAGGTCCATTCGTAACAATATAATAACAAACCTAACGAAAATATTTTACAGTGCTTTAATTAGTTACATTAAAATGAAAAGATTGCAGACTTGGACTAAACTAAAGAAAACGGGTGGTGTCAAACAGAGGATAAAGCAAGAACGTCGTTTTTTTTAAATTCTGTTACTGGCACGAATAACACAAATGAATCAGGACATTCTGATAAAAACTAACTATAGTTAAGCCAAATTCGACAAAGAATAGAGGTAAACAAACCGTTGCTAGGCAACGAGTAGTTTAAGCCTAAAAGACAGATGTTAACAAACTTTTCTACATAAATGATTTTCATAAAAGTAAAAATCCTACTTCCTACTAAACAGTTTATTTATGTTTAGATATTTATGATTTGCATAGAACGCTTAACCGAATTGAAAGAAATATGACACACATGCAAACTAATTTCTTAATAGGTTATATTTTTTGATACATAAATGTTGTAATTAGTCCATATTTGAAAGTTTTACAATGCATGTGTTATGTAGTTGATTTGAAAGTAATTAAAATACGCAAAATTGTATTGACAAATGCCTCAACTTTATTCATTGGTTGAATTCCACAAAATGTGTTTAATACCTGGATTTCATCCATCTTTCTTTTTTTGTAGGGCTATCACGTAAAATTAATGTCGACTTTTTAATGGTTTTTCGAAATACCAAGTCATTATGCATGTTATTTTAGTGATTCTATTGAAATATGCTGCAATAAGAATTGTTATTAAATACCTAGCATGTAAAAGTCGATAATCATGTAAATAACAGGAGATTTGTAAAACGTGAGTTGTAACAACCCTAAATTGGTTTGTTTACATGTATTCTTTAAGGAGCTAGGCGATGGTATAGATGCTATTGATGAAGTGCTAACAAATAACAAAAACGATTTGCTTCAAATTCAAAACATAAATTGCCATAATACGAGTGATTTTGGTTAAGTTCGAGTAGAGGAACAGCAACAGGGTTCTGTACAACAAGATGAAGAGGAAATAAATAACATTGCTTTCGATTCTCTTCCACTGAGTGAGTCAAGCGAAGAAAAGGAGGAAAATAACCCTAGCGATTTTGAAAAAATTGCTTCTTTAACCGAAAAATTAAGAAGGTGGCCAAACGAAGGCCCAAACTAATTTGAAACGGTTACTGTCGATATTAAATGAAGGATATGTTAGTACAACATTACAGCTCCCGAAAGATCCACGAACACTTTTGAAAACTCCATAGCATATTTGTAATAAAAATATTGAGGGAGGACAATATTGGCATCATGGATTTACTGAACCTCTAATTAATTTACTTAAGGATTTACTATTCATGTGACACTACTATTCATGACAATCCATTGGCACAAGTTGCTAGGAGAATTTGTGAGATGGGTGCAATTGATCCTTTGAAGACTGCAGAAGTCACGCATAATCTACCATATTTGACAACTAACAAAAACAATCGTGTAATTCACTTTAAAACTTTCGTGCTCTCTTGAAAACCGCAAGATAAATTTTTATGACTCACAATGATGATATATTTGAGTTAAAAGACTTGTCATCTGATATTGAAAAAGGGATTGCAATACATGGTAAAAATATATTGAACAAGAATGACATATTTGATACACCTATCAGCCCCCTAATCGGCGAACACATTTTTGTCAAATGATTGCGAATGAGTTGGGATAGTTTCGACCGAACGGACCAATGGGCGGCCCGAATGATACCATACCGTATTCGCCGATTAGGGGGTAGGTCATAATTTTTCAGTATGTACAAAGAAAAAGCACCTTATCTTGTCTCCGATGATATTATAGAAATGAACCCAAGTGAAATAAAATGCAAATTGGTTTGTGTGAGCCAGTTTATTATTATTCTTTTGTTTATTACACTTACATATAATTTACATTTTTAAATATTTGTATAAAAAAAACAAAAACATTTAAAAATATAAAAAATAGTAGCCCACCGGTATCGGGAACAGGGTCCAAGCTACCGGCGGTCAGGGCTCCAGAGAGAGGAACTTCCTGACGATGCGAGCCGTGTCCAGCAGTACCGCTTTCTGAATCAAGCCCTTGATCCAGCCGCCTAACGAGAGCCTCCTGAGGTGTTGGTCGAGGCTCTTGGCTATTGGGGTGCGTGGCAGAAAACCTCCCCGAGTGCTCAGTGGCTGCTGGTCCTCTCGATGTTTCCTTGAGGACGAGCAGACGCTGGGCCGGTGCACCCTGGGCGTGGGCAGCAATCTCTTCATGACTATTGTGCAGGAGGAGATTGTTGTCCCCGGCGAATTTCTGCCGGAGCGGAGGAGTCGCTCCCGAGGGCTCCCTATCTACGCTCTGCAGCGGAGCGTACGAATAGGGAGCGAGGTGATGTAGATCGCGGGCTCGTTTTCACAGTCCGCAGTCTAGGGGTCACGTCGCGTGACCGAGGTGGTGAAGACCGTGGGTTTCTCCTCAACCTGCGGTCTATGGGCACCCGTGGCGATAGAGGGTTTACAGCCACGGTGCTGGGTGGTGGGTAGGCTAGGTTAGATGTAGGATAGTTTTAGGCTTATATAATTAAGGGGAGAAAAAAAAAATTGAAGAAAAAATCAAAGAGAAAATACATAAAATTTATTAAAAAACCAAAGTACAAAAATATAAAAAAGAAAAATAAAATAAAATAAAATACCAAAAATATATTTAGTTAGTTTTAGATACCGAACAGCGGGCGGTATAACCTGCACCGGAGGCATCCGCGGGCCTCGGGAGGATTAATACCCTCCCAAAAAGAGCGGCCGCATCGCCTTGGGGAAGCGATGTGCGTAATACCTATCGTAAAAAATGAAAATGTCGAGTAATGAGAAATGCGATTTGTCGTGCGATCCGGCTGACGCCCGGCGCTCGCAGGTATCCGGGCCTGCGAGTGATAAATTGGTTACCGATGAACGCGCAGGGGTAGGCGACCAGGCCCCTGCTGCCGTTATTGCTACTGGAAGCGATGCGATCATGAATAAGGAAGGTGCCTGTCCCGATGGGGACCTAGGATTGCGAGGGTGCACTTCTAAATTCTTGAGGAAGCGCCTGAGAAGCACCAACTTGGAGTCGGGCCTCTCTTCTAGTGAGGAGAATCTGCCACCCCCAAAAGTGCCAACGGCACAAAGAGGGCGGACCCGCACGGTGGCGGGGAAAGCCCCCGCTCGATTACCGGGCCGTGACCGTGGTAGTCGGTTTGTGGCGTCTTCTCAGCCCGTTACACCAGCTTCCACAGAACGTCCAGCAGGAAGCGTGGAGAGCGATCCCGGACCTCCTACAATGGACCTGAGTGAGGACTCCTCTTCCTCGATGCCGTCCTTGCTAAGGTCCAACAGGGCGGAGACGAACGCCGCAAAGCGGGTCCAACGAAAGGCGGTGGCGGCTGACGAGGTCAGCGAGATGGCTCGACTGGCCCGAGAACGACGCTCTGCTCAGGCGGCCTCTGGAGAGAGCCCATCGGCGGTGGAGCTCAGTCGCCAAGCTTTGGACGGTGTGGACATCATCCTTAAGGTTGCCACCAAATCGGGCAACCTGAAGGGCACATTCGCGCGCGCTCTAAAGGAGGCGGCTGACGACATCAAGGAGGCGGTTGGGGTCCTCATTAATCGCACAAGCTCGGAGGAGACAGCGAAGCTGTGGGAGAAGAATAGCCGTCTCAGATCTGAGCTCGAGGACCTCAAACGGGAGCTTGCCGAGCAGAGAGCGGAATGGCAGCAGAGGCGTCCTGCTGCCATTGTGTCCGCTCCCATTGTGACCCCGCCACCATCGGCTCCGTCACCGGTCCCTGCCCCTGCCCTGTCTGCGGATAAGGATTTTCAGGGAATCGTCCGCAGCATAAATGCCCGCCTGCAGGCCTTGGAGATTGGAGACGAGGCTCCTTCCGGCGGAAAATCTCCGCCCGCCGCTGGCTGCAGACAGGCGTAGATAGGAGGAGCCTGCTAAGTCGGTCCCGGCATCCGCAGCCGGTAAATCTAAAGGAGCTAAAAAGTCTCTGGGGAGGCCCAAAAAACCTGCGCAGAACGCGTCAACTTCCCAAACGACCGCACCTCCGGTGACCGCACCCACGGTGACGTGGACAACTGTCGTCAAGAAGGGCCGCCGCAAGGAAGCCGCAAAGTGCCTCGCTCCTCGGCTGTAGTCATTACACTGCAGCCCGGAGCCATTAAAAAGGGCTTGACTTACAAGGCGGTCCTGATGGAGGCTAGATCGAAAGTCGCGCTCCCAGATCTTGGCACACAGACCGGCCTTAAAATGAGGCCGACAATGACGCGGGCGCGGTTGTGTCGGGTGCCTCTAGCGCCGAGAAGGCCAGCAGATTGAGGGAGGTCCTCAACGCGGAGGACATTCGGGTATCCAGGCCGACGAAGACCGCTGATTTGCGGATAGACGGACTGGACGATGCAACGACTCCAGATGAGGTTGTGGCGGCTGTTGCCAGAGTTGGTGGATGTCCGCCCGAGGACGTGCGGACGGGCGAGATCCGCGCCGATGCTTCCGGACTCGGCGCGATCTGGTTGCGATGTCCGGTGGCGGTGGCCAACAGAATCGCTGACACTAAGCGTCTGTTGGTAGGGTGGGTTGCAGCGAGGGTGAAGCTGTTGCATCCCAGGGCCTTGCGGTGCTACCGTTGCCTTGATATTGGACATATCAGGGAACGGTGCACTGCTGAAGTAGACCGCAGCGAACTGTGCTATCGCTGCGGCCAGGCCGGCCACAAGGCGGCCCAGTGCTCCGCGGCGCCAAACTGCAGCCTCTGTACAGATGCAGGGAGGCCTGCTGGGCACAGAATGGGCGGGAAGGCCTGTGGCGCGCCCACCCGAAAATCGAAGAGAACGGTTGTCAAGGCTGCCGGGGGCTCTTTACACCAACCACAGCCTGGCAACCCTTCGGCCGACTCCCGGCCTAAGAATGGTGTGGAGGGAATGGATTGCGCATAACGGCGCTCTACAATTTCCTCCAGGGCAATATCAACCACTGTGCCAGAGCTCAGGATCATTTACTTCAGAGCATGGCAGAGTGGTCGATTCACGTGGCTGTGGTCGCTGAACCGTATTTTATCCCGCCCAGGGATAACTGGGTGGGAGATCTGGACGGTTTGGTGGCCATCATTGGCGGGGCTCTTGTCAACCCGTCCCGAGGTCACGGCTGGGTGGCCGCCCTCGCGGACGGTATTGGTACGGTTGGGGCGTATTTCTTGCCCAACAAGAGTCTCGCTGACTTCGAGACGTTCCTTATCGAGTTGGGTGCCGTTGTGGCCCAACTCCACCCTCGCCCGGTGCTGCTACTGGGGGATCTCAACGCCAAGTCTGCGGCGTGGGGGTCCCCTGTGACCGACAATAGAGGCGAGGTACTTGAGGAGTGGTTGGTCACGACTGGCTTGATCGTCCTAAATCGGGGCTCGGTTCTCACGTGTGTGCGACAGCGGGGCGGGTCTATAGTGGACGTCTCGTTTGCTAGCCCCGCTCTCGCAGGTCGTGTCCGCGACTGGCATGTCGCCGCGGAGGTGGAGACATTGTCGGATCATCGATACATCCGTTTCGACGTCTCCGCCCAGACCGCTGGCGGCCGCGGATCGTCAGCCCCGCGAGCAGACGGTCCGCGCTGGGCGCGTAAGCGCATCGACAGGGAGCTTCTCGAAGAGGCCGCTATTGTCCAGGCCTGGATCCGGGAGTCGGCATCCTACGGACCCGTCGACGTCGAACAGGAGGCCCTGTGGTTTCGCGGGGCAATGACGCAAATATGCGATGCATCCATGCCCCGGATCCACGTGCACTCGGCAAGGCGCCAGGTGTACTGGTGGACCGCCGAGATTGCGCAGCTACGTGTTGAGTGCGTGGCGGTTCGACGCCGGTACACCCGATACCGGAGGAGACGTCGTCGGGTCCCTGACGAAGAAGCCGCACTGTATGAGGTGTACCGCGCGGCAAAGAAGGCTCCAGCTACATTCGAGCGCCTAATGGAGCGCATTTTGGTGGGGTTGCTTGGTGATGCATGCCTAGTCTATTTGGATGACATCATCATTATGGGACGAAGCTTCGAAGAGCACCTAAGCAATTTGGAGAAAGTGTTCCAGAAACTGCGTGAAGCGAATTTAAAACTCAGTCCTAGTAAGTGTACACTATTCCAGAAAGAAGTTGGATACTTGGGACACATTATTTCGGCGCAAGGAATTCGAACAGACCCTGAAAAAATAAAAGCTGTGTCGAAGTGGCCTACCCCTCGTAATAAAACTGAGGTACGCTCTTTCTTGGGTCTGTGTGCATATTACCGTCGGTTTGTGAAGAACTTCTCCGAGTTAGCGAAACCGTTGCATCGTTTAACAGAGGAAAAGTGTCTATTTGAATGGAACTCTGAATGCGAACAGGCATTTGCTCTACTGAAAACTCACTTGTGTGAGGCTCCTGTACTAGGTTACCCTAGTAGAGAAGGCCGATTTTTGGTAGACACAGATGCCAGCAATGTGAGTATTGGAGGAGTTCTCTCTCAAACACTAGGAGATAGGCAGGTCGTTATCGCATATTTCAGCAAATGCCTTTCCAAGCCAGAAAGAAATTATTGTGTTACCCGCCGAGAACTTCTAGCCGTTGTTAAGACCTTACAACACCTCAAGAAATATTTGATTGGAAGGCAGTTTACACTTCGTACCGATCACGCTGCCTTACAGTGGCTCCTCCAGTTCAAAGACCCAAAAGGACAAGTAGCAAGGGGGATAGAGCAGCTGCAAGAATTTGACTTTGTCACTGAACATCGAAAAGGCAAGTCACACAATAATGCTGATGCTTTGTCTAGACGACCTTGCGAAGAATCTTGCCGACATTGTGCCAAACAGGAAAAGAAAGAGAACGTAAGGATTATCCAGGTGAACGCTTTGGACGAAGACTGGAGTAATCAATCTTTGGAAGACGCACAAAAGGAAGATAGTGACTTGAAGACAGTAATCGAATGGAAGAAACTTGGCCCTTTGCCCATTTGGAGTGAAATATCAGCGCTTAGCCCAACAGCGAAAAGTTACTGGGCTCAATGGGACAGCGTGATAATTGATAATGGAGTTCTCAAGAGGAAATGGGAATCACCCAGTGGACAGGAGGTCACCTTACAGATAGTTGTCCCCTGCTATAAAGTCGCGTCAGTGCTAAGACAGGTGCACGACGGAGTATCCGGAGGACATCTAGGAGTAAAAAAAACCCTGGAGAAGGTGAGAAAAAGATTCCATTGGGTGCATTGCCGCGAAGATGTAGAGGACTGGTGTAGAAAATGTGTAGCCTGCTCCTCAGTAAAGGGACCGCAAACGAGGGCCAGAGGTCCGCTGAAAGTGTATAATGTTGGTGCACAGTGGGAAAGAGTTGCTGTCGATATAGCTGGGCCATTCCTTGTTACTGAAGAAGGGAATAGATATGTCATCGTCATGCAAGACTATTTTAGTAAATGGCCAGAAGCTTTTGCAGTACCCAACCAAGAAGCTCATACCGTTGCCAAAAAGCTAGTTCACGAGGTGTTCTGTCGATTTGGCGTTCCCTTGGAGTTACACTCTGACCAGGGTAGAAACTTCCAGTCTTCACTATTTCAAGAGGTTTGCCAACTACTCGGGATACATAAGACTCGTACAACACCATATCACCTACAGTCAGATGGAATGGTGGAAAGATTCAATCAGACGTTGGAGAATCATTTGGCCAAAGTAGTGGAAGAACATCAAAGGGATTGGACCCAACAACACGACTAACGATGCTGCGCCAGAGGGAGATTGATCTGGAGACTCTCCACGACCAAACCTCCGACACAACAACATTTGGCGCATCGTACCCGGCACACATCGCAACACAACTGCTCAGACCCGTCCTCTGTACGGCTTCACCAAATATCATGCCGGAACACGACGAATCGCTTGGCGAAAAAATAATAATAATAAAATGGTTAGGTTAGTTATTATATATGTTAAACTTTTTGTAAAAGTATATGGTAAGTATACTAATACAGACAGTTGACATACCTACACTGATACGCTGTTTGTAGTGTTTGTTACATTTTCTTTAGGATATATTAGGTATAAAAATTATCAAGAAAATATACAATTTGTTTTTATTAAGTCTTTTTTTTTTTTGTAGTTTGGCACTAGTTATGTATGACTTTGTGCCAATGTCAAGTAAAATAAAAACCTTCAAAAGTTCTTCTTTCTTTCTCTTATGGCTTCACACGGTTTGTGCATTTAGCCAATGTCACGTAATGAATTATTCATGTCGAAAAAGACGACCACGCGGACCGAACACGGTGGAAGATTTGATTCAAAGCCATGATGTGGCCACTATGCTACAATATTTCACTGTTATTTATGGATTATTCACTGAATGCACTTTTTACTACATAAATCACGCGTTTTTATTTAGTAAACGACACTATAAATAATTTAAAAGTCCAATGAAAAATGAGCGTGGCACTCATCTTAACTTCCCGCCAAAACTCCCTAGTAAGTCTTTTCAATTTTTTAACAAACTTAGAAAAGGAAGATGTTCTTTGTTCAGCTGTCTTGTCTTTTTTACAGAACATTATACTCACCCTACACAAAAAAAAAATTGCATCGACCATATTGAATAATTAACCCAATATGTCATCGGTGTTGCCATTTAATAGTTCATACTATCTGCTAATATTGTTTTATTTTTATTTATTGATCACAATAAATGCATTGATTAAATGTTGAGCTAAGCAGTTAGTTATTTTAATGCTTAAACAATCACGAGTCACTGATATAATATTGTATATCAGCGTAAATAACAAAACGAGTGGTTGAACTTTATGTATCAAAGTTACCAAATAGTAGTTTCATTTCACACTGGCAGTCTGCGGGAAAGGGACACAGGGGTCTTTCAATGCCTCTCATGCGGAACTTTATGTATTTATGCGTAAGCTTTGTGGCAATATAAGCTTTATGGAGTAGGCTTTAGGTTTATTTTTGAATGTTGTTGTTTAGATATTATTATTACTCGTAAGAATTCTTTTAATATAATTTCTTTGGACCTAAGACGTCACGCGACGTGATTGGTTTTTCGTTACAGGTTTAGAACAGATTAAAAATGTTGTATTTATCTTATTGATGATAAATACAAATAAAACATCTCATGATCATGAGATGTTTCATTTTGGGCCACCACTATGTACAGTATATAGAAAAAAGGAAAAAAATAATAGACTTAATAAAAATGCTACTAAGTTAATTTGAATAAAAATACAAGTATGTGATGATTAATTATTTGAAATGTTTTTAGTGAGATAACCCTTTTTAAAGGTAGCCGTGACAGTGGTTATGACGTTTGATTGAAGACTTTGACAGTTCTATTTTCCCGTTGTGATCGTGGCGAGTGTTGATTTGAGTTGATTGTGTTTATTTAGAGCCTGTCCAGAAAGCGCGATTTACGCGCGAGTCCACTCGCGCGTAGGCACTCGCGCGTTCTCGAGTTACTAGAGCTGCATACATTCCGTCCAGATGCTCTCGCTCGTTACCGCACTCGCGCGTAAAACGCTTGCAATGAGAGCCTGTCCAGAAAGCGCGATTTACGCGCGAGTCCACTCGCGCGTTTTGATTTGTAATGCGTCCAGATGCGGCGAAATCACGCGCGTATGTGATGAGACGGATTTGGTCAGTTATAAAAATGGACTCGGATACTGCAGTTGTGTTGTGGCTTGCATACCGTCAATGGAAACGTCGTAAACGAAGAGAAAATCGACGATTTAACGTGCATCCCATTCTACGTAACAGAATGACCTACAAATTTTTTTTTCTCCTCGGAATCACCAGCTTCACAAAAAAATTCTACTATTTCTTCCCAGTTCCTACGCGTAATGGTTCTATTAGAATAATCTGACGATTCCATATCCCATATAGCTATCTCAATTTCGTCAATAAAAAGTTCCGTGAAGTTTCACGCTCCATTTTTATAAACGAATACGTCCACTCGCCACGGACACGCGCGTAGTACTGGACGCTGCAACGGCGCCGGAGTATCTCGACTCGCGCGGCACTCGCGCGTAATGCGCGCGAGTCGAGAGTCCCGCTCATTGCAAGCGTTTTACGCGCGAGTGCGGTAACGCGCGAGAGCATCTGGACGGAATGTATGCAGCTCTAGTAACTCGAGAACGCGCGAGTGCCTACGCGCGAGTGGACTCGCGCGTAAATCGCGCTTTCTGGACAGGCTCTGAGCGGGACTCTCGACTCGCGCGCATTACGCGCGAGCGCCGCGCAAGTCGAGATACTCCGGCGCCGTTGCAGCGTCCAGTACTACGCGCGTGTCCGTGGCGAGTGGACGTATTCGTTTATAAAAATGGAGCGTGAAAACTTTGAGACGGAACTTTTTATTGACGAAATTGAGAAAAGGGTAGCTATATGGGATATGGAATCGTCAGATTATTCTAATAGAACCATTACGCGTAGGAACTAGGAAGAAATAGTAGAAATTTTTTGTGAAGCTGGTGATTCCGAGGAGAAAAAAAAACTTGTAGGTCATTCTGTCACGTAGAATGGGATGCACGTTAAATCGTCGACTTTCTCTTCGTTTACGACGTTTCCATCGACGGTATGCAAGCTACAACACAACCGCAATATCCAAGTCCATTTTTATAACTGACCAAATCCGTCTCATCACATACGCGCGTGATTTCGCCGCATCTGGACGCAATACAAATCAAAACGCGCGAGTGGACTCGCGCGTAAATCGCGCTTTCTGGACAGGCTCTTAATGAGCCGTATGTTCGGAGATCATGTTTTGTTTTATCGCAGTCATTTGGTAGATAATAAAGATACGATTGCCTTAGACATGACACGTCAATCATATGTCACTGTCAAAATCTTATTTCACTTATTGCTGACCACCATATTTATTAGTAGTTGTGTTGCACTCCTTGGCCGAGTTAAATTGAATCTGTATAAAAACTAAGGCAAAATATAGGAAATTAACATTAAAAACAGTTAACTACAGCATAACTATACCTATCATTAAGTGTACAATGTACTGGCCCAGGCTCCATTCATTTCTGAAACATCTCCTTTAATTTTTTATTTAAAAATATAAAACTTTGTTAATTCTCAAAAAAATCTTGTTGAAAATTCGTTAAATATTATGCAGATTATTTATGTACACTTTATATTTTTTCTATATTGTTGTCCGATCCCCTACATTTTGTCAGTGTCTACTGCTTGCTTTATTTAAAAGTTAGAGATAAGTCCTCGTTTATACTTTTTTTAGTAATTAGGGGAGTTCATACATTTTCTGCGACATTTCCTTGGGGGGAAGGCTGCCACCCCCTGGCTCCACCTGGGAACGCCCATCGCCCTCAACGCACTGGGAGGACGAAATACGGGAGGGACCAGCGACTTTTTGTACCATTGCCACCACATTGGATCAGAGATCTCCCCTACCACAGGATGGAGAGAAGTGGACATCGTTGGAGGAGGTCTTTACCCAACCTGGGGACCAGACAATGGTTATTTTTATAACTATGGCAAGACATTGTCATAGTTATAAAAATTTAAAATTAAGAAACTATGTAACAGGATCAAATAAATGCCTTTATTTTATTTTGCGGGTCAGAAGCTCAAAAATCTTTAATATCTATCTTACTAACGGGTATCGTATAACCATTTAGTATTATTTTATTGTTTCTTTTTAGCGCAAATAAACGTATATTTTTCTTTCTTTTCATTTTATCTGATTAGACCAGTCTAATCAGATAAAATCCCAACCTCAATTCAATTGGGATAAGGCTATGCAGATGATGATGAGCTTCCATAGACAATAATTATCTGAGAGCCTAATTCCAAAATCTAGACTGCCACTCATAGCTCACTGCCAGTAATTTAATTTGTGAGTTTTTGACAGGAAAGCTAAGATGAATATCACGCTCATTTTTCATTGGACTTTTAAATTATTTATAGTGTCATTTACTAAATAAAAGCGCGTGATTTATGTAGTAAAAAGCGCATTCAGTGAATAATTCATAAAGATCATTGAAATATTACAGCATAGTGGCCACATCATGTCTTTACGCTAAACCCCTCCTAATCGGCCACAGGCAGGAAACGAAAGGAGTTAGATTAGTTAGGATAAGTTATAAAAGAAGACAAGTTATAATTCAAGACGAGGCTATCATGTTAGGATAGGATAGTTGAAAATTAATGACTGAAGACATGGCAGTATGGTCTCTGACCTTAGCCTGTTCCAAATGAAACAAACAAACTAAAAAAAAAAAAATGTATCTGTTTTTTTTTTGGGGATTTTATGGCCTGGTTTCTAAGACCTTTAAGCCAAGTCTTAATTATATCTTGTCTTCTTTTGTAACTTATCCTAACTTATCCTAAACTTAACCTAACTAAACCTATTTCCTTTCGTTTCTCGCGTGAACTGACACTAGGAGGAAGTTTTGGTACAATGCCATGATGTGGCCACTATGCTACAATATTTCACTGTTCTTTATGAATTATTCACTGAATGCACTTTTTACTACATAAATCACGCGTTTTTATTTAGTAAACGACACTATAAATAATTTTAAAAGTCCAATGAAAAATGAGCGTGACACTCATCTTGACATTCCCGCCAAAACTCACCATTAGAGATGGGTAAGTACTGTAAGTAATGTATGGCGCGTAATATGGCATGACCGCGTACTGAAACAGTACGTATTACCCGGCAAAATTTAGCATGACACGTCCTGATAAAACAGTACGCAAAGGTAACGAACGGGTCAGCGACGGCGGCCGGTTTATCGGTTTAAAAATTTAAAAACAATTAAAAAGTAAAAAAAAAAAGAAAGAATCGTTGTAAAAAGATACAAAAGAATCATTGTATATAGATACAAAAAGAATCATTGTACATAGTTGATTTTTAAATACGTATTTATGCAACGACATTTTAAAAAATATTTTTGAAGTTTCTGTGGTCACGAATATTGCCAGTCCTATGCCTGGAAGCCCTTATTCGCATTGTTTAGTATAGTATACCATAATAAGGGTTAAGTATGAAAGGAAATCAACTTTGTCGAATATTATACCTTGCGTTGCGTATCTCATGCATCAGGTCATGTTTAGGGTAATGTGTACTGCTTAAGTGCTACAGTACGCGGGACGAAATGTCATGCCATATGGCAGTACTTTATAGAGTACTGTTTTGCCCACCTCTACTCACCATGTATCTGTGTTCCCTTGCTCTAGTGTGACCATTTGTGGCAGATTTCTGCCATTTTGGCAGATTTCGCCCCTAAATTTTAATGGTGGCAGATTATGGTGACGATTTAAAAATTCGGCAGATTTTGGCAGATTTAAAAGATTTTGAAGCAGATTTTGGCGGATTAAAAAGATTTTGATGAAATAAAAATAACCGTATTAAATTTTTGATGCGTTCATCTTTTTTAAATGAATTGCTATAGGTGTTTTATGTACTTTGGTAAGCATGATTTTGTGAAACTCGCTACACCTTTTTCATAGATAGTTCGTACGGTGACTCGCGGCTTATCATGTTGTATAACAAGTGCGTCATAGGATTATAGACTGTAATAGAATAGATATTGTGTTCATATTCTTATATACTTTATTGTTTTCATTTCAAACTCATTCATTCATTTCAGACTTTATTACCTTATTCTCTTTTGAGTTTTGGTGTGTTGTGTTTCGTGAGTGGTGAGGTTCTGTTCTACGTAATAATGAACAGAAGATACTAGCGTGCTTATAGACGTTAGAGAGAGATTACAGTTCTTGGATCCACAGCATGTGGTTTACAAAGATTTTATTTCAACATTAAACGCAGCAAAGAATTTTCCAAACACTGTAGACGAAAAAGACATTCAAAAAGTTGATGATGAACTACAACAAATTAAATTTGATAACAGTGTAAGAGACTTGTTAGAATGAGGTGGAAGTAGCACAACCAGCACAATTTTGAACGTAGACAAATTTTGGGGAGCTGTTGGAAAAATCTTGGACGCAAATGGGGCTACAAAATATCCAAATATTACAAATTTCACCAAAGCTTTGTTATCTTTGCCCATGTCTAACGCTTCGTGCGAGAGTATATTATCTATACTAATATACAGGATAAAATTTTATCCAGTGCGCAAACTTTGTCAACTTAAATAGCTAAATAAGTTTTATAGATAAAAATATTATTACTTTGGTATGTTTTAGTACAAAAAAAAAGTTATTGATAACGAAAGATGTTTATTATGAAATCGATGTTATGGTCACCGCACGCGGTCCCATTCATTGTCGGCGGAGTGGGAACGGCGGGAACATCACAGGACCCCCGCGCGCCCGCGCCGCCGCATGTTCACTACGCGGCCATATGCTAATACTACGATATTGATATGAATAATTGGTGTCTCTCATTCGCTGATTTTAGGGCGGACAAAAACATTATTTTTTAATTTAAAACAAATAATGCAGATTTGTTCTGTTATTGATTCTGAGCCACCCATTTGTTTTTGCGCACTCGAAAAAAAGTTTCCCTGTATAAAGCTGAAGAGTTTGTTTGTATGTTTGTTTGTTTGTTCGCGCTAATCTCAGGAACTACTGGTCCGATTTGAAAAAATATTTTTGCGTTGGATAGCCCATTAATCTAGGAAGGCTTTAGGCTTAAGAACATCATGCTGCGACCAATAGGAGCAGAACATAACTGAACCACGCGAACGAAGTCGCTGGCGGCCGCTAGTCTCAGATAAATTTAAATAAAACAAAAATTAGGAATACGTTCTTAAATCAGCACATTTCTTCTATCAATAATTAATCACTAAACAGGGGATTAAGGAGCACGGAAATTGTGTTTTCTTTAAGCCAATTGAAAATATGAATAAGAAGATGTCTTCCAACCTACCTAATACGAAAATGATTGTTTGAGCGCAAATGTTGACATCTAAATCCAGTGCTGATTTAATATAATAAGTGTTGGACTGCTACATGGAACAATTTCTTTTTTTTTATAAGATAAACGTGTTTTTTAAAAAACACGTTTATAAACATTAAGGTCCGTATTCCAGAAGGTAACTCAAGTGTTGATCTGTGCTTAAACATTACCTAAAACTTGTTTTAACCAATCAAATGACTTGAAACGAGACTTAAGTAGAGCTTGAATTTTGAGTGCCGTTCTGTAATACGGACCTAAAACGTGTTGTTTTCTTATTTTTTTTTCGTTTTCATGGTGGCATATTTTTTGCATTTTTTGGGGTCACGTGTGGCAGAATTTGGCAGAATTTCTCCCATTTCGTGGCAGATTCGCTATTTCTGAGATGGTCACACTGCCTTGCTCTGTAGTCTTGCTGTGTTTAGAGTTGTTCAAAACGGCTATAAAAAAATAGCACGCTACAGACTATAAACTATTAATTTATAGCGCGCTATTAAATGCGCTATGTTATAGCGCGCTATAAATAAGAAAGCACGTGGACGTCCAGCAGGCGCGATAATTCTTGCAACACGCTACATTTCGTAGCGTGTTACTTTACATAGCGTTCTTCGATACATAGACCGCATGCTATAACGGAACGCTAAAAAAAGCAATATAAAAAGATACCAATGAACTCTCTTTCATACTTTTCAGGCTTAGGACTGTCTATAATTGGTAAAGGTTATTCTAACATTAATTTTAATAAATCGTAAATCAAATATAGGCGTATTTAAAAGTTCATTGATTGTATAAATAAAAAAAAACAACTATTTACATTATACACAGATATATACAGTAGTTCTTCTTTAATTTATATTTTATTTACATTTAAAAACATTAGTTGAACTACTTTTGTAGTAGACAACCGTGTTCCTCGATTACTGATAATATATCCTGATTTCGAAAAAATAAAATTAAAGGACAACTGTCAGTGACAATAATTACAAATAGCAGTCTTGCTGCGTCTGCAGATTTTTCAAAAAAGTTCCAGATTGGCAAACCACCACCTTTGCGATTAGACATTTTTACATAGAGTACACACTAAATAATATCCAGTAGTTCGTTTTGCAACAGAATTATATATTAATATTTACACACACTAATAATACCTTTGCAGACACTAAATAATCGTCACTATACTCTGTTTTTTAATCTCGTAGACTAAACTGACATTACGAGTGTTGGCAGTTTATTGCAATTAGGTGCAATAGTGCCGAAACTTAGCGTTCATAAAATCAAGTATCTTTTTTTACATTAAGTTATCCTGAAATAATGTGTAGGTACTTATTAAAAACGTAATAATACAAAATTAATAATGTAAATTTGACATTTGCATGTGTCAATTTAGTCTACGAGATTAAAAAACAGAGTATAGTTAGTTTTTCAACAGAACTTTATACTAATATTTACACTAACAATTAAGATCGCGCGCGATGAAAATAGCGTGCTCCGACAACAAACATACATTTATAGTCCACAGCGCTCACGCGATTACTGACTGCCCGTATAGCGCATAGCGCCATTCTATAGCACGCTATTTTTCATAGCGCATAGCGCAGATAGCGGGCAGCGCCCGCGGAGAGCAGGCGCGCGCTGTGCGAGTCGTTAGATCAATTTCATTCATAGCGTAAATAGCGTTATAGCGTCATAGCGTCTTAACGTCCACCTACATAGCGTGCGCTATGCGCTATGAAAAAATAGCGTGCTATAGAATGGCGCTATGCGCTATATTAACCACCTCTAGCTGTGTTCATCCACCTTCATTCACCAAAGTACCGTCCACAATTCAAGATTAAAATTATCTGGAGAAGTTAGAATATTAAATCCTATCTATTCAAATCTACGCTACTATTCAGCCAATAGGGGGTCCAACTGCGCTTCAGGTATTCTAGTGCAAATCTTAAGTCATTTTACAGCTAACCCGAATTTACATTAAATACTGAATTAGTTTATTATTTAAATTGCATAGTACCTACTGTAGATAACAAAAGCCGGTAGCAGATACCGGCTTTTTGTGGAAGTTGTCAGGATCAAGTTCTTCTGTACAGAGGCATTCCAGACAGTAATTCGAGACTGAAATATATTTATATTTCATTAATTGAGGGTACCACCAACCACCCTAAACACTCTTTTTGATAAATTGCTATTATAGCAGCTTCGTGTATTAAAATTTGTAGTTTTAAACTTATTTAAAACTAATCTTATTGTCTGCTGCTCTGCCGGACATACCACCTGATTAATGAATATCAATGTATTTATTTACAGGCATGATGGACACCTATTATGAGTATAAAGTTGGTTCCACTCATCAAGTTGATGTGACTTATGTCAATGACCCTAAAAGTTTTTTTGTACGTTGGGCAAATTTTACGGACTTGATGGACTTGATAGAAAAACCAGGCTCTGGGCGTGTCTTTGCTAAGACAATGAGGTTAGATGAACGAGTTGTATATAAATCAAATATACTTAAAAAGTTAGTTCGTGGTGAAATACGAAATATAAGAAACATTCATGGAGAGGAAGTGAGATGTGATATTTATGCAATTGATTACGGCTGCCTTGATGAGTTTGTGTCACTGAGTCACATACACCCTCTAGACAGCAGTGCTGAGCCGCAAAACCAATGTCCAGGTTTGGCTACTCACTGTCGATTACATTTATGTGAGCCGAGAGGGGAGACATTTAGTATGGAAGTCATACATACCATGAAACAGTTTGTTGGTGAGCACACTGCAACTATTAAGGTGATAAGTAAAATGACTGATCAGCTGGTAGTTGAACTAAGAACTGTAGATTGCCCTTGTGATGTTGCAACAATGCTGGGGTTGATTGATCTTACCACATTCACCAGAGTTTTGCCCTTTGTCAACAGATTATTGAGTTCAACAGCAGCTTTAAACATGGTGCAGGCATTAAAGTTTAAACACAAGCAATTAAATGTTGGAGATATCTTACATGTCAGAGTACAGAGTGGCACATCGGTGTCTGGTTTCTATGTTGCTGATATAAATGATTTTAAAATATTAAGATCTGCAGGAAGTTCTTTCACACAGTACTGTAAAAGCTTGAGGCATATGAAGGATGAGGATTTTGTTCTTGGCAGACCATGTGGTGTTAAATTGAATGATCTTGACCCATATGAGCGTGCAATAATGAAGAAAGTCAATCCAAATTCCAGTGCTGTTTTGGAACTTGTAGACTGGGGGAAAGAAATAGAACGTGGTTTTTCATCTATAAGGCTGATAGATAAAGAATTTTTTTTAACTCAGCCGATTATTGCCATCTATTGTTCAACTGATGAGGACCAAGTATGGACATCCTCGTCTGGATTTTTTCTCAAAGGATTTGAGTTTGGAATAAAAATAATGGAATTAGGCAACAACTCTGATAAACCTCATAAGGTTAACATTTATCCAGAATGTATGTTGAAATATTGGGAGACTTTAAAAGTATCTGTAAAAGATCACTCTTAGCAATAAGACTTTATGTTTTTCTAATTACATGGCAGTGGTACATAATAAATAGTATTCTATTGTATTCATAGCCCTTTATTCTCTTCGCTCTCCTGCCTCTTATTATTCCATCCAAAGATAACCATCTTTAAAAGATCGCTCTTAGAGTCATTGTAAGATCTCATCATATTCATGTTCTGTATTTTATATGGTGTAGGTACACAATAAAAAGTATTCTTTCTCTACTCAAACTTTTATAAAAAGGTTAAATTAAGTTAAAAGAGTTTAGTAGTGCGGAGGATGGCCGGCAGCGCAGAGTCGTGGGACGCGGTGGTGTCCTTCTGCGAGGACGTGATGTCGCAGAAGGAAGCTGCGGAACGGGAGAGGGAGATCTCAACTCCCTTCCCGGGCCGCAGAAGACGCACCGGGCGCCGAAGAAGGGCGGATAACGCCCTCTTCCGCCCCCCATGAATGGGTCCAGGGGCGAGGGACATGGGGAAGTCCCCGCCCCCTATTCGATGGACCCCGAGGCGGAGGCGCGCGCGAGTGTCAGCGCGCGCCTCTGAGGCGATGCACGGGGTAGCTTAACACCCCACTACCCCGTGCCGGAGACGAGGCCCGGGCAGACCGGGCCAGCACGAGAGTGTGGGGCTGCGGAAGAATTTAGACTCCCGCGGCCCTACGCGCGCTCGTGATAGAAGAGACACCGGGGTGGTTTTAGTCAGTAAAAGTCTGACAGACCCCGTCGCCCACCCTAGGGCGGCAGACATCCTATGAGGATTTCCACCCCGAAAAAAAAAAAAAAAAAGGTACACAATAAAAAGTATTCTTTCTCTACTCAAACTTTTATAAAAAGGTTAAATTAAGTTAAAAGAGTTTCCACACTGCAACAGGTTCTAGGTTCAATCAACGGGGAACTTATAAGTACCAATGGGCCTGTTATTGTTACTTACAAAATCAGTAAGTAGTGAACTAAACTCTAGAATAAATTATACCAATATATGTATATACGATGTAGGGTTTTTTTTTTATATTATAAACCAGCGCTTGACCGTAGTCCTGCCTGATGGTAAGCAGTGACGCAATCGTTGATGGTAAAGCGCACTAGTTTATTAAGAGCCTATTCACTCTAGCCTTGAAGACACTCAAATTGTAGTCCGACGGAAACACCGCCACTGGCAAGTTGTTCCAGTCCCTTGATGTACGCGGTATAAAGGAGGAGGCGAAACGCTTCGTCCGGATCGTAGTGGTGTTAAAAACGTAAGGGTGGAAACTAGCCGTACGACGGGTCGTCCGATGGTGGAACGGAGATTGGGGAATTAAATCATGCAATTCCCTCGCACACTCCCCAAAATGCATCCTATAGAACACCGAAAGGCTGGCTACTCTACGCCTGTGCTCTAGGCTTTGGAGACCATCTCGAGTTAGATCAGGGTCACCAATCAGCCTCTTCGTACGCCTCTCCATTGAATCCAAAGTGGCCAGATTACAAGATTGGCATTGCCCCATTCGGAGACTGCCTGCAGTGCAACACTCGTTCGCTCAACCATGGCCTCCCTTTCGGACCGGATTGATTCCCTACTAGCCCGAGCAACCGGCAGGTATCTCTCTACAACTGTGCTGTCATCTGCATGCCCATAGATACCGGGCATCAGCAGATCGTTAATATGCAGCAGGAACAGAGTTGCAGAGAGAACAGACCCCTGAGGAACACCGGCATTAGTTGACATGGGCTCAGATGAGCATCCGTCGACAACACCTCGGAGGGACCGTTCAGTCAGGAAGTCTTTTACCCAGCCAGTCAGGCTAGGGGAAATGCCGTACGCTGGAAGCTTACTCAAAAGGCCAGCGTGCCATACCCGGTCGAAGGCCTTCGAGACATCAAGGGAGACAGCAATCGCTTCCCCATTCTTCTCGAGGGCCTCGCCCCACAAGTGAGTGGCATACACTAGTAGGTCCCCAGTTGACCGATTGCGGTATCCCGTACTGTCGGTCACTGAGGAGATCGTTACCTTCGAGGTATGCCAAGAGGCACGAGTTCAGTACACGCTCCATAATTTTGCAAAGTATGGAGGTGATCCAAATCGGCCGATAGTTGGCAGGATCGGCACGACTACCTTTTTTGGGCACGGGCTGCACGTGAACAAGCTTCCAGGACTTGGGCACTATACCAGTCCTAAATGAGAGGCGATACAAGCATGTCAATACAGGAGACAACTCGGGCGCACATGCTTTAAGAACAATCGCTGGTATACCATCTGGACCACTAGACTTATTCACGTCCAGACGACACAGTACTCTCAGAACCTCCTTGTTCCTAATGCGAACCTCAGGCATTGAAGCTCCGCAATGAGATAAATTAGGTGGAGTAGCACTGCCAGTATCAAGACGCGAATTATGGGCAAAGAGAGATGCAAAGAGACCTGCTTTCTCTCTCGCCGTATGAGCCAGTGTTCCATCAGGCCTAACCAGCGGAGGCAGTGTGGGCCGACAGAAGTTTGCCTCAACCGACTTGGCAAGGGACCAAAAAGATCTGCTACCGGATGGCTGCGCAGAAAACTTGCTGCCAATATGGGTAATGCGGTCGAAGCGAGCTTTCTTGAGCGCCTTTTTGTAGGACTTGGCAGCACGGTTAAAGGCTCTCTTCATTGAGCTTAGATCCGGAGCTCCGCGGTCACGAGCGTCAACCCAGGCGAGAAATACCTTGTGCTTACGCTGTTCAGCTTGGACACAATCGGCATTGAACCATGGGCGAGCCGAGCCACCGACGGGCACGTCCTTGAATGGGATGAAATACTCCATAGCTTGACGCACCACTTCGGTTATAGCGTCCGCACTGCTTGACGGATTATCAGAAGAGAAGCAGACCTCCTGCCAAGAGGGACATAAGACGCAAAGAAGTGGCGCATCTTTTTTTTTCTTTTTTATATATTATAAACCAGTGCTTGACCGCAATTCCGCCTGATGGCAAGCAGTGATGCGATCGTTGATGGTAAAGCGCGCTAGTTTATTAAGAGCCTATTCACTCTAGCCTTGAACACACTCAAATTGTAGTCCGACGGAAACACCGCCGCCGGCAAGTTGTTCCAGTCCCTTGATGTACGCGGTATAAAGGAGGAGGCGAAACGCTTCGTCCGGATCGTAGTAGTATTAACAACGTTAGGGTGGAAACTCGCCGTAAGACGAGTCGTCCGATGGTGGAACGGAGATGGGGGAATGAAATCATGCAATTCCCTCGCACACTCCCCAAAATGCATCCTATAGAACACCGAAAGGCTGGCTACTCTACGCCTGTGCTCTAGGCTTGGGAGACCGTCACGAGTCAAATCAGGGTCACCAATTAGCCTCTTTGCACGCCTCTCCACTGAATCCAAAGTAGCCAGGTGACATTTCGCAGCATCAGCCCAAATGTGGCTGCAGTACTCCACACACGAACGGACCTGTGCTTTGTACAACATCAGAAGCTGCCCCGGTGTGAAGTACCGCCGGACCTTTGCGATGACGCCAAGTTATCTAGCAGCCACCTTGGCCTTGGACTCAATGAACCGCCCAAAGTTTAGGTTCGAGGAAATCTTAACTCCCAAAAGCTGAAGGCGGTCGGTGCACTCCAAGGATACATTCTGAAAAGTAGGAGCCAAGGCGAACGGGCTCCTTTTGGCGGCGAAAAGACACGCCTGTGTTTTGGCGGCATTGAATGCTACAAGATTGGCTTTGCCTCATTCGGAGACTGCCTGTAGTGCAGCACTCGTACGCTCTACGGGCTAGTAAGGAATCAATCCGGTCTGAAAGAAAGGCTATCCTTTCTTTCAGACCGGATTGATTCCTTACTAGCCCGAGCTTCCGGCAGGTATCTCTCCACAATTGTGCTGTCATCTGCATACCCATAGATGCCGGGCATCAGCAGATCGTTAATATGCAGCAGAAACAGAGTTGCAGAGAGAACAGACCCCTGAGGAACACATTGCATTGGTCGACATGGGCTCCGATGAGCATCCGTCGACAACAACTCAAAGGGACCGTTCAGTCAGGAAGTCTTTTACCCAGTCAGTCAGGCCAGCGGAAATGCCGTACGCTGGAAGCTTACTCAAAAGGCCAGCGTGCCATACCCGGTCGAAGGCCTTCGAGACATCAAGGGAGACGGCAATCGCTTCCCCATTTTTCTCGAGGGCCTCGCCCCACAGGTGAGTGGCATACACTAGTAGGTCCCCAGTTGACCGATTGCGGTATCCCGTACTGTCGGTCACTGAGGAGATCGTTACCTTCGAGGTATGCCAAGAGGCACGAGTTCAGTACACGCTCCATAATTTTGCAAAGTATGGAGGTGATCCAAATCGGCCGATAGTTGGCAGGATCGGCACGACTACCTTTTTTGGGCACGGGCTGCACGTGAACAAGCTTCCAGGACTTGGGCACTATACCAGTCCTAAATGAGAGGCGATACAAGCATGTCAATACAGGAGACAACTCGGGCGCACATGCCTTAAGAACAATCGCTGGTATACCATCCGGACCACTAGCCTTATTCACATCCAGACGACACAATACTCTCAGAACCTCCTTGTTCCTAATGCGAACCTCCGGCATTGAGGTTCCGCAATGACGTAATTTAGGTGGAGTAGCACTGCTAGTGTCAAGACGCGAATTATGGGCAAAGAGAGATGCAAAGAGACCTGCTTTCTCCCTCGCCTATGGGCCAGTGCTCGCAGTGCCAGCGGAGGCAGTGTGGGCCGACAGAAGTTCGCCTCGACCGATTTGGCTAGGGACCAGAAAGATCTGCTACCGGATGGTTCCGCAGAGAGCTTGTTGGCAAAATGAGTAATGCGGTCGAAGCGAGCCTTCTTAAGCGTCCTTTTGTAGGACTTGGCAGCGCGGTTAAAGGCTCTCTTCTTTGAGCTTAGATCCGGAGCTCTGCGGTCACGAGCGTCAACCCAGGTAAGAAATGCCGTATGCTTACGCTGTTCAGCTAGCACACAGTCGGCGCTGAACCATGGACGAGCCGAGCCATCAACGGGCACGTCACTAAAGGGTATAAAATACTCCATAGCTTGACGCACCACATCGGATATAGCGTCCGCACAGCTCGACGGATTGTCAGAAGAGAAGCAGACCTGCTGCCAAGGAAAAGACGCGAAGAAGTGGCGCATCTCATCCCAATCTGCTGACTTGTATCGCCACATTCGCCGCTCACCACGCGAGTCGCAATCAGGTGGGGAGAAGGACGACACAGACTTCACCAGACAGTGGTCTGAAGTTCCTAACGGTGAGGAAACTGTAACAACACATCTGTCCGGATCAGTGGTCAGCAGAAGGTCCAGACAGTTGGCGGTATGACGGGCTACATCAGGCACCCTAGTCGCTTGTCCCACCAGCTGGGAAAGGCCCATTGATAGCGCAAAGTTTCGCACTTCTCTCCCAGCGTGGTCGGTCCTCCGGTATGGGAAAAGCCAGTCTTGGTGACAGGCATTGAAGTCTCCCAGAGCAACGAACTGTGCGTCAGGGTGCCGATGCAGCGCATTGTCAGCAGCTTCACTGAGTTGGTCAAACAGTAAATTTTGTCCACACCAGTGTCAACCACCAGCCATAGGGACAAGAAGTGAGGGTCTTCGAGGTGACGGAGGCGCCGCCAACAGATGTCATTGCAGACATACACACAGACCCTGGTCGCTGCAGGAAATGATGCTCCAAAGAGTATCCCGGGTAGCCGAGGTATGCCGCATCAGACGGACATCTGATCTGGGTCTCCGTCAAGAAAAGTAGATGGGGCTTTTCAATCTCAAGGTGGCGATGTACTGCAATGAGATTGGAGTGCAGACCTCGAATATTTGAGAGGTGCACTATGAACGAAAGAACGTGCGCCCGCTGTACACATCTACTTTTCTTTTTAAAATTTAAAATTTCATTGTAAAAAAAAATTGAGTGAATAGGAAGGAAGACGGCAGTTGAACCCAACAATACGACCAACGATGCTGGGCCAGAGGGAGATTGATCTGGAGACTGCGGGGACGCCCGAACCCCCCCAGGGATCGCCATCGGGTCCTCTCGTCCGGTCGCCAACCGGCACGATTTGGCCACCCTGGGATTTTTCGCAGTTGGCGGGGCAGCCTTTCGTATGTGGCTGGCACACTACTTGGGCCCCCAACTACCTGCGGTCGGCCAGCGGAGCACCGTGCTTCCGATCCCGCTACCCTCCACGACCAAACTCCCGACACAACACCATTTGGCGCATCGTACCCGGCACACATCGCGACACAACTGCTCAGACCCGTCCTCCGAAGTCCGAACGGCTTCACCAGACATCATGCCGGAACACGACGAATCGCTTGGCGGCGTGACTTTGTCTGGTGGGTGGTAACTTACGCCGGCGGCTGATGTTGTGGCCTACCACCGAGTAAAAGATGTAGGTACGACACGAGGTACTCATATGTTTTTACATTTTATTTGATTTTAAAACAAATAAATAAAATAAAAAAAGTTGTATTGAAAAGAAATTATATATTATAACCTACGAAATATATTAGAGGAATTACGTTACAAACAATCAAAGTGAGCCCTAACGTCTAAACTAGGCCGAGCCTGTATCATAGACGTTAGTGTCCATTAAATATAAATGCAAAAGAACATGTGCGCTAAAAATAATTAGGTTATTAATACAAAATATAATTTAGGTTTAAAATGAAGGTAAACATAAGCCACAAGAAAAAATAAACAATTCGTTTTTTTTTACAGAGTACCTTCATTGAATTACTTTTCAAATAATCACACAAAGTTTGAACTTAGGGTAAAATGGATTGCTTCCTTTTGTGATGGAGATTTGTGTTTTAAAATTTGATGAAATATAACATTGAAGATCTATTACTTCCTTAATATTAAATGTTTATATTATTTTTAAGTTGGATAAATGATGGTTATTAAATTAGAATAATTTGTTAAGTACTTATAGTCTAAAAATATGGGTACCTATTACTTTGTTTTTAGAAATAGGTTTTCGATGTCTTCATAACTTTGCGATTTTAACCACAATATTATATTTTTTTTTCGCATGAATGGTGGTTTAACCGCAAGTCGTTGTCGGATGGTCTTCCGATTTCACATATCGCCAGCAGTTTTCCGGCATTATCTGTTTGATAGCTTTAACTCTGTTAGCCACGAAAGGTTTCCAGCGTGCCGAATCGCCTTGCAGCCACCCTATGACTGTCATAGAGTCGCACCATCCTTTGATTTCTACTTGACAGCTTAGACTCTGTTTTATTTTGTTGATTAACTTATATAGTAGATAGGCACCACAAAGCTCCATTCGTGGCAATGTTACGCTCTTTTTACTCGGTACAAGTTTCGACTTTGCCGCTACAATTACTGTTTCTTGTTGGTGTTTTGTTCGTGCATATACCACGCACGCGTATGCCTCAATGGACGCGTCGCAAAACCCATGCAGTTCAATGACGTATTTCTCGTTGCATAATATCCACCGAGGAATCTTGCAATGTTCAATGCGGTCAATTTCAGTAGCTAACTTGACCCATTCTTTATGTATGTCATCGGACACTTTATCATCCCACTGTAGATCATGTTTCCACAACTTTTGAAATAATAATTTAAATTTTGTAGATAGGGGTGTCAGCCAACCAAGAGGGTCATATAATTTTGATATTTCTGATAGTAAGCTCCTCTTAGTTAGTTTTGATGTGGTTTGGGAAAAATTGCAACGGAACGTGAATTGATCTCCTTGTGCGTTCCAGCACAAACCTAATGTTTTTAAAACGTCATCATTTTTGAAGTTTTATACGAATTCCTCTTGACTTGTTGATATGTTCTCTAATAACTCCTGACTGTTGGATGACCACTTCCGAAGGTTGAAGCCTCCTGACTTTAAGAGCTGAATTAAATCATTTATCGATTGTTTACCTTGTTGAATGTTGAAGCAGCCGTGTAACAGGACATCCATATATAAGCTGTTTTCTAGGACAGCTGCCGCATTTGGAAATTTATATCGTTCATCCGCCGCCAATTGTTTCAAAGTCATAATTGCTAAGAACGGCGCGGCCTTTGTCCCGTATGTTACTGTGTTCAGTTGATACACTTGTATAGGTTGTTTCGGTGACTCACGCTAAACAATTTTTTGTAGATGTTGATCAATGGGGTTAACTAAGATCTGGGGGTACATCTTCTCGATGTCGGCAGTGAAAGCAAAGGGATATTGTCTCCATTGAAGTAGTAAGGCCTATAGATCTTTTTGCAAATTTGGCCCTTTCAGCATGACGTCGTTCAAGCTGTATTTGGTGGATGTTTTGGCGGATGCATTGAATACCACACGAAGTTTTGTTGTTGAGAATTCTTCTCTCTGCACGCCGTGGTGAGGCAAAAAGCATTCGAGTGTTACGTTATCGTGTTTCCATTCTGGTTTCATGTGGTTCAATGCAGCATATTCCTTCTTCATGAAGGCCTGGTATTTTTCGGCTAACGTTGGATATTTTGTCAAGCGGCGCTCTAAGTTTCTTAGTTGGGCAATAGCCATAGGTTTAGATGACCCTAATTGCCTTTTAAGTCCCTCTATCAGTAGTATTCTGACCTCATATCGACCCTGACTGTTTCTTCGTGTTGTTTTCGTATAGAAGTCTATACATTCCTGATCTTCTACAGATAAGTTTGAAGGTTCTAAAATCTCTTCAATTTCCCAAAATTTGCGGATCTCCTCGACGTTATTGAGGACCACATTACATTGGTATGTTTTTACGTTACCGCATAGTAACCATCCTAGCTGTTTCTTGAGCTATCGGCTGTTGGGCATATTCGCCCTTTATAATGCCACCTAGCATAATGTTAGCATAGACATCCGCCCCAAAAAGCAACTCAACTCGTCGACTTTTGTAGAATTCTGGGTCGGCTAAATTAATGTTTTTAAGTAAGACCAATTAGGCTACGCAAATGTTTGATTAGGCAGGCTTTTTATGAGTTTGTTCATGATGAGCATCTCAGATTCGAATTCAAAGTTGTTGTACGTCGAAGCGCATTCTATGCTAATTCTCCCCTTACAATCTTTTTTTCTTTTTGCCCCACTCCAAAGATGACTCCCTTGCATTGTCGTCTCTTGATACCTAACATCTGCGACGCTTCCTCTGTTATTAAGGAGACCTGGGCCTGTAGCCAATGTAACATCGCTTCGTAGCGAAGCGAAATCGAATATCAAACCAACCAATAACGAAAGCGATTGATCACGCGACGCGATAAATCACGTGGTCAATCGAACCCGCCATTGGTTGGTTTGGTATTCGATTTCGCTTCGCTACGAAGCGATGTTACATTGGCTACAGGGGCTGAGATCCTTGATCGATCAAGGCGCGCATGGTTTGGTAGGTACCATCCACCCCCTTGACCTTTACCAGCGCAGTCGCTAGTAATATCTCTGCCTTTTCTTCTTGAGAGGCATTGACGGTGCCCGTCACGGAGTCATTATGTTTTGCGCTCTGTTTTTCAACCTTTTTTTCGCTTGACGACAGAGTTGACGTGTTTCCTAATTTCAAAAATGCGTCATGTGAGCTTAGTGTGTGAGAATAGTGTTATGTTGATCTTGGCATTTTCGACATTTTAAATTGGAGGTACTGCTTACCGAAATGGCTAAATAAACAATTTGTACAAAGTTTCAATTTCGTTGCAGTTTTTAACCTCTGGTCGTCGCTCATTTTTAAATATGTTTTGGAATTATAGATTCCGTGTTGGTTATTGCACATAGGACACTTTATGTTAGACACTTGCATTGATTTCGCAATTGTCCTATTCCCATTGTTGTTGTTCGAATTACTGTAATAATTTTTCTTACTGTTTGATTTTGATGAGAAGTTTTGGAGGGCGTATTATCTTTACGACGAACTGTTTCCAATGACGTAAATTTTGTTTCCAAAAATTCTAAAAAATCTGCAAGTACCGGCAGTTCCTTTGAATTCTTCAGCGATTCTATGTAATCTGTATATGTTTCTGTATCTAGCTTTTGACCTAGAATGTGTACGATTATTGGGTCCCATGACGTGGCGTCAATTCCTATATTTTTTATGGCGTTGAGGCATTCCAGCGTTTCCATTCAACTTCCGTGAATAGGTCTTGAAACGATACCCATTGGTTGTACCTAATTTCCGTTGAAGTTCGGTATATCCAGTTGACTTGAGTTAGGTTGAGTTGAGTTCGTGCGCTCTGGCGGGCACCCCGTCTTGGGAGCTCGAGGCGTGGGTACTCGCCAGAGTGTACGAGTGGACGGCGGGGCGCAGGGCGCTGGGCGAGAGTCCGGCCCCAGAAGTGAGGGAAGCCGTCCGCCGGGAGGCGAGAGACGCCATCGTCCAGCATTGGACGCGGGACCTCGCCTCCGCGGTGTTCGGCCGCCGTACCCTCGACGCCATCGGGCCGGTCCTGAAGGACTGGCTCGACAGGCGTCACGGGTTCCTCTCCTTCCGTCTAGTGCAGGTACTCTCCGGTCACGGCCGCTTCGGCAGGTACCTGCACCGGATAGGACGAGAGGAGACACCGTCGTGCCACGGTTGTGGCGCGGCGGAGGACACGGCGGAACATACCCTCGCGGTGTGCCCGTCGTGGGCCGTGCCGCGCCGCGATCTTGTCACGGCGGTTGGAGGGAACCTCTCGCTGCCCGCCATCGTCAGAGCGATGGTGGGGAGCGAGGAGGCCTGGGCGGCGATGGCCTCCTTCTGCGAGGTCGTGATGTCGCAGAAGGAGGCTGCGGAGCGCGAGCGGGAGGAGGATCCCCTCGCTCCGGCGCTCCGCAGGCGGCGTAGGGGCAGGAGAAGGCGGGACTTTGCCCGCTTTCTCCCCCCGAGGTGCCGACGCCCGCCTTATATCGCTCACCACGCGGGAGCCACGGCCCCTCCGTAGGAGGGGTAATTGAGGGCCCGCCTTGCTAGGCGGGTTTCGCCGGCGGGGGAGAGGTAGCTTAGGCTGTGCTAGTTTCCCACTCCCCCGCCACTATGGCGATGCCGGAGTGCCGCTCTGGGTTTAGTGGGTATTCCCGGCTTCGGCTGGGCGAGTCCCACACACGCCCTTCGGGGTACGGTGCGTAAAGCCATTCCCACAGCGTCAAAAAAAAAAGGTTGAGTTGAGTTGGGGTGCGTGGCAGAAAACCTCCCCGAGTGCTCAGTGGCTGCTGGTCCTCTTGTTGTTTCCTTGAAGACGAGCAGACGCTGGGCCGGTGCACCCTGGGCGTGGGCAGCAATCTCTTCGTGACTATTGTGCAGGAGGAGATTGTTGTCCCCGGCGAATTTCTGCCGGAGCGGAGGAGTCGCTCCCGAGGGCTCTCTATCTGCGCTCTGCAGCAGAGCGTACGAATAGGGAGCGAGGTGGTGTAGACCGCGGGCCGTTTTCACAGTCCGCAGTCTAGGGGTCACGTCGTGTGACCGAGGTGGTGAAGACCGTGGGTTTCTCCTCAACCTGCGGTCTATGGGCACCCGTGGCGATAGAGGGTTTACAGCCACGGTGCTGGGTGGTGGGTAGGTTAGGTTAGTATAGTTATAAATATATATATATATATATATCCCCGCCACCGTGCGGGTCCGCCCTCTTTGTGCCTTTGGCACTTTGGGGGGTAGCAGATTCTCCTCGCTGGAAGAGAGGCCCGACCCCAAGTTGGTGCTTCTCAGGCGCTTCGTCCAGAATTTGGAAGTGCACCCTGGCAATCCTAGGTCCCCATCGGGACAGGCACCTTCCTTATTCATGATCGCATCGCTTCCAGTAGCAATAACGGCAGCAATTTTGGTTTTTTGGTTTTTTAAATTTTATGAATTTTCTCTTTGATTTTATATATATATATAATTCATAAAATTTATTAAAAAACCAAAATACAAAAATAAAAAAAAAAAATACCAAAAATATATTTACTTCTAGATACCGAACAGCGAGCGGTATAACCTGCACCGGAGGCATCCGCGGGCCTCGGGAGGATTAATACCCTCCCAAAAAGAGCGGCCGCATCGCCTTGAGGAAGCGATGTGCGTAATACCTATAGTAAAAATGAAAATGTCGAGTAATAAGAAATGCGATTTGTCGTGCGATCCGGCTGACGCCCGGCGCTCGCCGGTATCCGGGTCTGCGAGTGATAAATTGGTTACTGATGAACGCGCAGGGGTAGGCGACCAGGCCCCTGCTGCCGTTATTGCTACTGGAAGCGATGCGATCATGAATAAGGAAGGTGCCTGTCCCGATGGGGACCTAGGATTGCCAGGGTGCACTTCCAAATTCTGGACGAAGCGCCTGAGAAGCACCAACTTGGGGTCGGGCCTCTCTTCCAGCGAGGAGAATCTGCCACCCCCCAAAGTGCCAACGGCACAAAGAGGGCGGACCCGCACGGTGGCGGGGAAAGCCCCCGCTCGATTACCGGGCCGTGACCGTGTGAGTCGGTTCGTGGCGTCTTCTCAGCCCGTTACACCGGCTTCCACAGAACGTCCAGCGGGAAGCGTGGAGAGTGATCCCGGACCTCCTACATTGGACCTGAGTGAGGACTCCTCTTCCTCGATGCCGTCCTTGCTAAGGTCCAACAGGGCGGAGACGAACGCCGCAAAGCGGGTCCAACGAAAGGCGGTGGCGGCTGACGAGGTCAGCGAGATGGCTCGACTGGCCCGAGAACGACGCTCTGCTCAGGCGGCCTCTGGAGAGAGCCCATCGGCGGTGGAGCTCAGTCGCCAAGCTTTGGACGGTGTGGACATCATCCTTAAGGTTGCCACCAAATCGGGCAACCTGAAGGGTACATTCGCGCGCGCTCTAAAGGAGGCGGCTGACGACATCAAGGAGGCGGTTGGGGTCCTCATTAATCGCACAAGATCGGAGGAGACGGCGAAGCTGTGGGAGGAGAATAGCCGTCTCAGATCTGAGCTCGAGGACCTCAAACGGGAGCTTGCCGAGCAGAGAGCGGAATGGCAGCAGAGGCGTCCTGCTGCCATTATGTCCGCTCCCATTGTGACCCCGCCACCATCGGCTCCGTCACCAGCCCCTGCCCCTGCCCTGTCTGCGGATAAGGATGTTCAGGGAATCGTCCGCAGCATAAATGCCCGCCTGCAGGCCTTGGAGACGAGGCTCCTTCCGGCGGAAAATCTCCGCCCGCCGCTGGCTGCAGACAGGCGTAGAAAGGACGAGCCTGCTAAGTTGGTCCCGGCATCCGCAGCCGATAAATCTAAAGGAGTTAAAAAGTCTGTGGGGAGGCCCAAAAAACCTGCGCAGAACGCGTCAACTTCCCAGACGACCGCACCTCCGGCGACCGCACCCACGGAGACGTGGACAACTGTCGTCAAGAAGGGCCGCCGCAGGAAAGCAACGGCACCCAAGAAGGCGCAGGGACCGCCTAGGCCCAAAGTGCCTCGCTCCTCGGCTGTAGTCATTACACTGCAGCCCGGAGCCATTAAAAAGGGCTTGACTTACAAGGCGGTCCTGATGGAGGCTAGATCGAAAGTCGCGCTCCCAGATATTGGCACACAGACCGGCCTTAAAATGAGGCCGACAATAACGGGGGCCCGGTTATTCGAGGTGTCGGGTGCCTCTAGCGCCGAGAAGGCAGACATCCTGGTCACCAGATAGAGGGAGGTCCTCAACGCGGAGGACGTTCGGGTATCCAGGCCGACGAAGACCGCTGATTTGCGGATAGACGGACTGGACGATGCAACGACTCCAGATGAGGTTGTGGCGGCCGTTGCCAGAGTTGGTGGATGTCCGTCCGAGGACGTGCGGACGGGCGAGATCCGCGCCGATGCTTCCGGACTCGGCGCGATCTGGTTGCGATGTCCGGTGGCGGTGGCCAACAGAATCGCCGACACTAAGCGTCTGTTGGTAGGGTGGGTTGCAGCGAGGGTGAAGCTGTTGCAACCCAGGGCCTTGCGGTGCTACCGTTGCCTTGATATTGGACATATCAGGGTACGGTGCACTGCTGAAGTAGACCGCAGCGAACTGTGTTATCGCTGCGGCCAGGCCGGCCACAAGGCGGCCCAGTGCTCCGCGGCGCCAAACTGCAGCCTCTGTACAGCTGCCCGCCCATTCTGTGCCCAGCAGGCCTCCCTGCTGGGCACAGAATGGGCGGGAATGCCTGTGGCGCGCCCACCCGAAAATCGAAGAGAAGGGTTGTCAAGGCTGCCGGGGGCTCTTTAGACCCCCCACAGCCTGGCAACCCTTCGGGCGACTCCCGGCCTAAGAATGGTCTGGGAATGGATTGCGCATAACGGGGCTCTACCATTTCCTCCAGGGCAATATCAACCACTGTGCCAGAGCTCAGGATCTTTTACTTCAGAGCATGGCAGAGTGGTCGATTCACGTGGCTGTGGTCGCTGAACCGTATTCCGTAACCGGAGATCTGGACGGTTTGGTGGCCATCATTGGCGGGGCTCTTGTCAAGCCCTCCCGAGGTCACGGCTGGGTGGCCGCCCTCGCGGACGGTATTGGTACGGTCGCCCAACAAGAGTCTCGCTGACTTCGAGACGTTCCTTGTCGAGTTGGGTGCCGTTGTGGCCCAACTCCACCCTCGCCCGGTGCTGCTGCTGGGGGATCTCAACCCCAAGTCTGCGGCGTGGGGGTCCCCTGTGATCGACAATAGAGGCGAGGTACTTGATGAGTGGTTGGTTACGACTGGCTTGACCGTCCTAAATCGGGGCTCGGTTCACACGTGTGTGCGACAGCGGGGCGGGCTCTCGCAAGCCGTGTCCGCGACTGGCATGTCGCCGCGGAGGTGGAGACATTGTCGGATCATCGATACATCCGTTTCGACGTCTCCGCCCAGACCGCTGGCGGCCGCGGATCATCAGCCCCGCGAGCAGACGGTCCGCGCTGGGCGCGTAAGCGCATCGACAGGGAGCTTCTCGAGGAGGCCGCTATTGTCCAGGCCTGGATCCGGGAGTCGGCATCCTACGGACTCGTCGACGTCGAACAGGAGGCGCTGTGGTTTCGCGGGGCAATGACGCAAATATGCGATGCGTCCATACCCCGGATCCACGTGCACTCGGCAAGGCGCCAGGTGTACTGGTGGACTGCCGAGATCGCGCAGCTACGTGTTATACACCCGATACCGGAGGAGACGTCGTCGGGTCCCTGACGGGGAACCCGCGCTGTATGAGGTGTACCGCGCGGCAAAGAAGGCTCTGTGGCTGGCCATCTACGAAGCGAAGACGCGAGCCAGGGAGGAGATGTTGGAGACTCTAAACAGGGATCCGTGGGAGCGTCCATATCGCGCGGTCCGAGGGAAACTTCGAGCCACGGCGCCCCCACTTACGGAGAGTCTTCAACCCGAGCTGCTGGAGGAGGTGGTCGCAGCTCTCTTCCCGGCAAGAGCGGAGCATACGCCACCGTCGATGGCTCTGTCCACAGCCATAGAGTCTACAGAGGAGAACGCCATCAGCGTCCCAGAGGTGACACAGGCAGAGATGAGGGCGGCCGTGATGCGGCTCCGGGCCAAGAATGTGGCTCCGGGGCCTGACGGGATCCACGGCTGCGTGTTAGCCCTCGCTCTGTAGGAACTCGAGCCCCAACTTAGAGGGCTCTCTATACAGCGTGCCTTGAGCGGGGCCAGTTTCCCACTTTGTGGAAATCTGGTCGTCTGGTCCTGCTCAGGAAGGCCGGGCGCCCTGCGGACTCGTCGTCCGCGTACCGGCCCATAGTGCTACTAGACGAGGTGGGTAAGTTGTTTGAGCGAATCATTGCCGCCCGCCTCGTCGGCCACTTGTGCAGAGAGGGGCCGAACTTGGACGACAGTCAGTTCGGGTTTCGGCATGGGCGCTCCACCATACATGCTTTGTCGCGCGTGAGAGCCCTGGCGGAGGAAGCGGTGTCCCGGGGCGGGGTGATGTTGGCGGTGTCTTTGGACATCTCCAACGCTTATAACACCCTACCCTGGAGTTGTATTCGGGAGGCACTGCGGTACCATCAAGTGCCTCCCTACCTCCGTCAAATAGTTGGGGCTTATCTGTCCGAGAGATGTGTCACTTACATGGGACGTGATGGCGGACACCAGCGCCGTATGTCGTGCGGTGTTCCACAGGGCTCGGTCCTAGGCCCGCTCCTGTGGAACATCGGTTACGACTGGGTGCTGAGAGGCGAGCTCAGACCGGGGGTAGACCTGACGTGTTTTGCGGACGACACGCTGGTCACCGCCCGGGGGAGCTCGCATAGGGAAGCAACGTTGCTGGCGACGGCTGCGGCATCACAGGTGGTGGGCCGTATACGTCGTCTAGGCCTGGAGGTAGCCCTCAGCAAGTCGGAGGCCATGGTGTTTCATGGTCCCCGACGGGCGCCGCCACTCAGCTCACATATCGTGATCGGGGGGATTCGGATCGCTGTCGAGTCCACTATGAAGTACCTAGGATTGGTGCTCGACAGCCGATGGGACTTCGGCCCCCACTTCCGGCGGCTGGCGCCCAAGTTGTTGGGGCGGCTAGGGCACTTTCAACGTTGCTTCCCAACCTGGGGGGACCGAGCGCCGCTTGCAGGCGGCTCTATATGGGAATCGTGCGATCGATGGCCCTGTATGGGGCCCCGGTGTGGGCTTCTGACCTGACGGCCAGCAGCATCGATCGCTGTACTGCGAATACAGCAGAGAGTGATGGCCGTCAGAGTCATACATGGGTATCGCACGATCTCCTATGAGGTGGCCTGCCAGGTCCCAGGGCGGGGTTCCAGCCAGTGCTGGAACCCCGCCCTGGGACCTGGAGGCGAAGGTCCTCGCGTCACTGTACCGGTGGCGTGAGCAGGCGCGAGAACGGGGCGAACGGCCGATGCAGCGACAGCTTGAGCAGCGTCGGTCGCAGCTCAGCGAGGTCCTGGTGGCGGAATGGCGGGACAGGCTTTCACGCCCTACCGCCGGCCTCACCACCATCGAGGCCATCCGGCCGGTACTGGCGGACTGGCTCGGGAGAAGGCATGGCTCCCTGACGTTTCGGGTGACACAGGTGCTCTCGGGGCATGGTTGCTTCGGAAAGTACTTGTGTCGCATAAACAGGGAGCCGGACGCCCGGTGTCACCACTGCGTCGACTGCCGGGAGGATATGGTGCAGCATACGCTGGCAGAGTGCGCCGCTTGGGAGGAGCTGCGCCGTGTCCTCATCTCTGAAGTAGGCAGTGACTTGTCGCTGCCGGCCATAATCAAGTCGATGGTCGGCAGCGAAGAGTCCTGGGATGCGGTGGTTTCCTTCTGCGAAACAGTTGTCTCGCAGAAGGAGGCTGCGGAAAGGGAGAGGGAGATCTCGTCCTCTCACCCGACCCGCAGCAGGCGTACCGGGCGTCGTCGGAGGGCGGATAACGCCCTCTTCCAGCCCCCCTAAATGGGTCCAGGGGCGATAGACTCGGGGACATCTGTCGCCCACCAAACATCAGGACCCGAGGTGGCGGCGCGAAGTGTTCCACGCGCGCTACTCTTAGACGTCACGGGGGGAGTCCTACACCTCACTCCCCCCCCTGACCCAAGGAGGCCCACGGTGGTGGGCCAGCACCAATCGGGGGTTGCGGAAGCAGTATAAGTTCTCGCAGCCCCCGGTGTAGGTGTGAGGCGGAACAACCGGGTGGTTTTTAGTCAGTAAGAGTCTCACAGACCCCGTCGCCCGCCCCAGGGCGGCGGAAATCCATGAGGATTTTCCACCCGGAAAAAAAAAATAAGGTTGAGTTGAGTTAGGTTACGATGAGACTGACATACGCTATGCGTAAAAGTCCTAAAACAATAAAGAAAAAAAAAAACATTAGAAGTTTTCTCGCGATGTTTTCTTTCACCGTTTTGAGAGCAAGCTGATGAAATAATTTACTTAGACAAAGTAAAGCGACTGGACGGGGTTGTACGACACACAACCATATACCTACGACCTACAACTTGTAAGTCGTACCTGATACCAGACTAGACTACCGCTGCTCTCGCAGCCATTACATTGGGGATAAATAAAACAAAAATATCAGTTCAATGTGTAGTTTGGCGTTTATTGGCCACATCAATCACAATCCTTTTACTTATAAAAAAAAATATTCCAAACAGTCGATTATAAAAAAAAAAAATATTTGGAGATCCTGAAATTGTAGCTAAAAGACAATTTACAAAATTAAATAATATGGGCCAAAAATTCATTATATTTCGAGACATTAGTATTGATTTAGACAATGAACATTCTATTTGACATCGAGAGCTTGTCTGGATGCAATACAATTGCTGGACTTGGGGATACAAAGAGGTGGATAAGCAGTACTATGCAACACGTGATAACTAAATTAACGACCTATAAGTACAACCGATCGATTCTGAAAATCTTACTGTGAAAATTTAGGTTAAGTGAGTTTGAAAGGAGCTGTAAAGAGCTGTTTCAATCCCTAGTTAGAATGGCAGCCCAGTCCAAGCACACTCTGAGAAGTCCAAGTCTTCACTGTGAGATAGTTAAGCAAACGCACTGCTGTATCTATCAACAGTCAGTATACCTGTCAATTATCAGAATAAAACTATTAACTAAGTTCACATACATTCTTCGTAATAGAATACTGTATACAAATTGACGAAAATAAATGCATTTGGAATGAATATAAAATAACATATAACTAACTAAAACATTATGATTTTTGGTTAATTTTTAATATGATTGAAGTTGAAATAAATTACTGAAACAACTTGTCACGGTTTTTAATATGAGCATTTACTTGAAATAATTTATGGTCAAAGATTTATAAAATTACAATCAAAATGATCAGGTAACGAAGTATGGAAAGTATGAGGAGTAAGCAAAGGAGGCCGATACGAAGTACAGCGATATATACTGATGAGACAAATAAGAACGGATCATTTTATAATCACTAATATAATCCTCCTAAAATTACAACTAAAAACTACTTTTATTTCAAATTCTATAAACAAATTATTGCCAAAAGTAGAACAAGGCTGTAAATACTTGAAGTTCATAGATTTCCAGTATTAAATAAATTAGAAATCGAAGCTAGCATAGATTCACTTATATTAAAATAATAAGCATACATTAATAACAAAAAGACAGGACGTACATGACAAACTTAGCCTCACTATAGGCACCACTGACCGACACGCTGTCACGCCGTCATACGACTCACAGCAGTACCTACTAAAGTACTCGATTTAATAAATGAGGCCGAAATATTCTAACGAAGATAGTAGACCGTATTTAATAGCTTTCTTAAATATGTAATTTTAATCACTTCATTTATAAGTAATGTCAGTTATACTTGTGGTCCGGCTAGCATTAGGCCGCAAACAGAATATAATACAACTAGCACTTAATAAAATATGTACAATTAGCGATAACGTGATAATATAATAAAACTACATTGTATCGTTAGAGGAGGCGAGTGAGACAACACGTACACAACCGACGGAATCAAAATTCACTTCTTGGCGTTGGCATCATTCTTGTAAGGGCGGCTCTCCTTAGTCGGGATCTAAAACAACAGGAACAATCCATTGATTTCAAGATAATCGGATTTTATTAAAAATGTAGTTGAAATAGAATGTTCTATTTACCTCTGCCCTCTGATCCTCCATACGGCCACCTTGGGCGCGCATCAGATACACAAGGAAATCTTCGTCTGGGACGGTTCCGCGGTTGCGTGGTTGCTGGTCATTGCGCGGGCGCGCTTGATCGTTACGCGGGCGCGCTTGCTGCTGTTGTTCGTTGCGTGGTGGTTGCTGCAGCTGAGGGCGAGGCTTGGACTGTTCAATGATAGCCCGTGGTAGTTCTGTACGTTGGTCTTCTAGTCGGGAGCCCTGAAAACGTATAATTTTATAATTGCGTCATTCTAAAACAATGAATTCAGCATTTTAGATAGGTACGAATTGAAATGCAAATGTCTTTATGTTACACTAGCTCTCCGCCCGCGTGGATTTCGGTTATATCGCGCTTTTTAGATTTCCCTCGGGAATATCAAATTTTCCGGGATAAAAAGTAGCCTATGTCCTTTCTCAGGGTCTAAAAATTGTCTGTGCCAAATTTCACCAAAATCGGTTGTGAGGTTTAAGCGGGAAAGCGTAACAGACAGACAGACAGTTACTTTCGCATTCATAATATTAGCATGGATTACGGTACCTGGACGCGAGCTATCATTTCGAGGAAGTCGTCTTCGGGCTTGGTGCGCGTGGTGTGCTGGGGGCGCAGGCCGGGCAGCGACGTCCCCGGGGCGGGCTCCTTGCCCGCAGCCTTCTGTACGGGGCGGAGCTCCGCGCGTTGTGAATCGATTCTTTCCGATTGCAGGCTGTTTATCATGTCGAGCATGGAGTCGCTGGACCTGACACAATAAGACATCGCTCGTCACTCTCTTTATCTAACTTTTGACAGTACAAAAGATAAAAATAGTTCCGAAAATTAGGAACTTGAAAACAGGAAAATGCAAGTGTTGTTAGGAATTACTGATTTTCAAATGATAATGGTGCGTGCCTTCGTTGGAAGTTTCATGAATGTCCGAAATACTTGACAAACCCCTCTACCCCATGAATTCAGGAAAAATCTTAACAGCACAAAGTAGCCTAATGTATAGCGCTTTCAATCGGAAAATTGGGTTACTAATTTATACAAACTAGATGGGTTATGTATGTAGGTTTTACGGTGGTAATTTTGCATTGAGTGAACCGATTTTAATATTTTTTTTTATTAGAAAGAAGTTTCTTTCTGGATAATAAAATATGTAAACAATGGTAAAAAATGCTTGCATGTATGGTTATTATATTACAAACTTATTTCAGAAATAATTTCGTACAATTTTTCAAAAAATGTTTTTCTTAAAAAAGTTCAAAATAATTTTCCTAGAAAGTATTTATAAGAAAAAGAATTATCAAAATCGGTTCATAAACGACGAAGTTATGCGCGAATAAACATAGAAAAAAAAAGCATATAATATACGGTCGAATTGAGTAACCTCCTCCTTTTTGAAGTCGGTTAAAAATATACTTTCGGGATTTTTTTCGTATTTTCTAAAGTTATGATTGAAAGGTTAGTGGGGTGAAAAATGTGTCCTCACACATTTTTGCTTAGCTACTTTTGGAGCGATTATTTCCGAAAATATTAACATTATAAAAAAATGATTTTAGTAAACCCCGATTCATTTTAAATGCCTATCCAACGATATACCACACGTTAGGATTGAAACGAAAGAAGAAAACACTCCTCTCTATACCAGTAACATAGAACGTTACTGGTTTGGCTTCCGCACTTAGTCCCTCCAGTGGACCATGGCTACCACTAAACAATCCTGTCTACCACTTTGTCGACGTGATTGGTATACTTATTGGTACCGAAGTTCAGTTATATAAGTACTAAGGGCCACTGAAACAATTCGCGGATGGTCGGGGAGACAGACTCGGCGAAACTATAAGGGTTCCTAGTTGACTACGAAATCCTAAAAAGAACAAGAAAAAAGAATAATTCGATACTAACTTTTTAATAATAGATTCACTCAATAAATGTTTTTTTTTTAATGAACACCGCACTGGCAGATCACACCGAACTGACCAATGTCATTACAATATATGCAAACTCTATTATGTACCTACACACCTGTAGGTATTTCGACAGCCTCCGTGGCGTAGCGGTAGCGAACGCGGCCGTTGCGCAAGGAGGCGCGGTTTCGATCCCCGCACAGTGCAAGTATTTGTATGCATGAATATGAATATTTGCACTGGTCTGGTCGTGCCTCGGAAAGCACGTTAAGCCGTTGGTCCCGGCTGCCATACGAACATCTAGTGGCAGTCGTTACGGGTTGTTGGAGCCCTCAAAAGTCTAACAATTGGTCTAACTGCAATGCTTAGATATCGCCTTCGGGTTGTGGAGGTCAGACGGCAGTCGCTTCACGGAAAATATCGAAGTTTAGCCAAATTCAGCAGTTAGACTGGTAAAGCGGACCCCAGACTCCAAAGCTGAAAAGCTGCGGATGCGACTGGGATTAACGCTGAGATGATGATGATGATGATGACACCTGTAGGTATCTACAATAAGGGCGGCTCGTGCTACCATACGCAAGTGTTTAAACGTCGCACGTTACACACACCTTGTTTTTTAATAATTATAAACTAGTTCTTGACCGCAATCCCGCCTGATGGTAAGCAGTGATGCAATAGTTGATGGTAAAGCGCGCTAGTTTATTAAACCTATTCACTAAAAAAAAAAACTGAGTGAATAGGAAGGAAGACGGCAGTTGAGCGAGGTGATGCAATGTTAAACTCAACAACACGACCAACGATGCTGCGCCAGAGGATGATCTGGAGACCCTCCACGACCAAACTCCCGACACAACAACATTTGGCGCATCACACCACAACTGCTCAGACCCATCTTCCGTACGGCTTTACCAGACATCATGCGGGACCAAGATGAATCGCTAACCTTAATAAATAATCCATTTTCCTTCATGTTTTTTTTTTTCTAGTTGATGTTTCGGACGAAAGCACTTAACGTTACAATATTTTTTCAAAAATATTTTCGATCAATTTCTTAAAAATAGAGATAATAAATGAACTCCCGTAAAATATTTAAATTACAGATAGTACACACCTCTTGAAATCTCCGTCGTAAGCTTTCATTGTAAATTTGAAATGCAGAAAACTAAAATACTTGTCGCGAACACTTGAACCCGAATTTTATAAAGATGAGACAAAGAGTTCGAAAATGGGCTTTATGCCTAAAAAAAGATATTATATCTAAATGAGCAATGCGTATACACACGGTGTCGTCATTCGCGGCGGAGGTAACGAGAGACACGCGCAGTTGGAAATAGATAAGTGAGCGGTGTTTCGAGTAGATATGGAGATCATAATGAGATAAGAGACGAGTGTCCGTTCGCATTAACTAAATAATGAAATCGGTCACGAGAACGACGTCGCTGGCCGGCGTTACAGGTACCGCTTTTCAGACCTGCACTGTATTGTTACCGTCCGCCTACAACAGCAGTACCGCGAATTGATCAGTTGCACAACCGTACTCCGGTCCGATTGAATTCGAATAATTTATGTGGCCTAGATGAAACCAATATTGATAGTAACGTCATCTGTGGCGGCGCACCGGAACAAATTCAATTCAATACGTCACTATAAAAACGTTTTGTTATCTTGAAATCTTTTTAAATGCATGTATTGCGAAATAGCAATTTAAATTAATGTTATATAAATCGCAGTAATAATATTTGTGGTAAATAGGTATTTACAAATTATCTTTTTCATAGTAGCAACATTGGCAAAAAAACTGCAATGGCAGGATATAATACAGTATGTTAACTAACAGAGGCGTTCCCGTTAACCCGAAATAGTATAGCATACATACATGCTAAAAAAATATTTCCATTCGAAAAAAATGTTTAAATTTTTTCCAATATGAAAATATTCAATAAAAATTTTAAATTGGCATGTAAAAGAAACACACTGTACACGCGAACATGAAAGACGGCAACGTCGCAATTTATTTATACATGACGACTACTATTTTGATTTAAAACAGGAGGTTTCAAATTTATTTCCAACTAGCTGTCCGCCCGCAGCTTCGCCGCGTGGAGTTCGGTTATATCGCGCTTTTTAGATTTCCCTCGGGAATATCACATTTTTCCTGGATAAAAGTAGCCTATGTTCTTTCTCAGGGTCTAAAGATTGTCTGTGCCAAATTTTATCAAAATCGGTTGAGAGGTTTAAGCGGGAAAGCGTAACAGACAGACAGACAGACCGACAGACAGACAGACAGACAGACCGACAGACAGACAGAGTTACTTTCGCATTTATAATATTAGTATGGATTAGATTTTTTTTTTATTCGGATTTTTTTATGCTTATTTTTCTATGCTGATATTTTATTTTAATCTATTAATGATATATATTAACGAGTTTAAGGGAATGCCCTCTGTTATTTAACATACTGTATGTACAAAGTAAATAAATAGACTGTTAACCTAGGGTCGAAAGGATCAATTCCCGAGGTATTTAGACTCCCTCCACGCTCCATCTTTGGTTATAGTCCTTGTAGGAATTGATTCTTTTACCCGTATTAAACACTACTTTTCATTTCAAATAAGAGGCAAATAAAACTAGTTGTTTACCTATTTAATAAATTTTTTGAATTTCGTTACATAACAGATTAGCATCCCGGGTTTTTGGCTGAGTGAGTGCCACGCTCATTTTTCATTGGACTTTTAAATTATTCGTGTCGTTTACTAAATAAAAACGCGTGATTTATGTAGTAAAAAGTACATTCAGTGAATAATTCATAAAGAACAGTGAAATATTGTAGCATAGTGGCCACATCATGGCTTTGTACCAAATCTTGCTCCTAGTGTTCGGTTCGCGCGGCCGTCTTTTTTCGACATTAATAAATTCATTACGTGACATTGGCTAAATCCACAAACCGTGCGAAGCCATAAGAGAAAGAAAGAAGAACTGTTGATGATTTTAATTGAAATTGGCACAAAGTCATAACTACTGCCACACTACACAAAATACACTTTTTAAATTTTAAATATGGAACTCACGGCTTAATTGCTGCGGCTAATTCCGCTCAATGAGGTTTGCGCTAATATTTTAGAAATAACCGCAACATTTTATGAATTTCTTTTTTTTTTTACACAAAACTCTTCACAGCTGACAGCAGTTCTATTTTTAAAGTTTGTTCCGGCCCTTAAGTGGGAAGTAATTTGTTTGAATTTTTCCCTCTCTAGAGAGTAGCATTTTCCATCAATAATCAGATCAAAACAACTCTTTCCGAGAATTAGAATCTTTTTCACAACAAAAACATAGCAGTAATTTAAATAATAGCAGACGCGCCTTTGCAACTTGGTACCGAACCGGAGCATTTCTTTGGTAAAAATTAATAATAAGCTGTGCAAATATTTTATGTTTCAAGACCAGTTCCCAAAATAGGTTTAGGAGAGTGTTAAAGTTGGTAAGGAAGAAACTAATCGCGTCCCGATTAAATATAAATTTGATATTGTAAAATAAAAAGAATAAAGTGGTGTAGATTTTTCGAAGACACATTTCTAGCTGGGTAAAAACAGGTAATCAAGTTTTTATGTATTTGTCAAGTTCAACCGGTGTTTCTGCGAACAACTCCACCCCAAAAGATTCCACAGGTTTTACCTACATATGTATATTATTCGCAGGCAGACATAAGTTTCAAAATTGACCTAGAAGTTGAATTTATAGTTAAGTAGTCCATTCGCGTTAACTTTAGACAAAAGAGGTCCATAGCAGCAGCAATGCACAACATTTAAATTTCAAGATGATTTTATTTTTATTGAAAATGTCATGGTTTTATAACTAAAGGAGATGTTTCATTTTGGGCCACCACTATTTACGCTATATAGATAAAAAGGAGAAAAAAAAAGATTTTCATAAAAATACTACTAAATTAATTTGAATAAAAATACAAGTATATACAATTAATTATTTGAAACGTTTTTAGTGAGATAACCCTTTAATAAGGTAGCTATGACAGTGGTTATGACGTTTGATTAGCGACTTTGACAGTTCTATTTTCCCGTTGTGTTCGTGTCGAGTGTTGATTTGAGTTAATTGTGTTTATTTAATGGGCTGTATTTTCGCAATTCATGTTTTGTTTCTTTTCGCAGTCATATGTTGATGATAAAGTTAAAAGATGCTGTAGTTACTGACCCGGTAAAAATGGCTTCTCTATTTAACAGTCATTATGCAAATTTAACGCATAACGCACGAACTCAACAAAGTGCTGGTCCAAACTCTAGGGAAAATATAAGTGTCAACTCTATGTTCTTGAAACCTATGCTGGAAAGTGAAGTTCGACAGGAAATAATGTGTTTAAGCAATACCAGAGCAGAAGGATATGATGAAATTAGCACAAAAATCTTAAAAGCCTGCTGTAATGAACTGACTGGGATCTTAACTCACCTAATCAATATGTCATTTACATCTGGGAGCTTTCCCGATAAATTAAAATTATCCATAGTAAAGCCAATATTCAAAAAAGGAGATAAATGTGATATCGATAATTATCGTCCTATAACTTTAGTACCTATCTTCTCCAAAATTTTTGAAAAATGTATGTACAAAAGAATAGTTAATTTTTGCAATAAGTTCCAAATAATAATTGATGAGCAGTTTGGGTTTCAAAAAAATAAATCCACGTCTTTAGCCATTTTCACCCTTATGAAAAATATACTTTCGAATATTAACAAGAACCAAATCACTACTAGTCTTTTCTTTGATTTATCGAAAGCCTTCGATCTGGTGTCACACAAAATATTGCTGGATAAGTTAGAGAACATCGGGATTAGGGGACCTCCTCTACAGTGGATATCGTCATATTTATGTAATAGACAACAACGTGTCATAATCAATAAAATTACCAAAACTAAAGATATGACATCCTACTCATCGCAATATATGGTTAATAAGTATGGTGTTCCACAAGGAAGCGTACTAGGCCCATTATTATTTATTTTATATATAAATGACATCATAAAAATAACCAAGCATAAATGCGTATTATTTGCTGACGACATAACAATCATAGTGACATCTGATAGAATGAAAAGTACCATTGCAGATCATGAATTAGATATCAATAATACAATAGATATGTTATTAAATTGGCTTGACATGAATAATTTAAAAATGAATTTAGATAAATCAGTTTACATTCAATTTAATCAATCAAATAATAATAAATACAACATAAAATTGAATATAGCTAAAATTAAGGAAGTAACACATACCAAATTTCTGGGTGTTACAATTGATAAAGACATTAATTGGAAAGAACACGTAGATAATGTTAGCATTAGAATTAATAAATTCGTCTATGCGCTGAAACAGGTTAAAAATGTAACGAATTTAAAAACTGCTATTATTTCTTACCATGCGTATGTAGAATCTTTACTACGCTATGGTCTTGTGATGTGGGGTAATGGTACAGATGTAAATAGAGCATTTGTCGCTCAAAAGAAATGCATAAGAGCAATATGTGGCCTTCAACCGGATGACTCCTGCCAACCAGTATTTAAAAGACTTGGTTTGGTACCGTTACCATCACTTTATATTTATGAGATATGCATGTTTGTTAGGCAACATCAAGATTTATTTGTAAAAGCAAATGACATTTGTGTCCGAAACCGACGAGACCCCTGCAGGCTCGTACTAAGTGATATTCCGAGGCTATCTAAATATAGTAAAAGCTGTCTTGCAATGTGTGTACGTTTATATAATAAGTTGCCCAATGATATCAAAAACGTTAATACTACATTATTTAAAAATAAAATGTACGAATGGCTATCTGTAAATAGTTTTTATAGTGTAAAAGAATTCATTGACAAAAAATGTTAATGTCAGTTATATTCTGAAAAATTTGCATGCTTATTTTATATTGGCAAAACATGTTCGTTCTAAATTTTATTGATACCATCCTTGTATACCGTGTTTTTAGGCAAATAAATATATTATTATTATTCCTTTATTTTATTGTATATACATATAAATTACATTTTTAAATATTTCTACATAAAAAATACATAAAAAACATTTAAAAATATAAAAAATAGTAGCCCACCGGTATCGGGAACAGGGTCCAAGCTACCGGCGGTCAGGGCTCCAGAGAGAGAACTTCCTGACGATGCGAGCCGTGTCCAGCAGTACCGCTTTCTGAATCAAGCCCTTGATCCAGCTGCCTAACGAGAGCCTTCTGAGGTGTTGGTCGAGGCTCTTGGCAATTAAGCCATTGGCTGTCACGACTATCGGTACAATGATTGCTGAATCCACTTCCCACATGTCGACAACCTCGTGAGCCAAATCAAGTAACTTGGTTTGTTTATCTTTCTCAGCTTTCACGAGGTTCTCATCATGTGGGAAGGTTATGTCAACAATCATTGCACGCCGCTCTGATCGATCCACCAGCACTATATCAGGCTTATTGGCAATAATAGTCCTGTCAGTGATGATGGATCGATCCCAGTACAATGTGATATGGCCATTTTCGAGAACTGATTATTATTATTATGGTAGATAATATAGATACGATAGCCTTAGATACATGACACGTCAATCAATGTCACTGTCAAAATCTTATTTCGCTTATTGCTGACCACCATATTTATATTATTTATTAGTAGTTGTGTTGCACTCCTTGGTCGAGTTAAATTGAATCTGTATAAAAACTAAGCCAAAATATAGGAAATTAACATTAAAAACAGTTAACTATAGCATAACTATACCTATCATTAAGTGTACAATGTGCTGACCCAGGCTCCATACATTTCTGAAACATCTCCTTTAAACATCTCGAAGGATAACAATTTTAAGTAATGTAAAAGTAAGATAGTATTCACAAGTATAGACAGGTGGATGATAATCAAACAGAGCTAGGTATTTTGGTTGAAGTTATAATGGATAACTTGGTAAAATAAATAAAACGAAACCTACTATTTACCACAAAATGGGACCGGATTAGGAAACATTTGAAATGTAACTGATTCTTTCAGGTTTTTAATATGTACAATTTATTATTATTTCTCTTAAAGCCAAATTAAATTCAGAGGAAATATAGTTCAAATTAACTGTAACAAAGATATGTTATATAAACATATACTTTTATTACAAAGTGTACCTTAAAAACAACCTTTTTAACTTCTGTCTACTGCTGATAATATTAGATATAAGTTAAAAATGTTGTTTAGAAGTTAAAGGCTAATGGAGTATAGTAGTGTAGTATCCTGGGTATCACGCCACTAGAGTGTTTGCTATGCAAGGTCGGAAGTGGGCACTTACCCCTTAGTGGGCACGTTGGTGGGAACATACGGCTTGTTAGTAGCTGGCCTGGCTTTAGGCCGATTTTCTTTGTTGCTAAGCGTGGCTCGCTGCTCATTCATCCGCTCAGACTGGCAACGGAGAACCAGATCGAAGAACGACTCGGGGTTGTCCTCCGACTCGACGCGTTCGATTTTCTTTTTGGATTGAGATTCCACCTCCTCTTCAGCTCTCTTAGCATCGGGGGTAATCTGTGGACAGAAATTTAATTAAAATATAACCTCACAGGTGGGGAAGTGAGTGTAACATGGGTATAATGCGTGGTATATTCAAGATGAATATCCAATAATCATATCTAAGAATCAACGGGCATGTAAATATATTTTTAATAAGCGTGTTTTTTTTTACTACTCTTTTCATAAAAAATAATTCGACAAAGTCAAGATTATTAATGTAAAACATTTTAACATTAAACATTAGGTACTAATAATTACTTTATTAGTAATAATAAAAAAAAGTTAAAGTAATAGTTTACTAGTAATTAGTTTTACATTTAAACATAAGTTTTAAATATTGATTAGCATGAAATTAAATTACAGGATTTATCAATGTAATTGAGATACCTACTCACATATCTCATATATGCTAAACTGTGCGTTTTTGTAACTCATATTCCAGGACTTATTGTATTATTTTTACCTAAAGAAAGTACCGGGATACAAAATAAATATGTAACTATTGAATTCCCTACACACGACAAAACTAATCACAATTTACCTAATAGGTAATAAAAATAAATTTGGGTGATGTTTTAAGTACACAATAAAGATTTGATGGATTGATTGAAGGCGAGATTCATGATTTTACTAAAAGCACATTACTAATATAAAAAAGAGAGCGACCCTCTTTTAAGTAAAACAATCCTGTGTTAGGCCCCCACTCTTTAATAACAAATTATAAAATGGTAAATGTGGTGTACCAAGACAATTTTATCTATAAAAAATATGAAAAAGAAAAGAAATAATAATAACTTAAAAATACATACATATACATATCCTAAAATAGTGTGTAATATGTCTATGTAAGAAGAAGAGAGTGAAGGTGAGGGTGTATGTGTCTGATATTTATGAGTATATCACCTGGATCAAAGAGAGCTGTTCCATGCTCTGCCTACGGACCCTTAGAGCGTTGAAGGGCGTCCGGGGAGCGGAGTCATCGTCTGAGGGTGGGGCGGGGGGCGACTCGGCCTCCACCGGGAGCCCCAGGACTTTGCGCAGGTCGCTGATGTTCATCTGCGCAGTGGCCATGCCCAGCACGTCACCGAGCTGCAGATAAATATAAAAGCTGCTTGTAAATACATTACATACTCATTCTATTGAAATTTTGATTCTGTATTGTTATTGTAGTGGGTTGTGAAAATCGCAAACGAGTGTTAATAAAAAAAAAAAGTTTTTTTTAAATATACATCTGTCAGTTAGAATAGGTCTGAAATGACAAAGTTTCATAAAATGGTCATTTAATCGAGCAATTGGAATTTGGAGATGTATTTTCGAGAGATGACCATTATGCCATATGACTTTTTGACGTAGTTGTTTTTTGTTTGAAATGTATATTATATTTTTACATTTCTATTTATTTACTAAAGTAGAATCTATGCAATGCCAGCTGGGGGTGGCAAATCAGATCTTTCTCCGACTATTTTGTCTTACAAACTACACAAGCACATATACATGCAACACTATGTATTTGTAGTGTAGTGTGTAGGGCAACCTTGATTAGTATTTAGGGGAGTTCATACATGTTCTGCGAGATTTAGGAGGGGGGGGGGGGGGAGGGGCTGCTCCCTCCCCCTACCTACCTACGGCCATGAACAAATGCAATCCTTTATTTTATTGATATTGAGAGATAACACACAAAACGCATTATAAATTGATGAAAAAAAAGCATTTAAAGATTGTGATTCCCTGAGTTTGATTTAACCCAGATATCATTTGAGATATACAATACAAGAAGAACTACTGAGAGAGGAAAGGCACTATGAGATACTTTTATATCGGTAAGTATCTCAATTTCAACTTACATTTTACTTTGACGAACGCAATTAATAAGGAATCACAAGATTCAATCACGTTAATGCCGAGTTCGCCGCAAACAGTATAAATGCAATTTAAGAACTCTGCTTGCACTATTCACGGAACTGGATCCCGAACGACCCACTTCTTTCTGACTTGTTGACCGGATTTTACGCGGCACACCGGGAAATACTGAACCAACTTGTTAGTGAATATTTTTGCCATTTAATAAAACGCGCATGCGTAAGTTCGTCCTGAATTAACCAACCGATGCCTTTAGTTTTTGGCGCGATTGTTTCGTCTGCGGTCGGCAGCAGTCGGCTGAAGTCGGCGGGTCGTTTGGGTCCAGGCAAGTATGTTATTGTTGTCCCGAGCGACAAGTGCAAGCTAGACAGCAAAACAGTACCGCACTCAGGGCAATGAACCACGTGAGAATATGTGCAACAAATGCTAGCCGCTATTTTAAGACTCGATTGTTAGTCGATTGCAATTTTGTGATGAATATTTGATGAGTGTCCTAGCTTCCACGAAACCGCCGATGTACGAAAAACAATGTATGAAAAATAAAACCTCATCGTATGGCTAAACGATGAGGTTTTATTTTTAGGAACTAATCGGTCGTAATAATTGGTGAATAGTAATTGGTCGGTAATAACCAGTCCAACCAGGTAGGTCCAATTTCGAGAAAGAGGTGTCTCGTCGACCCCAGCTCGGCTGGGCAGCTTTCGGGCAGTTACGCTACATTTTCTCGAAGTCCAAGGTACCACAGGGTTTCAAGATTAAAGTCTTTGACTTGTGTGTGTTGCCAGTGATGACATACGGAACGGAAACGTGTTCGCTCATAATGGGCCTCATAGAAAGGCTCAAGACCAGAGAGAGAAACTCCGAGCATAGCTCTTTAGCTATGCTAGGAGTAGTATGCATGAATATGAATATTTGTACTGGTCTGGTCGTGCCTCGGAAAGCACGTTAAGCCGTTGGTCCCGGTTGCCCTACGAACATCTAGTGGCAGTTGTTACGGGTTGTTGGAGCCCTCAAAAGTCCTACAATTGGTCTAACTGCAGTGCTTCGATGTCGCCCTCAGGTTGTGGAGGTCAGACGGCAATCGCTTCATGGAAAATGTCGAAGTTTAGCCATATCAGCAGCTGAACTGGTAAAGCGAACCCCAGACTCCAAAGCTGAAAAGGCTTCGGATGCGACTGGGATTAACACTGGGATGATGATGATATGCATACAAATATTTGCACTGCGCGGGGATCGAACCCGCGCCTCCTTGCGCAGCGGCCGCGTTCGCTACCGCCACGTCACGGAGGCTGTAAGGTACCAAGGTAGCACAAAATTGTAGGAGAAGCCGAAACAATAAAGCTCACTCATCATTAAACATAATAATTACATGGAAGAACATTTATTGTGCCTTGTTTGTAGAGGTGCAAGGTAACAGGGTAGCACAAAACTGTAGAAGTCGAAACAATGAAGCTCATTCATTCCCACGGGAAAGACAGGAACGGGATAAAAAGTATCCTATGTCCTTCTCCTAGTTCTTAGCTACCTTTCCCTAACAATTTTCAACAAAATCGATACTGCCGTTCTTGAAAAATAATGTTGTATATAATATAATAATTATAGATAATACATGGAAGAACTTTTATTGTACCTTGTTTGTAGAGGTGCAAAGTACCAGGATAGCACAAAACTGTTTGAGAAGTCGAAAAAAAGTTTCCGAGATCACATGCTTTTTCAAGCAATCATCGCTATCTGCCGAGCTGATTTGTGAATCTAAACCACCCAGGGCGCCACTCAAACGGAATTATATATATAAAGAAATGAAAACTGCGGAGTGTACGTGACTTTTTTTTGGGATGTTTGTTTGATTCCATGATCGTTTACGCGAATATGCGATTGTCGAGTTTGTCACTTTATGTGCGTTTGACTCATCAATTGGCTTCAAGGTTGTAAGAACTCTCAACCAATGAGAGCGCCCAAACACGCTCGATGTGTATCATCGAGTCTCATAATGAAAACTGATGGTAGCCACACTGAGTGCCTAGTGTAGCTACCATGAGTTTACATTACGAGACTCGATCGTCGATAGCGAGCGCGTTTGGCGCTCTCATTGGTTGAGAGTTCTTACAACCCTGAAGCGGGCCAATCGATGAGTCAAACGCGCTCGATATCGACGATCGAGTCTCGTAATGTAAACTCATGGTAGCTACACAGTACAGTGCGAGTTTTACGTTAACGCGATCGACACGTTTATGACCTTCGGCGTTTTGGTTGGCTCGCCGCTTGGTGCGGCTCAATCAGAGCACCGAACTTCATAAACGTGTCGTAAAACAAACTCGAACTAGACACTCTGCTGAATAAAATGAATACGACACTCGCGTTTTCGCGCGAATGATCAATTCGATTAGGACCCACAGCGGGTACCATGAGTTTTCATTTCGAGACTCGATCATACGCATCGACCGCGTTTGGCACTCTCATTGGTCGGGCCAATAGATGAGTCAAACGCGGTCGATATCTATGATCGAATCTTCGTAATGAAAACTCATGGTAGCCACACAGGGGTCCGCTAATACCACAACCTTGTTACCATGTTCGAAACTCACTTCTTTGGATATGTTGTAGTGTTCGTTGGCGAAGTAAAGTGCTTTCTCATGGTTACCGAGGGCCGCGTGCGCGTTGCCTAGCGACCAGGCCGCGCGTCCTTCGCCTACGCGGTCGTGCAGCCGCCTCGCGGCCGCTAGGTGCCGTGCGTGGTACTGCTCGGCCGCGCGATACTCGCGCAGGAGCGTGTACGTGTTTCCGAGCGAGTAGCACGCTTGCGCCTCCACCGCGGCGTCGCCCAGCTCCTCCGCCAAAGATAAAGTCCGCCTGAAAATAGCCACATAACGCAACTATAATACCCGGCCGCTAAAATGACACAGCTTTAGAAAGAGTCAGTTAGTTTAAGTGACAGAGAAGACAGGTAATGGGGACCATTGCCTGTCTTCTGGATTCCTTTGTTCACGCACAAATTTAAGTTTTATCTTTTTAAGGAATTAGAAAAAAAAAGTTGTACTAAATATAAAATTAGTTTAGTTTGTGAACAGGACAATCGCGCGAAGGAAGTCGCGGACGGCCGCTAGTGAAATAAAGGGTGTAACTGACATCGACGCACAAACGAGTACCAAAACACAATTATTTTGATTAGATCAGGAGTTTCAGTAACATGAGCTCATCATGCTATTATAGAAAATAATAATTCTCAAATAACACAAGGTCTCTTTATTACTATTATATTAGGAATTTACTTCAGGACAATCGGCGCCAGTCAATATTTTCCTAAACCTTGATAGTGCATTGTGATTGTATTTTAAAAACATCCAAGTTCTCTGTATTTTATGGTGTGTAGTCATAGAATACATGGAAAAATTAAGTAATGTGTAAATTCATAGTGTGGGTGGTTCATAAAAAAAAAAGAATAGCATAAACAACTTGCTTACAAAAGCAACACTTATACTCCATTCGCATTAGCTATAGACAAAAGAACTTCATAGAATCAGAGATGCACATAATGTAATTTTAGAGATGAATTCAAACAATTTTAATATGCAATAGAAAAATACTTATTATGTAAGGTAAATACTAGTTATAAGATGTGTTTTAATTAACCGCTATTATAATAATAAAAAAATAATTACAATAGCATTATAGAACAAAATATATATATATACAATATGTAAAGAAAACCCTGTCCGACCCGTAAGGATAATAAAGGTTAGGTAAACACTTGACCAAATATAATATAAAATTTTACATAATCATCATAGTAACAATAGTAATGAATTTTGAAATAATCCTTTTTTCCCGGGAATTAATTCCAATTTCCCCGAAATCTGGTAATTTTAAAAAAGTGACAATACCGATATTATTATAAGCGAATAGCGACGCGACCACGTCACAGGTGCCGCGTGCCCTGCCCCCCCGCCGCCCGCGGAAAGGATTGCTTACAGCACATGTATTAAGTTACCTCTTTTTGCGAAATAATATTTATTTTTTTAGGGGGATTTTTTTTTTAAGTTTTGCCGTTCTTTGTGGGCGTTAGTAGAATCAGTTATCGATACCTAACAATACCTTCACGGATCGGACAGGGTTTTCTTTACATATTGTATATATATATAATGGCGTATCAACAAGTCTCCAACTTGTAAAAAAAACCGACAAGTGCGAGTCGGACTCGCACACCGAGGGTTCCGCCGTACAAACGTAGTATCTTTTGATCGTGTTAACTTAGAAGTTTGATTTTTTTCTCTGCTTAAAGGGACAATAGACCTAGGTATTTGGTATAAATTTCAATTTGATACCTTTATTCGTTCGTGAGAAATAAGGTAGTAAGTTTCATTTTATTAAAATATTTATATTATATTATATAACTAAAAAAATGTGATTTTCGCAATTTTTCCTATACCTATTTGCATTATATGACAATGCTTCTTGCCAAATTTCATGATTCTGAGTTTACGGGAAGTATCCTGTAGGTTTTGATTCCTTTGCGAGTGTCGAAAATTTGTTGAAAATATCGACATAATCGGCTGTATCTTTTGATGGGCTTGGCTTAGAAGTTTGATATTTTCACAGCTTAAAGGGACAATAGACCTGAGAATTTCATGTGAATTTCAGCTTGTTACGTAAACGCGTTCTTGAGATAAAGGGTCTTGACAGACAGACACACGGACAACAAAGTGATCCTATAAGGGTTCCGTTTTTCCTTTTGAGGTAACGCAACCCTAAAAAATAATTGTACATAATACAAGGCTTTATTCAACAGGGTAAATGACATTTCATTGATGACTATAGTCCATTCGGAATAAGAGTAAACCATTAAATAAACCATTTTAACAGTCAAGCGATTTTGAGTTCTATTGCATTGGTGGCGTATGAAGTGGTAGCTCTAGTAAATAATTGGGCAAAAAAATCCTGCTGTCACAACAATCATAATCAGCCTATAATGTTGCCATAGTTGGGACACTAGCCTCCTTTCGGTGAGAGGGAGTGTGCCGTAATCTACCACGCTGGCCCAGTGAAGGTTGGTAGATGTCACACGTCTTTGAAGTTTTTGGCTCTAGAACATGCCGGTTTCCTTACGATGTTTTCCTTCACCGTTTTAAAAGTAGTGGTGATGAAATAATTTACACAAAGTAAAATCCTCCTCTTCAAGGTCTTCCGTCAATTTTTAGAAGGCCTTCCAACATGACGTCTTCCGTGACGATCACTCCATAACTTTCGGCCCCATCGGCCATTTGTTGTGCGAGCAATGTACCCTGCCCACTGCCACTTAAGCTTTCTACACTTATAGTTGCCAAAACTATACAATATGTAAAAAAAACCCTGTCCGATCCGTGAAGGTATTGTTAGGTATCGATAACTGATTCTAACAATGCCTACAAAGTCGGGATAAACTAAAAAACAAAATCCCCGTAAAAAAATAAATATTATTTTGCAAAGAGAGGTAACTTAAAACATGTGCGGTAGGCCATCCAGGCGCAGGCGAAGAGGGGCAGGGCACGCGGCACGCGGTCGCATCGCTATTCGCTCAGAATTATACCGTCAAAAATAATGTTGTCACTTTTTAAAAATAACCAAATTTTGGGGAAGTTGGAATTAATTCGCGGGAAAAAAAGATAATTTCAAAATTCACTAGTATTGTTACTATGATGATTATGTAAAATTTCATAAATGTTATTTGGTCATGTGTTTACCTATATTTTTCTATCCTTACGGGTCGGACAGGGTTTTCTTAACATATTGTATAATTTAGGTTTACCTTCGCTCAATCAATTATTACGACTAATTAGGCTCCATAAAAGAATTTCCGGGAAGCGTTTAGCTTACATGCTTCGAATATAAATTAATTTTCAATATTAGGTAGGCATTATACTGAGATAAATTAGACATTTTTTTAAATGTTAGGAAAATCTATAACCACTAAGTACCGTAAAACGTATGAATAAAGACCAAGATAGAACTTTAAATTGGATTTCAAATTTTAAAATAATGTCCATAAGACCTCGTAAGTATCAATTTAAAATTTAACTATTCATTGCTGGGCGAGTGGGATTTGTAATTTAAATCGCAATGCACACAGCCGACTCCAAATAACGCGTAGAATTTTATGATTTTTAGAACCAGCTTTGTTTCCGCGATTTTGTCAATCTGGAATCCAGTACCTGTTTGCAGAAAATATCTGGGTTGGAATTCATAATGTGGGGACCAAAATAACAGGTTCAGTGTTTATTGATGGGACGTTAAATGCAGAGGAATTCCAATATCTTTGGACGTGTATGAACGACTGTAGTATTAATTGGACGATGCGCCAGCCCAACCTGCGGTGTCTGTGAGACTACGACAAACGGATGTTTTCCTGCATAATCAACGACGGTGGACACTTTGAAAACTTGACTACTGATGATTTGAATTTTGATTGTGGTGTGATATTATGAGTAATTCAATGAACGATCGCTTCATTCTTAATTAATAACGCTCAACTTAGTGAGTTTATGCCACTGATCGCTACACTACTAATCTTCATATTTTAATTTTGATGGACTAGTACTGTGCCGCAATTTAATGTCCTAGTTCCAAAGTCATATTGTATATATAGCACCCCTTACTGTCGAAGACCTATCCTATCAATTTTGTCATGAAAACTAACAGACAGAAGCAGAGAGAGAGAGAGAGAGAGAGAGAGAGAGATAGTATCGCATTCATAATAGGTATTAGTATGGATTTTATGAATTCAGTTCACTGTGGATGCGATTGCCGTGGAGACCTCGCCGAGCAACATTCTCATGCATACATGAATAAAAAGTAAAGTGTTACATATTAACCCACTGAACAGCTGAAAAATTCATGTATTTAAATTCAGCGCGCAGCTCTGTTACGTATTATTGGAATAAGCAAATAAATCATAACTGAAATACAAAATTACACTAAATACAATTTCTCTACAGTCTAAATTAAGCGGGTAAAACAGCTTGCTAGTTGCATTCCAAGCATACTAACAACTCTCTAATTATAGTCGCATTTGGCAAGGAGCGCTCAGCATTGGAGCTGTTTGTTTACACGACACATACGCGCAAACATTTCAATAACGAATAATGCTACGTATGTCATATCTAATAAACTTAGTAATTTCGCTGATTTGCATAGCTTCAAAATTGCTGTAGTCGTAAGGTTTGTGGCGTAATGTTATGCAACAGAAACGTTACGAGTTTTAATAGTGCCCTAAAGCTATGTTCATAGAGTTATAGCAACCAAATCAGCTAAGATACGTACTTGTAATGTTCAGCAGCATTTTCGAACTGCCCAAGGAATATGTGTGAGTTTCCGAGGTTGCTATTAGCACGCCGTTCGGCCGCTTTGTCGCCGAATTCCTTGGCGATCTGCAGCCGCTCCGTGTGGTAGCGGATGGCGCGTGCGAAGTCACCCAGCAAGTAGCACGTGTTGCCCAGGTTGCCGCAAGCGCGACCCATCGCCTGCCGGTCACCGAGGCTACGCATCAGCTCCAAATTCTCTCTGATGAGTAACAATGAAAGCAGAAATTAGCTTTAACGTATACCGGTTTGAATGACCCAAGTAAGGAAGTGCTTATGTATTTACAAAATGTTGATTACATGAATAGGCAAGTGGTTGAGAGAGCACAGTGTAGGCATGGATAGTGCGTGGGCGTCGATTTTCTCGTGTTAATTGAACTATATTGTCTACAAATCAAACTGGCAGCATGCTTATTAACTGTTTTTTGCAACTTTCATGTCAGATAAGTAATTTAATAATGTTGGGGACATTTCCTATATTTCCCTTATAAATATCCAGAAGTACTTAAAGCATAAAACGAATAAAATGAGAGTGAATGATGTCTTTTCCTAGCTCAAGTTTATAATATGCCTAATTGCTGTTATGCAATTATTCTGAAAGAGAGTCCATGCTTATGAAGAGTGAAAGCTCTCACTGCATGGCAATCGATAAAAGTGTATCGATGCTTACAATGATAAGAGTTGGTTATATTAACACAACTAGTAATTACACATTTTACTATAATAAATATACAATATTAGTAATGATATCCACTGCTCACACTGGACTGCAATAGGAAATAGTTGTGCCATTGAGATGATCAATACCCCAATAATAGCTACAGTAGCTCAGACTCATTATGATTATGATCTCTTACTTAAAAGCGATTTACGTGGTTCATATTGCTATATGAACCTGTTTTGGTCGGAGTCACAGGTCACAATATGTGCGTTTGTGTGTGTTAGTGTTACAAGTAGTGTTATATACACATTAAAGCAGTACACCTTTTCCAGTAACAGAAGCAAAAGGAAACTTATAAGTACTTACTCATAAAAGGCGACGGCTTGCATGAGACATTCCCGTACCTCCTGTGGAAAGTGCCCCGGGTCGTTCTGTCCCACGCGGCCTAACTGTTTACCCTGCGCGTGGTACACGTTCCCCAGGTTATAGAGCGCGCGCCCCTCGCTCAGCTTGTCTCCCAGCGCTCGGGAGATCTCTAGGTGACGCTTACAGCACTGTATCGCCTCCGCAAATTTGCCCATCACTTTTAAAGTGTTTCCTAAGTTTCCTGACGCTTTTGCTTCCCCTAATTTATCATTCATTGTCCTGAGAACAAAATAGAAAATGTAAAAGAATTTAGCTTACCTATTAATACATTAAACTTTAGTTGTTCCCATTCCCAACATGGTATCTGTAATTTTACTTTGGATTTATCGGGAAATCAGCTGTAAAGCTTAGAGCTTATTTCAGGTATACAGTTAAGTGTAGTTATGTTATTACAAAAGCCTGAATTGGTATATCTCATAGTCGCTAAAACATCTCAAAAATAATTACTACATACCTAGCTAAAGTTAGGTCGTGCTTATGATACTGCATAGCCATATTGTAATCTCCAAGATAAAAGTATGCATTTCCTAGCTGGCTGTATATGGCGCTGAGTGTCCGGAGATCGTCAGTACCAGCCTGGATGGCGGCCTGGAAAAAAGCCACGCCTGCGCGGCAGTCCCCAGCTTTACAAAGGCGCTCGCCCTCGAGAGCCAGTTCCAGACACATGGAGCCTCCATCGCAACTCTGGGAACAAAATATATGAAATAACAATTAAATTATAGGTCATTGAGTAGGTGGTGTGGCACATACATACTCAGGACTTTTAATTATATTCTTACATTAGTTATTGGAATCATAATTATGGGTTGTTCTTAAGCTTAACACATTACTTTGGAGTATGTATGGTTACTGGTTGTTACATAATAACACTAAGAACAAAAGAGGATGAGTCACTCTCATTAAGATCAGTTTCAACAAAATTATGGAGAAATGCATAACACCATGTAAACAATTATTCTTATTGACATGGTTCTGTGACTCATTAAACATTATGATGAATGCTTTAATCCAGTATGACTCATTCACTTCGGGCTAATGAACAAGTCTTGTCTATGATCGGTGTCATTGGATATTGGAGTGAGATGCTTTTTATTGCAATATGCTAACTGCGCATTCTATTATCATTTGCATAATAAATCAGTATTTATACTGGAATGATCAAATCAAATCAAATCAAATCATTTATTTCAAATGAACCAGTTACAGGCACTTTTGAATTGTCAGAAGGTCGGTCAGTCAATAAGATGAAGCTAGTCGCCCATTCCAAAGAGTAGGTACCTATGGAGAAGAACGGGCAAGAAACTCCATGGACACTCTTTTAAATTTTTAAGCTATTGTTACAAATATTTGATTACATCATTCATGTTGAAATCAACCGCGTGAGAACGATGCAGAAATATATTGTACGCTGAGAGCGTCCATTATGGAAAACATACAAAAATCAATTCAGAAATTAAAATACGCCGTGGCAGCTAAGAGATGACCAGTCCCCTCCGACGGCGTCCGTTCACGAACATGACGTATGGATCAGCATCATTCAGCTCAACCATATCGAAGGGAACCCAATGACCCAAAACACACGCCACCATCAGCGAGACATTTGAGTGAGCATGACATACTCTCAACAGCCAGAGCACAATTAAGTCAATAAAAAAGACTAACCCAACAAATAAATGCCTTACAGCACATTCGTACATTGTGCTCACACGTTTGCCATGCAATTATACAATACTAAGAAATTGAATCTACACAATGCTAAGATATTTTGTCCAAGGTTCAGCAGCTCCAACAGTGTTCCCGAATCTGTGGAAAGTTTAACTCCTGTGCAGCTGCAGCTCCACAAGTGCCGAACACCTCTGTCAGCGATACAATTCCGTAACGTACAATATGCTTGGCTACATAGTGTGTAATACAGGCTTTGACTAAATAACATAAACAATGAAGTTTATTATTTAAACAGGAATTAATTTATAGGAGCCATTATTCCTATTAACTTCATTATTGATATTTATTTATTAAGTTAGGATCTCTAACAAAGGATATATATACAAATCGTGAAAAAGTAAAAATGGACGACAATATCATCACAAAGGTGTACTCCTTCACTTACAGGATACCACAGTATGAATAAAAGAAATTACAAGTAAACAAAATTAATAGTTTAAAATAATAAAATTAAAATAAAACACATTTGGTAACAATACAAGTGGGTGATGTGAATTGTAACTTCTATTAGACTATTTCCAGCAGAAAATGACTATGTGTTGATAAACATTACAATATCAAAACAGACTTTTGTTACAAATGTGGCAATTTAAAAGATAAAGGAACACAATATTTAAATATAAATGAGAACACACAGAACAGCATGTGCAAGCAATCTTTGTGACAAAGTACACTGAGACAATTATTATGTACTCCAATTAGAATGAGGATTAAACACTGATTTATATGAAAAAAAAAAATGTCTTGATACAATAGAAGAAAGTAACAGTTCGTTATAATCCCCCTTATTCATAAACGTTGCTTAAAGTTAACTAGTGATTGTTTAACCATATATTTTTGATGTTTGCACATCACTTTAGTAAAAATTGCTTTTAAATGATTCATAGGCTATGAATCTGTTATGGTGAATATGAATCTGTTATTAAGTCAGTGTCAGTATCTTAAGGTGGCTAGCCCAAGTAGAATGTTTGCCATAATCAATGTAGTCTTATAATCAACATGCACATAGTTGTAATTAGTTGATGTTTTCAAAATGAAACAATATTTGGTACTGATGACTTTTGGCATGGAAGTATTAAATCATCATGATTGAAAATAAAAAATATAGTTTAACTTATGTCCATAAATGTTAATAAGGCATACATAACAACTAAAACGTACGTTGTGAACGCAAAAAAGTTTTAGCAGAGAGGAAATTAAAAAGTTTTCAAACTTTTAAGTCATTCTTTGTGTCAAACATATGTTTTTAATTGGTGTCACTGAGCCACTTTACACCTAATGGAGAGTGGCATACGTTAGTGTGCGCTCATCGTACAGGCCCGGCGGGAATAATGTGTCGCATGCGGATGTCCACACATAGAGGTCACAGTTTCCGTATTAGGTTCCCCTTCGTAATGACTCACTACTAAATTATATTAACGGGAAAACTAGCCATTTTAAAGAGGCACCAGGTCATAATGCTATTCATTGATTCTTCTTCAATATACATAGTAAAATATTATAATATGCTAGCGCAAATAACATACGCTGAACTTACCTGTGCGTCAGTTGAAAGGTTCTCGGCGCTAGCACTAACAGACATTCTCCGCGTTTAATTGACAACGAAAAGATAAAGCTAACTAAAAATGTCAATACACCATCAGAATATTCTCATAGTTATTGTTTTTAATTTACTTTGTTAATCTAACTTCGCTGGGTGGGAACAGTCGTTGCACAAGTCAAGTACACACAAGTAGAACGGCATCAACTCAACGGCATGGATCATTCACACATATACAAATTGAGAGTATTTGATTGGGTACACACCTACACATCGTAGGCACACAACATTGTAAAGTCTTTATGGAACAGCTTTTTTTTTTAAAGAATGAACTAGATTAAACAATTGACTGAGTGAAACAGAGTAATGAACGAACAATTCAATGAAATAGTCGATTTTTTTACCTTTGAACTAATGATATTACAAATAATTTATTCCAATGTATGTATTATTATAAATAAATAATATGATAAGAAAGAATAATTCAAGATTTTTCATTCACCTTGCGATAACATTAATATTTAATAAGTGGCAAGTTAAAAAACGCAATGTGGCGAGTTTAAAAAAAAAGCAACTTGCCATTGTCAAAAAAAAAACTACCAAATGGTAGAATTGTGCTGATAAGTCGAAGATATTAAAATTATTTACGATAAGTGAATGTGAGTATAACTAGGTTGTAATAAATTGTAATTCTGTAAAACCTGCGAGTATCAAAGAAGCTAAATATATCTTATGGACATACAGGTTCTTTTGGGTTGAACGACTTGGCAGATTCTTGAATTTTAATTTGTTCCAATTTAAGACACACTTCAAAAGAACATTGTATTGTGGTAATATACGCCAGAGCTACAATCAATAAATAAATAAAATAAAATAAAGAGCCTTTTATTTCTTGCTTTACATAATACAATTTCAGTATCAGTGTGCATGCAAAAAAAAATAATAATAAAAGAAATTAAAATTAATGTCTGATTAGCAATTAATTAGATAATAATAGTAATAATTATTCCAATCCATTATATTTTTGAAATTTCATTTAAATAAAAGAACAGTATCATCATCATCATCATTTCAGCCGAAAGACGTCCACTGCTGGACATAGGCCTCCCCCAAGGTTCTCCACGACGACCGGTCCTGCGTCTCCTGCATCCAGCGGTTTCCCGCGACCAGGTCGTCGGTCCACCTTGCCGAGGGCCTACTCACGTTGCGTCTTCCGGTGCGTAGTCGCTACTCGAGATCCCTTCGGCCCCATCGGGTATCGGTCCTACGGACAATGTGACCGGCCCACTGCCACTTTAGTGTTGCAATTCTTCGGGCTATGTTGGTTAGGTACTATCGTTCTTCTACGATTAATTAATTATTGGAATACTTATTTGAAGTTAAAGTTCAGTTAGACATAATAATAATATAGTACCTACGGAGGTCAGTTTGAATCCAATCTCAACAACTTCATAACATATACAGTAATCATCATCATCATCAACCTTTTTATAGTCCCACTGCTGGGCACAGGTCTTCTCTCACACAGAGAAGGATTGAGTGTAATCAGTTTTTTAAAATAATTTATCATTAAAAATAGTAGTTAAAAGTTACTTGATATTTTCAAATAAGTTCTGTTTACATTGAGAATAGAAGATGAATTGAAACTGAGCGGTGATTTTACCACATATAACTATTTTATATGTATGAAGCTTAAAACTTAGCTAAGAGATATACACTATACAGTCGTTAAATATACAAATCAATTTTTCTTTAATAACGTCATTAGTCATAATATCATAATGTCAGGGGATCTCAAGTGCTTTTATATTAAGACTATCAATGGATTCTTCATTTGAACTTAGCCCGAATAGGGATGTATTCAAGGTATGAAAATCAAAAAATAATTAGTCCGTTTTATCCATACTAATATTATAAATGCGAAAGTAACTCTGTCTATCTGTCTGTTAAGCTTTCCCGCTTAAACCTCTCAACAATATTTGTCACTGTGTTTACATTAGCCTACATAAATTACTAGTAGGTACCTATCTAAAGCATAGGTCACTTAAATTGTAGTCAGACGGAGACACCGCCGCTGGCAAACAGAATGACTGCTAATGATATTATTATATGGAAGCTGATGACTACCACAATAATATAAAGTTTAATAATAATAATAACACAACACCGTCAACGTCAACGGATCACATTCAAATAATTTACCACTCTAATATTTAATAAATTAATTAATAGTATTTTGTGCATATATATATATATACCCACTGTAAATCTTAAATCAGTAAAAACACTAATCAGTACATACAATAAAAATAATTGCAGAAATAAATATAATGGACAAACCAGAAAATTCAACACAAACAAGACAGGATGACAGAACATGTCACCTAACAACAAGAAATAGAAATTTGGAAATATAAAAATGTGAAGATATGATGACAAGATCTGCCGCTCGACGTGCACGCCCACCATCTCCGGACTCGTTGCTCAGCTCCGCCTCGCCGCCGCCGGCCTCCAGCGTCACTGCGCTATGACCATCCCGGCCGCGGCAGTTGCGTCGAGCTCGAGCGACAAGTAGGTCCACCACCACCACCCCCACCACCTGTTTGCCGACGGGGAGGACGCCGGCCGCCGGAGTGCTTAGGACCTCGAGGCCCATCGGCTTCTGACAGGGTCCCAGCTCCCGGCGGAAGTGTGCAGCGCATGAGATGGACACAATCCATCAATGAAAATGTCATGCGCTCATACTATGGGGCTACAGAGGGAGGAAACAACCTGACCGCGTACCGTGTTCGAATGTTCTCTCTGTTTCAGGTGCTTGAACCAGCTGTCAACGTTTCGGCACAACGTCTATCGGATCAGGTACAGTCTGTTTCGAAAACTATTAATTAAATAATACTGTTACTTTTTTAGATCTAAATTAATTATAAGACTTATAATCATTATAAAAATTAATAAATATATAATAAATTAATATATAAAATATAAGTATTATATAATATTATATTATTATAAAAAAATCACTTATTGAGTAGCAGTATTTCTTTATTAGCAGTTTCTTCAGCATTTATTGTCGTATTTTCAGCACCAGTTTGTATATAAGGCCATGCATTCTGGCATGCTAGATCTCAAACTCCCCACTATCCAGCAATTCATGAAACGCCTTTCCAAGCGTTTCTTTGACACAGCCGCTGAACATCATAACCCTCTGGTTGCCGCAGCAGCAAAATACACCGACCTAGGCACGCTCTCACTGACCCTGATGACCCCATAACCCTCCTCCAAGAGGCTAATAGGGCCACTAGCACAAAATACAAAAGACCGACCTACTGACCTTACCGCCGAGGTCCATCGCGACGCGTTCAACGTAGTAATCCCCCCCCCGATCCTTTTCCGATGAAGGCCAGCCCGCGCCGCGGCTGAGCCTGTAAATATAAATTTCCGACTATGACCTCTGAGTTTGTTTCGGCCGTTTCTTCTCAGAGCTAGTACTAGGAAACGCCGCGGTCATCAAACCGAAATAAAAAATAAAGTCCGATCCAGCCGTCCCTTGCTGTTCTTCTAGCGACAACCTAAGCCGAGGTTCGTACCCCACAGGGGGTGCCCTTAGCGTGTAGTCGCTTAGTTTTTAGTAGCCCTGGCTGAAGGCTTTAAATTCACTTAAGGCAGCCACAGGATAGTCCGGTTAAGTAGTCCCGACCTCTCAAGGTCAACTACGAGATGCCATATTAAAAGAAAGAAAAATCTGGCATAATGCTCGCATGCGGCCTCGCGGTCATTTGTCAACAAACTTTTTCTTGTCCAGGTCTACCAGCAGCTTAAAATGACGAAGAAAATCAGCTCCCAGTATTGAGGTTTTTTTGTCTGCAACGATGAATGACCACATAAAGTCTCCTCGTAAACCAAGATATAGCCTTATAGTTTTCTGTCCGTAAGTCTTGATTGGTGTATTGTTTGCCGCGTATAAACTGTAGGCGCTTGGAGTTTTTTTATTCTTGTTTTTCTCGCTCAAAACTGAAATGTCTGCGCCTGTGTCCACGAGGAAACGTTCGTGAGTGTTACGATCGTGTACACAAAGGCGATTACTGGTGTACGGGACACCGACGTCCGCCACGGACGGTGTCGTGTTTTCCGATGGCCTTTTCCTTCTGCAGCATGGCGACTCACAGCGCTTTGCTTCGTCTCCATAGCGGTAATGGTACCAACATTTCCAGTTGGCGTCTCCGGGTTTCGGTGCCGATCCACGCTGCGTTGACTGCGAACGTGAACGGGAGCGAGAACGTGGATTATGCTTGCGACGACGGTACCTGTCTGGTGGCCGTCCTCGACGGAGCTCAGCGATCTCCAGCGTAAGCTTTTCAACCTGCTTGCTGCCAGTGTTTCCAACTGTGTCATTGATGTCGTAGATGATGAAGATGATGTTGGTGCCGTGACTGCTGCGATACTGAGACTCTCTTCAATGTCCAACGATGATTCCTTGTTTACGGATAGTACAACTCGGACTTGTGCGGGTAGGTGGTTTAACCATTCTATCTTGAACCTTCTTCTGTAATCGTGCCGCTGGCAAGTTCTCGCATCTTCCTTAACAGATGGGATGGCTTCTGATCTCCCAGCTCTAAGCCGCTGATAAGTTTTTGGAAGTTTTTAACATCCGATTTGTCGTAGGCTTCAAGTAGGCACTGCTTAACTTTTTCATATTTCCCGGTCGCAGGCGGGTTATACAATATATCGGTGAGGTGCTGCAAGTATGCTGTTTGCAGCTGTTGTAGCAGGTAGCGGTACTCCTGGTCATCTGAGGTCTTTAATGGATCATTTACAGCTTCGAATTGGATGAACCAGGCACGGGGTATTTCTCTCCAAAAGGGTAATAGTCTTGACTGCACGGATACTGCAAATACATCGTAAGTCGATTCGGACTGCATCTTCCCTTGTTGTTCCTCCGACATTGTCGATTGCACGATCGCCTTCTTTAAAATTCGGGGTCACCAATTGTGGGGTACTTCCCACGATTTGTTTGAAGCTTGTGGGTAAAATATAAACAAACGATGGAGATTCAAATACAAACGTTTTACCTGAAATAAAACGTAAATTAAATTACTTACCTAAATTTGAAGCCTAATAAACATGAGAGAGAGGCCATCGTTCTGTCCCTTTTTCGCGTCCTTTCCCCCTCCTAGTCGCATACTGTCCCCTTCTCTGTCTCTCTTTCCACCACCACTAGCAGGGGGGGTTCACATTAGCAACTGAAGTGACTAATGACATCTTTGAACGTGAACAGCATACCTAAACATTGGTTGGTACCCATGGCATGCCGATAGGTGCCGCTATAATAAAATTTAACTTTTCTAACTAGATTGTCGATAAAGCAGTGCACTGTGGTTTGTGGTCACGGCTTGCACGTGTTTCTTTGTTACGTATTCATTTTGCGCATGTTTCTTGGTTTTCGAGAGGATTTCTGTGTTAGTGACGTCGAGTTGAGATCTCTTGGGACCTCCTCCATCCTGATAATCAGTCTTACCCGGAAATCAGTTCAGCCTTCGCAGTGTTGTACCTGTGCGCTGTGAATTGTGATTCCATAAGAAATCGTGAAATACACTCTTATAATTGCGAAAAGACGCTTGTGTTCTGTGTGTGTGTCTTTTAAAATAGAAAAACTGCCGCATCACTGTGCTCTTGGATGTAAGAACATAGGAAAAGTTTTAAAGTAATAAATAAATATTGCGTTATTATATTCTATTAAGTGGTTTTATTTCTATTATACTCATTACATTAATGTTACTTCCGCTAAAAGCTATTTTGTTTCAATGATTTATAATCTCTGTAACTTACTTACTTTACTTTACTCGGAGGTAGGCATAACATCAGCTGCCGGCGAAGTTACCACCCACCAGACAAAGTCTTGCCGCCAAGCGATTCGTCGTGTTCCGGCATGATGTCTGGTGAAGCCGTACGGAGGACTGGTCTGAGCAGTTGTGGTGCGATGTGTGGCGGGTACGATGCGCCAAATTTTGTTGTGTCGGGAGTTTGGTCGCGGAGAGTCTCCAGATCAATCTCCCTCTAGCGCAGCATCATTTGGTCGTGTTGGTCTTGGGTTTAACATTGCATCAACTCGCTCAACTGCCGTCATCCTTCCTATTCCGAAGTTTTTTTTAAGTGAATAGGCTTAATAAACTAGTGCGCTTTACCATCAACGATTGCATCACTGCTTACCATCAGGCGGGATTGCAGTCAAGCACTAGATTAAAATTATTAAAAAAAAAAAAGAAAACTTGCTGAAACAAAATAGCTTTTAAGGAAGTAACATTAATAACCTCTAATCAATAGGACCATACAATATATTGACGTTAATGTACGTTCAGAAAACCAGGGGGCGCTTTGAAACGATATGCACAAAATTCTCTCGAGAGGGCTCTCTTTTACCCTATTATTATTATACTCTTTGACCACTAGAGCAGTTGCAAACGTCCGCGTCGGTTTGCTTTTGGATTTACCTCATTGATGTTTTTGTAGAACCAGGCAGAATTTAAATTATTAGGCTTCAAATTTAGGTAAGTAATTTAATTTACGTTTTATTTCAGGTAAAACGTTTGTAATATATAACTTGACCGTAAATTTGAAGCCTAATAAACATGAGAGACGTGTTTGTTATCGCCTGGTGGTGGTGGAGACGTCAATGTGATTATTTGATTGAAGATTTAGATCACACAACATTGAAAAAGGAGAAAATATTGATATTGTGCTATTCAGGCGGGTGAAAACAATATATAAATTCTGGCATACATGTAAACGTATGTTGTTATAGAGGTTCACAGAATAAAATTGTCTTATTTTCAGAAAATATCCTTTACAAATTAAATCACAAGAAAAACAAATAGCGAAGTCCAAGTGGCTCGCTCACTTAATTAAATAGGTGTGCATACATTTTAAGTGATTACTTAAATCATACTGCGTTAAAGTAATTCAAAATAGAGGTTTGAGCCTATGGTCTGCTTTCCTTACTTTTTCTTTTTTTTTTTTTTATAGTAAAATCGTCTACATGTATTTTCTGATCTCTGGAGAGAATTTCATCAACTGAAAAATGTTCGTACCAACTTTTTGAAGCTACAGCAGCCCTAAAACTTCCAGCTGGGGCTTCAATCCCAGCAGCTTTTAACACTTTTTTAACCCATTTAGCTATAACACAACGTGAAGCAGGTCGAGCTTTACCATAAGCAGTAACAAATAAATTATTACATTTAGCTTCATTTCTCCTGTTCTCTCCAACTGATATTAACTTTAAAATCCAATGTACTGGATCCAAGCATTTATTGTTTTTATTGATCACTAGCTGCTGCCCGCGGCTTCGCACGCGTGGACTACAAGTAATATCACAGCGGGATAAAAATTAGAGTACTTAAGTTGTATTATATTTTATTTTTTATGGTAGTAAAATATAACAGAAAATATTATCTAGCTAGTACTACTATTTATAACTATAATGCCTCTTTATAAACAATATTCGATGTGGTCTGGTTTGGAACGTAAACAAATAGTTTGTTTGGTTGACTCACACGGGAGAAAGCCACATAGAGCTGGCCGTGTGAGAAACAGCCGACGCTGAGATCTACGCCGGCAACACGCAGCGTCTGGCCTTGGGCTTTGTTTATGGTCATAGCGTAACATAAGCTCACTGGGAACTGTACGCGTTTGAAATTGAAAGGGTAATTATTGGGAATCAGTGGAATTCGTGGTATAAAAACTCTTTGACCGGCGCCACATCCCGACAAAATCTCCGCTTCTATAATGTTACGCTGCAGAGAAATAACTTTCAGTCTTGTCCCGTTGCATAATTTTGGGGGACTTAGATTTCTTAACAAAATAATTGGGACGCCAATTTTTAAAGTAATGCTGTGAGCTGGAAGTCCGGGAGCGCTCAGAGAATTAAGAAATTCAACGGGATAATTGGTAGCGTCATCTTGCTCCATTACTCTATTGATAGAAGTATACTCTACTACTTCTCCTTCAACATGGTTGAGTATATCCAAGTTGATTCTTACTGGTCATTTCGCGGAGTCAAAATTGCTCTTTCGCAAAGCCATAAGTTCTCATGACTTGTTATTTGATTTGCTTCACCATATACGGAGGAGATAAGTTCTTCAATTGAATTAACAGTGTGGCAGAGATTTTCAGATAATACAATTTCCCCTTCTTCTTCCGGATATGTTCCTTCGCCAATTTTCAGCAACAAATCAGAAAATTCCTGAGCGTTTGTGTTACCTCCTGTTCGCGCCCTCATGTTCACCGTCAAGTGCATCCTTGTGATGTGTCGCCAAAGACTTGAGCTCTTTAAGCATGCTCTTAACTCGTCGGCTTTTGTTCCTCGTGGTACTACTGGTAGCGTTTGTCTAAAATCCCCACAAAACAGCATCGTTACGCCACCCATAGGTTGGTCATTTTGACGGATATCTCTGAGAGTTCTATTAACTGCTTCTACAGCTTTTCGGTGTGCCATAGTGCACTCGTCCCAGATAATTAAACAGCAATCGCGTAAAACTTTCGCTTTATCACTGCTTCTAGAGATACCACATACAGGATGATCACTTATGTCCAAATCTATGGGGATTTTAAACATTGTATGAGCAGTTTTACCGCCGGGTAGCAAAGTGGCTGCTATTCCAGACGACGCTACAGCAAGAGCTATTTTGGCTTGTGCTCGTAATTGTGCCAATATTATTTTAGTGAGAAAGGTTTTTCCCGTCCCACCAGGTGCATCTAGAAATATAATTTCTCCTGTAGCATTCTCAGCACTGTGACATATTCGGTCAAATATAGTGCGCTGTTCTTCAGTAAGACTGTGGACTCCGGTTCGTAACGTTTCAGCTAATTCAGCTGGATCATAATTTATTTCTGCAGCGTATTCTCTATTAATACGTTCCCCTTCTATGGTCGGCGCTGGCAAACCATACTGAGGGAGAGAATCACCACCCATAGATGTAACTAAATCTTGTACAGCTACTAAGCATTGATTGATAGCAATATTTCGTAATCTGTGGTTAAGGTCACCGTCAATATTTTGCCTTATATTCCTAAAAAAGTCTTCCCCTAGTCTATCTTGATATTTTTGCCACAATTGCTCAGCATTTGAAACACCACAAAATACCAGTAATACAGCAAATAAATGACGCAAGCGGTGTGGACAATCACTGATGCATGCATCGGCTAGGGCGTCATCCCAATGCTGGTCATCTTCGAGTAAATTTCGGGCTCGGCAAGCATCTCGATAGGTAGGATATTGGACACCATTGACCGTTCGAAGGTCGGCAAATGAAGTAGGCCCCCGCACTGTATGCAAAAGCAGGCGCATATAGAAGCACTCTGCATTATTTGGGTGGACCGTGTACACTCTACCTATGGCGTGTTCTTTATATATACCGGGAATACCATCTACAGCTCTGCCACGCCTTCTTCGGTTGAAAACGCCTTGTTGCTTATTATAGGTGTAATACGACGGAACTTCCTCGTACAGTAGAGTTTTGGCGAATTCGTCGATTTCACAAAGCCGAAAGAATGCCAGCAAAGTAGTTTGTCTTGGGGTTTCTAACCGTTCTGCAACATTATCAGGGTTGAAATATATTCTTTGTCCCCCCTCGAGATGAATATCTAGATGTGTCACTGGTGGCGATCTTTCATGAATTGGAAAACTCAAAATGCGCCATACCGCCTCGGAAGAGCTAATATATCTGCCTGCCTGAAATCTAGTTATTTCGTCATTTTCAATATGTCTAAAAGCAAACGTGGCCTGGTCACTGCCTTTATTTACATATTTGCATATATATTTAATAGATTTAACGCTATTGCACATTTCTACATTGATATGTCCTTGAAACGTTTTGCTGAGTACGGGTGAATAGGGCACGACCCATCTATTATCGATAACTACTTCATGTCCATTTGATCTTATTGTAGCCGTAAACCCACCATGCTCGGGTGCCCGTCGGCGGTAAGATGGATAGCCGTCTTCACCCGTTATCGTGTGCTCTGTCAGTGCTTTAGGATATCTCTTAGAACAGCGACCGTCTTTCATGCACGGAGAGTTTCTATTCATTGCCTCGCACGGTCCGTGCACCATGTGTGTTTTTATGATGTCATACAATACAGGATCCTGGTTACGATCCGGAAATTCAGCATTTATCAATTTGTCGACATCGTTAGGACGAATTTTCTCCTCTAGCCATAGCAAAATATGTGCGTGAGGCAAACCACGCTTTTGCCATTCTACGCTATACATATAGCACAGAGCTGATCCAAATACATTTTGTTTAGTGAGCAGGTTTATCATCAACTTGAGCTTTAAATGGAAAACCCTTGCTATTATGTCATGACGATCATATGACTCTTGATTTTCAAAGAGTTCCTCTGTTATTTCTGTCCATTTTGGATTCGTCGTGAATGTAATAAAAAGGTCAGGTCGGCCATATTTTCGGACATAACAGAACGCGTCCTGCGTACGTTCGTGCATGTAACGGGGCCCGCCTGTAAAACTGGATGGGAGAATTACTAATCGCCCCAGATTTTCAGTACCACTGTCGTTTTGCATAGCATCTCTTAGGTGCACATACTCTTCAGCACGTAAGCGTCTTTGGTTAGTGCGTATATATACTAAGCGTTCTGTCTCAATTTTAGCGTACATATCTACAATGAATTGGCTGAACAGCCCACGAAATCTTTGCAAGTGAGCAAAGCGGTTTTGTCGTATTTGCAGCAGGTAAGCGTAGAATTGTTGTGCTGAAATTTTTTTTGTTAAGTTAGGTAATCTCGTTATAGGGTTAACTTGATGCAATCCAAAGTTGTATCCGTCTTCCCCGTGACAATAAATCAAGGGGTATTGTAATGCATCGTAAGACCGATGGGTTTCACAAATACGGTGCAGGTGGTCGTCTCGAGTACGTAGCACGATATCACGCCGCTCGCATTCTTGGTCCACTAAAACAGCTGCAACTTCATTTGCGACAGGGGCATTGTATCTACCTGGATGTCCATCAATGGGTCGTTTGTCTGCGCTTATAACAAATTTAAAATCATCGTTTTGCCCTTGCGGAACAGACTCCAATGCAGCTTTAAAACTATGCACATACGGGTTGATTTCATGCAGCAAATTTTGAAGCAGGCAAATCAAATTATTGTTAAGTTGTGGAAAAATTTGGTTTCTTATATTTGCCTGTTCATTATAATCAGATATGAAATATATTTGAAGAAACTTGGGTTCGTTTTCAGGCAGTAAAGAACCTATTAGGTGGTAAACCTGCCCCTGAACCTTAAAGGTGGGCATAAATGGCCCTTCCGTTATTTTCTTTGCACCAAACGATGTCATCTGGAATGCATTATTATATGAACGAATATTTTCCAAGAAGTGTTTAGATTGTGGATGATCTCCATTTAGCAGCGCTTTTAAAAGTTCTGGCGGCTCTAGAAACAATGAAATATGTACTTTTCCACTCGCACAACACATTCCGCTGGTTTCTTTTTGCCATCTGAGAGCTTCACAAAAATCACATTTTAAAATCATTCCACCCACAAATGAAAATGAAGCATAATCAATTCTGGGTGAGTATGTAAACCCACTTTTTTCTTTTTCTGTCCAGGGGTATTGTTCGTCAGAATCAAGGTCAAACTCTTCAGATGAAACCGACCTTCTGTTGAGTAAGTGTCGAAGTCGATCGGACTCCAAGCGTGCTTGACGTTGTTCTTCTGATTCATGCTGTCTTATTTCATGTATTCTCTCTCTTTCTCTTAGTAACGAATCCTCACGATCCTGGCGCATAAGCTCATAGTTTTCCCTGGCCAATTCTAATCGTTGCTGGTGTTGATCATCCCTTTCTAAAGCACTAATAATATTTTGACGATATCGAGCGTTACTTAAGCGTTCCTCACGTTGGGTAAAAGTTTGTGAGGCATAAGATAATGTATGGCGCTCGCGATCAGCTGTTAGACGTACCTCTCGTTCTTGACTCGTTTCTGAGACTCGCGACAACGCATGACGTTCACGATCGGCTGTTAGTCGTTGCTCTCTTTCTACGTTGGTTTCCAGCGACCGAGAAGCAGACGTGCGGGTGCGTTGTGAGCTTAAGCGGGACTCTCTTTCCGTAAACGTCTCTGAGACTCGCGACAACGTATGACGTTCACGATCGGCTGTTAGTCGTTGCTCTCTTTCTACGTTGGTTTCCTGCGACCGAAAAGCAGACGTGCGTGTGCGTTGTGAGCTTAAGCGGGACTCTCTTTGAATAAACGTCTCTGAGACTCTAGATAAAGAATGGCGTTGCCGATCAGCTGTTAGTCGGGCTTCACGCTGAGAAGGATTTTCCATAGCGCGAGCAGTAGCCTGGCGGTGTCGAGTCGCAGTAAGTCTTGCCTCATGATCATCGTTACTTTCTTGGGATCTAAACAACCTAGATCTTTTAGCTTCTCTCGAGTACTGAGAAAGATTTGACCTTTTTCTAGGCATTGTGAAGAAACAAACCGTGAAAGTATTCGCCGATAGAAATATATATTCTTTTGAAAATGCACTTTGTGGTTATTTACGAAATAATCGGAATTATGACAGAATGACTTTCAAATATAAACAGATAGGTAACGTAGTTACAAAAACAATGCCTTTCGACGCTAGACAGCGCTGCATGTTAAACTTTTTTTACTCTACGCTATATGACGCCATGGACTCTTCCGTGATTTTGTGATTTTCAACAATGGTTTTTAACCATCCCACGGGAACCCTTTAATATTCCGAAATAAAAATTATCTAAGATGTTGACCAGGGATATTAGGTATTACCATGCAAAATTTCATTCAAATCCGTTCAGCCGTTTCGAAGATTAGCCCGTGCAAACAGACAAATAGACAAACAGACAGAGAAATAAGAAATTCTAAAAATTTTTTTTTTTGTATTTTCCTTTTATTTACATCACCCTGACTTCGTTTTAAGCATTTTTTTTCATTTGTACAGACATTCGACCTCTACGATTTTATTATATGTATAGATTAACTTCCAACCTGATTGACGATAACTTGTGAAATCAGTTTTTGAGCCAAAAATTGGCCAAAAAAATAACATAATCATTAGTAACTTAGCAATTATTAGAATTGATACTCAAGAGGGTCAGGTCATGGACCCTATGACCAGAACACAACAATAAGAGGCATGCTGTGTGTTTTGATACCTCATAAACTTTATCTATATCAGGATTCTGTTGACATAGTACAGATAAAACTTTGTTATATCCCGAACTGGGGCCTTTGATGGTTTTGGACTAGCTAGTGCTATAGATTTTAATATGCGCTTGACAAAAGGATGTCGACTCAGCTGTTCTGATGACTCTGGCAAACATACAAGTTGATACTACGGCTTTATGCACAAGTATAGTTTTGTAACAGAGCCCACTATTTTGATAGAGATCAGATAAAAATCTAGCGAACGCCGAACCGGTTGGCTCGCTTACAGACATATGATTCAGTGTAGTCCATTTTATCCAACGAGCCCAGACTGGTTTATATGGTCTCATAGTAGACGGACGCCAGCTTTTCATAAGAAGATTCTTTTGTTGGGTCGTCCAGTCACTCAGTTTTTTCGTTCCACCCCCACATCTCCAAACCTCCAGTGTAATTTTGCTGGTCTTGAAAGGGGAGTTGTTGGTTGAGGTGTCTACTAGCACTTTGCATAGGTTCCTGATCGTCCAGGGGCAGTCTGTTGTCCGATTACTCAGGTCTGGTCTCCAAAAGACTTGATGCCATTTGGGGGTGACGATCAGAAATATTTCGCTACATTTGTTCAGATGGATTAGCACTTTGGGTATCAAGAATGGTGGCGGAAAGATCCATGCCAATGGATAGTCCCAGATCCGGCTGAAAGCATCTTGAAACTCTGCTTGCTGATCCCGATGATCCAAGGTGCAATACCTGGGGACTACGTGGGCTCGCTGAGACGCGAACAAGTCTATCACCGGGGTTCCCCATTGGGTAAATATTAAGAGCGTTGCTCGGGGGAGTAACTGCCACTCTGGTAGTCTGCATCGAGACAGTCTGTCCGCTATGACGTTCTATACGCTGAGCTGATCTATGAGCTGCAATATCTGGTAGGTCAGGTCTAAAAGTGTTTGTGATTTTGTATCGCCTTCGTTCCTCCGGAACGATACTGCCGTTTTGCTGTCGCACTGAATGTGTAGGCTGGCTTTGTATAGGCTCTGACCACAATAAAGAATCGTTTTTAGGATGGCAAGCATATCTTTCTGGTTTCAGTAAAGAAGTTGTTCTTCTTTTTTCCAAGTGCCGGACACATAGGGTGTTGTTTATGTAAGCACTCCAGGCGCTGTCTGATGCATCGGTGACAATTTAGTGTATTGAATGTGAGACATGGATAGGAGAGGGTGTCTCGAAATAATTTTGCGACCATTTTAAGTCCCTCTGAGCTGCCTCGGGTAGCGAATACTTTATAGTTAGTTTCAGGTGAAACTTGCTGATGCATAGTTTTTGAAGTTGACGAAAATTTATCGTTCCCCGAGGTACAACAAAGCTTGCAAAGTTAATCATACCAATGATGGTTTCTAATTTCACCATACATGCGTTTTGCTTGTTGATTAACCGAGTGATCTTTGTTTTCATTTTCAGGTACTTTTTTATTGGAAGTGATTTTGTTTTCTTCTGCGGGTCCCATAATATACCCAGATACTCTATCATTTGCTTTGGTTGTAGGATAGACTTTTTATAATTTATCATTCATCCTAAATATTGTAGGATGTCCACTGTAGTTTTGGCGTAGCTCACTAGTGGATCGTAGTTTTGATTGGCAAAACAGGTAGCCGTCTAAATAAATTATGACACGTATTCCGCGGTCTCGAAGAATCTGAGCAATCCAATTGCTCTATGAGGCAAATGTTTTCGGCGCTGAACTGAGTCCGAAAGGAAGGCAGTTCATTTGAAGCAATTTTCCTTGGTAAACGAGCCTTAAGAATCTCCTGTGAGCCTCTGTAACTGGCAGATGGAAATTTGCTTAGGATAGGTCGATTTTCACTATCTAATTGTTTGGTTGAAGAAAATCTGGGATTCTGAGAATATCGATCAGCCGGAAAGGGGCAGCGTCGACGTTACAGGTTTAGAGCTTTGAGCTTTCGTAAAAACGGAATTCGGTAGCCGGATATTATTTTCAATATATAATTGGGTGCACCCATTTTCTTCCACCGGTCGTAGAGAAACCGTAGCTGACCGGCGCGAAACGAACTCGTTGAGTCAGAATCTGCGTGAATTGCCTCTCCTATCCCGGTGGGATGAGGGAGAGATTTTGCGTCTGGCATTTGAATCATCATTGGATCGGCGGTAATTTGATTGTTTACCACGCCGGTCCCGAAAAGGGCTTTACGCTGTTATGGAAAGGTGTATTATTCGCTCTTGAAGAGCTATGCCCAAAATGTTTATAGGTCACCTTTCTTTGACTCGGAAGTGATAACTTTCGCTGAGTTATCGATGTGCTTGGATCGGTTTGCGGTGCAAAACGCGATCGTTGTCAGGTGGAAAGGTGTATTATTTGCTCTTGAAGAGCTATGCCCCAAATGTTTATAGGTCACCTTTCTTTAACTCGGAAGTGATAACTTTCGCTGAGTCATCGAGGTGCTTGGATCGGTTTGCGGTGCAAAACGCGATCGTTGTCAGGAGGCCAGAAACTTTATTCACACTACCAGCTTTTTCTAATGTAGCAGTAAGTTGTTCAGCTCCAAAAAGACTGACAAGATGGTGGAAGTTTTCTCATTGTACAGGGTATCTTTGACACAGGGCAAAATAGTTTCCCTTCGCTGCTGAATACATTCAGCGCGGTGCCCGCAAATCATTAGTAAAGCATTGCTAAAATTCTAGAGTACTCGTCATTTACAAAAATATCCGTTTTCTTTTATTTCTTATTTTTCACTAATCTAGTCAGGATTCAAATTATCTGTTTGCCTAGTTCAGCTTGAAAATGAGCGGAGCTCCGTTTGTAGCTGTTCTTTTTGCTTAATAAGTGCGAAAGATAACGACCCAAAAGCTTTTTCCATATTAATTAGGGAGCGCGGTGCGTCACAACGTTTCAACTCATCATTAGTTTCAGATTTCCGTTAAACCGGGGGTATTTCTATAAAAATCTAACATTTGTCCAATCGGGATGATATAAACGTTGAATCTTTTTTAAAATTTCTAAATAGGCACTGGGTGTCTTTAAGATATCAGGATCTTTTATTTTCGTATCTATTGCCAATGAAATTTTCGTGTCTAATTAAGAATTATCCACTTGATATATCAAGTGGATAATTATATGTATATATACACACTTCATATATATACATCATCACCGTATAGTTAGCGGTTCACATTATCATTTAAACATTCTTCGTCATGTTCACGCGATCAAGTTCACTAGCACAATAAACATAAGATCGGCTACCTACCTCATTTATTAATTTCTGTAATTTAAGTTCGCTTTGACTACGTTTGTTCCTTATGCGTGTACGACGACGAAAACGGTTACGATTTGATGAACTATTAGAGCTACTAGAACTTGAACTAGAACTTGATGATGTTGAGCTATTTAAATCCCCAACACTGCAATTTCTTTTCCGAGATTGCACGTTACTATCTTTACTTTTATCATGAGTGCTCATATTTTGGTTCGGTAACACATATTGATCACTAATTATTATAAATCGTGTGCTGAAATACTTTACATATTAAAATAACTTTACGCAACAAAAGTTTAAAAAAGGAGGGTAACAATTCGTAATATATTTCGATATTACTAAAAACGAACGGCAACACCGTTAATCAGAGTTTATAATAAAATAATATTGTACCTTGCTTTTTGCTCCGATGTTGTCAGGACAAGAACAACGACGTCAATGAGGTAAATCCAAAAGCAAACCGACGTTTCCAACTGCTCTAGTGGTGGTGGAAAGAGAGACAGAGAAGGGGATAGTACGCGACTAGGAGGGGGAAAGGACGCGAAAAAGGGACAGAACGATGGCCTCTCTCTCATGTTTATTAGGCTTCAAATTTACGGTCAAGTTATTTAATGGAACTGTTTATTGTCTAAATCCTAGCTATATTTATTCACAAAATAAATAGTAGAAATAATGGCGGATGAGGTCAAACTCAAAATGGATCAGCCAATCGGTTGTGAGGTTCGGTCTTCTGGTGTTCACAGTGCGCCGACTATAAATTCGTGAGGCGCCCCCGCGCGGTCAACAGCAAAGAGTATAATAATAATAGGGTAAAAGAGAGCCCTCTCGAGGGAATTTTGTGCATATCGTTTGAAAGCGTCCCCTGGTTTTCTGAACGTACATTAACGTCAATATATATATATATATATATATATATACAATATGTAAAGAAAACCCTGTCCGATCCGTGAAGGTATTGTTAGGTATCGATAACTGATACTATTAATGCAAACAAATCCGGGATATTCTTAAAAAAAATTCCCCCTTAAAAAATAAATATTATTTCGAAAAAAGAGGTAACTTTAAACATCTGCGGTGGGCAATCCATGCGCGGCCGACGGGGCCAGGGAACGCGTCACGTGGTCGCATTGTTTATAATAATACCGCCAAAACAGTGTTGTCACTTTTTAAAAATTACTAAATATCGGGGAAGTTGGAATGAATTCGCGGGAAAAAAGATTATTTCTAAATTCGTTAGTTTTGTTATTATGATGATTACGTAAAATTGAATATTATATTTGGTCATGTGTTTACCTAACCTTTATTATCCTTATGGGTCGGACAGGGTTTTCTTTACATATTGTATATATATATATATATATATATATATATATATATACCTACGCATACCATAGCTATAGACAGGTATATTGTATAGTCCTATTGATTAGAGGATATAATGTTACTTCTTAAAAGCTATTTTGTTTCAGCAAGTTACAGAGATTATAAATCATTGAAACAAAATAACTTTTAGCGGAAGTAACATTATTGTAATGAATATAATAGAAATAAAACCACTTAATAAAATATAATAACAGAATATTTATTTATTACTTTTAAACTTGTCTTATGTTCTTACATCCGAGAGCACAGTGATGCGGCATTTTCTCTATTTTAAAAGACACACACACAGAACACAAGCGTCTTTTCGCAATTATAAGATTGTATTTCACAATTTCTTATGGAATCACAATTCACAGCGCACAGGTACAATACTGCGAAGACTGAACTGGTTTCCGGGTAAGAATGATTATCAGGATGGAGGAGGTCCCAAGAGATCTCAACTCGACGTCAATAACACAGAAATCCTCTCGAAAACCAAGAAACATGCGCAAAATGAATACGAAACAAACAAACACGTGCAAGCCGTGACCACAAACCAAAGTGCACTGCTTTATCGACAGTCTAGTTAGAAAAGTAAAATTTTATTATAGCGGCACCTATCGGCATGCCATAGGTACCAATGTTTAGGTATGCTGTTCACGTTCAAAGATGTCATTAGTCACTTTGCTTCAGTTGCTGATGTTCTAAGTGAACCCCCCCTGGTCAACAGTCTCCGATCAGTTTTGCTGCGAGTGAGTCGTGTAGCGCGCGCCGCACTCCTTAGTTTGAGGTGCCGCGCCGTACCATGCTCAGTGAAGTAGTGTCAAGTACTACTGGCTTCCACCAGTTCTCTTTAGGCAAGGAGAACGAAGTAAGTCAGGCCCTTGTCCAACGCGAGCACTTCTCGATTTTATCCCACGTCGGTTTTTAGGATATATTCCCTGAGACTGCATATATCGCGATTGTGGAGGATATACGGACGAGGACATATAGGACGCTACGCTATATCGATTAACTATTACTACTAACAAACGTTGCAAGTATGCCGATTAAAAGTTTTTTGAGGAGTAGGTGCTAACCAGCAGCTTTGACAAAACGTTGTAAAACTGTACTCATTATCTGAAATAAAAATCAACACAAAAAATTCTGAAACGTATCCTGGCATAACTCAAACTTTGGCATTAACAAAGTTCTCCATACTTTAATGTCGAAAAAATCTATAAATCACAATTCTAATTAAAATATTACAATAATATTTAAAATGTTTCAAACAATACATACATACATAACACACATTAACGCATAACGATTGCGTCACTGCTTACCATCAGGCAGGATTGCGGTCAAGCGCTGGTTTATAATGTATAAAAAAAAAAATAACTTAAAATAATCAACAGTCAATCAGCAAGTTCAAAACTAATAAAAGCAAGAGCATACTATCAGGCGGATTGCGGTCAAGCGCAGGTTTATCCATACTATATACTATAATATTATAAACGCGAAAGTAACTCTGTCTATCTGTCTGTCGCTCTGTCTGTCTGTCTGTCTGTCTGTCTGTCTGTCTGTTACGCTTTCCCGCTTAAACCTCTCAACCGATATTGATGAAATTTGCCACAGACAATCTTTAGACCCCGACAAAGAACATAGGCTACTTTTTATCCCGGAAAAATTTGATGTTGAAATTTGCGGAAAGCTAGTTCATACTAATATTATAAATGCGAAAGTAACTCTGTCTGTCTGTCTGTCTGTCGGTCTGTCTATCTGTCTGTCTGTCTGTCTGTTACGCTTTCCCGCTTAAACCTCTCAACCGATTTTGATGAAATTTGTCATAGACAATCTTGAGACCCTGAGAAAGGAGATGGCTACCTTTTACCAAAAAAAAAAAATAATATTCCCGAGGGAAATCTAAAAAGCGCGATATAATCGAAGTCTACGCGGGCGGAAAGCTAGTAATTTATAAAAAAAAAAAAACAAATTTTTCTAACATGATAAATCGGATGTGGCGGGCCTAACTTCTTTAAATATCCATCAATAAGAAAATAAACAATCCATACTAATATTATAAATGCGAAAGTAACTCTGTCTGTCTGTCTCTCTGTCTGTTACGCTTTCCCGCCTAAACCTCTCAACCGATTTTGATGAAATTTGGCACAGACAATCTTTAGACCCTGAGAAAAAACATAGGCTACCTGTTATCCCGGAAAAATTTGATATTCCCGAGGGAAATCTAAAAAGCGCGATATAACCGAACACCACGCGGGCGAACACGCGGTAGGGAGGGTTATAAAATAATATATTTTTCTTTTAATCGATTATTTTTTTCGTATAATCGTTTTTTTTAAATCGATTTTCAAAATCATATTAATCAATTTTAAAAAATCGACTACCTTTCCGCCCGCGGCTTCGCCCGCGTGGAGTTCCGTTATATCGCGCTTTTTAGATTTCCCTCGTGAACATCAAATTTTTCCGGGATAAAACGTAGCCTATGTTCTTTCTCAGGGTCTAAAGTTTGTCTGTGCCAAATTTCATCAAAATCGGTTGAGAGGTTTAAGCGGGAAAGCGTAACAGACAGACAGACAGACAGACAGACAGACCGACAGACAGACAGACAGAGTTACTTTCGCATTTATAATATTAGTATGGATTAAATAAATCGCGGTATAAAATCGATTTTTATAAATAGCACCATCTATGCGGCGAATAAAAAACTAGAAGTAAGTTCTTCATTACAAGTTGATTCAATGAAAAGCGACGACATCTTTAGTAGGGTTGTAACGGAGGCTTGTTAGCGGAGGCGGATGCGGATGCGGAGGCGACGAGTCTCACCTCCGCGGATGCGGAGGTTAACGGAGGCGGAGGCGGAGGTAGTACATATAGAAAAAATTGAAATTTATGTTTAATTAAAACAATTTTTTTATTTTAAATACGTACATTAATAGTAGTATACTTGGTAAAAAAAAATATTACCTTCTTGTAATGAAAATTAAGGAGAAACAAATTGTGCTTGCCGCATTCCCGCCTCGCACTAGTTGATTCTTGACCATTTCGCGCTCAAATGCGGCCGGACGGTTGTCGAGCGTCGCAGCTTGCACGTTATTTATTGCATAAATACTTAAATAAACCTCCGTTATAACTCCGCTAAAAATTGTGCGGAGGCGGAGGCGGAAGCGAAGATACGATTTCTTGCGGAACTTCCGCAGTAACGGAAGCGGAGGCGAAGCTCCGTTACAACCCTAATCTTTAGGTATGTGTGCGTATAAAGCAGTTTCAGTGCGTGAGTGGTGAGTGAGATCTGATATTATTATATCAGATATCACTACACACACACTTACACTGTAGTTGTTGGTTTTATATTATAGTACTCTGTGGTTGTTGGTCAACAATAAAAATGTCTTCGAAGCGTAAAAGACCTAAAACCGGCTGGCGAAAATATTATATTTTTGTTTTTGAGACCATAACGTGGTCGTTTAATTTTTTAAGTTTTTTTTTTATTTTAATACCAGTCAAACAAAAAATAAGATTGGACATTTGTGACATTTTTTTTATTTATATTTTAGCTTCTGAGATACTAAGATCCGTATTCCAGAAGGAAACTCAAGCATCGATCTCTGCTTAAGCATTACTTAAAATTAGTTTCAACCAATCAAATGGCTTGAAACGAGACTTAAGTAGAGCTTGAGTTTTGAGTGACGTTCTGTAATACGCACCTAAGATTGTCATTTTGTTGGGTTGTTCATTTCTTTTTTATTAGGGTTACGGAACCCTTATAGATTCGTCATGTCTGTCTGACCGTCTGTCCGTCCATCCGTCCGTATGTCACAGCCATTTTTTGCCGAAACTGTAAGAGCTATACTGTTGAAACTTGGTAGGTAAATGTATTCTGTGAACCGCATTAAGACTATGATGCAAAAATAAAAAAAAAATATTGGGGGCTCCCCATACTTAGAGCTGAAACTCAAAAATGTTTTTTTCGTCAAACACATACGTGTGGGTATCTATGGATAGGTCTTCAAAAATGATATGGAGGTTTCTACTATAATATTATTAAATATATATAAGTATAATATATAATAAATACGTTTTTCGTCGTTTTTTAAATAAAATTTACGAAAATCGGTTTCAACTCCGGTGTTCTATTTCAACTCCGGATTTGAAAAATGCTTAAAATCGCTCCGAAACTCCGGAGTTACGAAACTCCGGAACTCCGGATTGGAAGCCCTATATACAATATGTTAAGAAAACCCTGTCCGACCCGTGAAGGTATTGTTAGGTATCGATAACTGATTCTACTAATGCCTACAAAACTTGGCTAAACTTATAAAAAAATCCCCCTAAAAAATGAATAACTTAAATAAAATAAATAGGTAATTTCATGGCAACACACGCACAGGTCATAACCTCAGTTGACCTCATGCATGTAGGTATAGCTAGTTTATCCACGTTTATCGAGTCTCGAAAGAAACAATGATACTTAGGCAGCTCGTGAAAAGAACTTTTTTTTAAGTAGGATGTCGTCTGACTCTCCGAAAATGAGCATATTGAGTGTGGCGAAGATGTTGTTCCATATTTCGTTCACTAAGAACGATACAGGCCTGGCACCGTCGCACGAGATTAGCACGGACATGCACACAAACAAAAATCAAGTGGTGTCAAATCCGCGCTGGCCACAGTTCCACCCTTTGGTCCACCCTTACCAATCCACTGCTCGCCGAACTGATAATGGAGGTACTCACGTACAGGTCGGCAAAAATATGCTGACGCACCGTCATTCTGGAACCACATTGACCACAATCACCTGATCACAACACAGCTAATTGCAGTAATTGCTACCTTCCATCAACATGTTACATTACTCTACAATAAGAAACGACATGATCACACAATACACGAATAGTCTACACGGAACCAATGTTTACGCACAACTGATAATTTAAAATAAAAATGATTTTTATTTTATTAAATTGTACCAACGCGGCTGGCCTCGCGGCATCCTTTGAGTAAATAGGGATGTGTAAGTAATCAAAATATTGATTTTCGATCGAAACAATATACTCGTCTATTTTTGTTATCGATTTAGTATTGTAGTTTCTCATTCTCTTATTTATTATTCATATATATATTGTTCATAGAAGAAATTAAGCAAACTTCCCGTGCTCCAAAAGCCAAGTTCGAGGCTGGTCATCTCAGGATTTTAAATTTATTCTTAATTTAACTATTTAGGCGAATATTCTCCGCGAAATTAATCGAGTGAATATAGAAATTCAGAAAGAAGATATTATCCTTGCCCTTTCCGTCGCACTAATGGATGGTCTGCTCAAAACTTTGCAAAAAATGAGACAAAATCCAATGGAATATTGGATAAAAGAAGCTGGCAAAGTAACTGAAAAATGTGGTGTTGACCCTATTTTGCAAAACAAACGAATTCCGAAACGTAAAAAAAAATTCGATGAGATGTGTAAAGACGAATTGCCAATACTCCAACCTGTTCAACTTTTATCTAAAGAACTAATGATGGTATTTGATCGAATCATATCCGAAATTAAAAAGAGAGTTGATTGTGCCACCATGCTGAATTTGAATTTTGAAAATGTCAAATGAAGTACTGCAAAGGTATGCAGCAGATTTGGCTCGAAAATACGAGCGAGATTTAAGTTCCGTTAAATTCTGCCAGGAACTTCATGTTTTTAAAGAGCAAGCTCCGGTTTTATTTGGTGATATAGAAAAGGCTAACAGTTTTTATCTCTTGCAACAGATCTATGCTCATGATTTGCAGGATGCTTTTCCTAATATTTGTATTGCTCTGCGAATTTACTCTACGCTTCCTAATACGTCCGCAAGCTGCGAGCGAAGTATAAGCAAACTAAAACTGATTAAAAATTATTTGCGATCTTCTATGAGCCAGGAACGCTTATCGGGTCTTGCAATCTTAGTAATAGAAAATTGTATTGCACACTTGTTAAATTATGACAAGGCGATTTCATTAAATTAATAATAATAGTAATTAATTATTTTAATTTAATTTTATTTAATCGATTTATTTAAAGAAGAAAAAGATCCAAAAGTAAAATTGTAATTTCAATTCACAAATTTAATAATATACTTGATTTTTATTTTTATTATGCATATTTATTTTTATTTTAAACCTTACCCTGTCAAATATATATAAAATATATATCTATAGCCGTTGGTAATTATTAGTGCTCAGTTTGTTTATAGTGAAATGATATGGCAAGAATTTTATAAGAAAGATTATTAATACCATTTTAATAATCCTATTATGTTCCCAAGGCGGGTGGTGGATTACATACTTACATGTTTACGATATTTTCAGGGTTCCGTACTTCAAAAGGAAAAACGGAACCCTTACAGGATCACTTTGTTGTCCGCCTGTCTGTCTGTCAAGACCCTTTATCTCAAGAACGCGTGGACGTATCAAGCTGAAATTCACATAAAATATTCGGGTCTATTGTCCCTTTAAGCTGTGCGAATATCAAACTTCTAAGCCAAGCCAATCAAAAGATACAGTTGATTATGTCGATATTTTCAATAAATTTTCGACACTCGCAAAGGAATCAAAACCTACGGGATACTTCCCGTAATCTTAGAACCTTGAAATTTGGCATGAAGCATTGTCATATAATGCAAATATAGGAAAAATTACGAAAATCACATGTTTTTAGTTGTCCATCTTAACTGTATATAACCGATGCATTGCTGAAGGCGTTTTTCCTCGTAAATGGCGACGCGGTTTCATACGAATAATACCAAAGTGTGGTGATAAACCACCGGATGATCCGAAGTCATATCGGCCTATCACGCTTCTACCATCTTTGGGGAAACTTCTTGAGCGCCTCATCGTTCCACGTTTACTACCGAACGGTCCAAAATTTCATAGTAATCAATATGGCTTCACCATCGGTAAATCAACAGTCGACGCGGCGCTTTCTGTCAGAAGAACCGTTAACCAGTCGGAACACAAGTACGTGATTGGTATCTTTTTGGATATTTCTGGGGCTTTTGATAACGCTTGGTGGCCTATGCTGTTGTTAAAATTAAAAAACCGCGGTTGCTATAGTAACATATATAATCTCGTTTACTCGTACTTTATAAACGGTTCCGCGGTACTTAAGCTCGGTCATTTTTCTAGTACTAAAGCACTAACCATGGGATGTCCTCAGGGTTCAGTTGTCGGTCCTTATTTATGGAATTTGGGTTTTGATGATTTTCTCGCGATCCCGCTTCCTTGCGGCTGTTCACTTACTGGTTACGCGGACGATGGCCTACTGCTCATTCAGTCAAGTACCCGAGCCGGACTTGAGAACTTGGCCCATACTTGCCTAAATCTAATATCTCAGTGGGGTGATCGTAACCGCCTAGCGTTTGCGCCGCATAAAACCTATCAACTTCTACTAAAAGGTAATCTTAAATCATTGCCTACTATTAAATTTAATAACGTTCCCGTTAAAAAACAGCAATCCGTATGCTACCTTGGTATGGTCTTAGAAAGGAATTTTTCATTTATCGAACATATAAAAATAGTTGGCGAAAAAGCTAAAAGGAACTTTTATGCCCTAACTAGAATATCCAAAGCAACTTGGGGTCTATCATTCCTAACTTTAAAAACTATATATGGAGCTACCTACTTAGGATGTATGTGCTACGGTGCACCTGTTTGGGCCGATAGGGCCAGCATAGGGGCGGCGCGACGTAAACTGCTTCAAAGCCAACGTTTGGCATTGATATTTTTATGCAAGGCGTATAGAACAGTCAGTACTGAAGCCTTACCCGTTCTGGCAGGTGTACTTCCAGTCGATCTTGAAGTACAGCGACGTGCTTCAATGTACTACTCCGCGAGGGGGGAGGCCATGGACACTAATTATGTTACACAACGCGACCTCAATAGAATTTCTAGATTATTTAAACCTCAGACTGACGTCTGGGAGGACCTCTTATCCGAATGGCAAAGTAGGTGGGATAATTCCATCAAGGGCCACCTCCATCTGTTCTTTCCATCCGTTGGCGATCGGCTGGCTAAGACATGGCTGGAGGTTGACCACTGCGTTGCCCAATTTCTCACAGGTCATGGCAACTTTAAAAGTAAACTGTATTCTTTTAAACTTGTTCCTTCGCCTTTGTGTCAGTGTTCTACATCGAACTGTGAATTTGAACAGTCCGTACATCACATCTTGTGGGAGTGTATTCTTTGGCAGAATGAACGCAATATTATGTTGGATAGTGTACAAGTTACATCCGGAGTTGTTTATTATACGGACCTTGTTGAAACTAGAACTAATTTCCGTGCGTTCAGGCGCTTTTGCCATACCTATTATTGGAATCAATTGTAACAGCAAATACCTACTTAGGACCCATTAGCTTGATCAAATGTTATTCCGTGGTGCTTGGCAATCTGGGCTTCTCCCAGTTGCAATAATGTCCCTTTGTGCCGATTGACCTAGTTCTGTTCTGTCTCCTGCTTATTATGGAGGGAAGTGGAAAAAATATCTTTTTTCTTACTCCTCCGCTATTCTTTTCTGATTAATTTCGTTGCGGGACCCAAGACAGTTGAAACGTTTCTCCGGGACTCGTCGAGCTTCATTGCTCGGCGTTTTTCTGGCGGTCTCCACTGTTGATTCTGGCTTTCAGGAGTTGCAGTGGGTTGGGAACAGTGTGGCGGGTTTTGTCCCAAAAAAAATGTTTTTAGTTATATAATATAATATAAATATTTTAATAAAATGAAACTTACTACCTTATTTCTCACGAACGAATAAAGGTATCAAATTGAAGTTTATACCAAATACCTAGGTCTATTGTCCATTTAAGCAGTGAAAAAATCAAACTACTAAGTTAACGCGATCAAAAGATACAGCAGTTTATACCGACACCTTAGACGAATTTCCGTCACACGCTAGGGTCATAAATTGTAAACCGCTACGTTTGTACGACAGAACCCTCGGTGTGCGAGTCCGACTCCACTTGGCCGGTTTTTTTAGATAAAAACGGACAACAACCTGCAGATCAAGCTACCCGAAACTGTCAAACATTCCCAATCAACCTTAATAGTTTAGAGATAAAGTTGGAAATCTAATAAACAAATTTGACAGATTGTAAGATCAATCAACCGACAGCACATCGAGCTACTGCTTGATGTGCTGTCGTCTGCACTACTTACTAGTAAATTAGTTGCACGTTTTAACTACTCAGCAGTTATCAACTATCTCAACGTCCAAATATTTTATTCTATGCGGGAAACTTAACTAGGTACAGCTTAAACAAATATACAGTTCTGAAGGTCATTTGCAAGTTTCCATTGAATGATTTGACTAGCTCGTTGCAATTTTTTAAAGGTTCTTGTTTTGCGTGTATAGGGTTAATGAATTTTAAAGGCTCCCAGCCTCAACTATACCTACACACAAAACATCTCTTATGTACATTTACATAGCTAGATAAATAATTTTTTTTGCTTTTATTTTATTTAGAAGTCGCTTATAGTTTATTTCAATTTTAGTACTTCCTGAACTACCCAAGTATTTCAATATACATGGAGGTAGATAGCAAGGCACCCCGAGCACCCGAGGCTAGCAGCTTCGACCAGCGGGGGATCACGGAGGCTGTGGGAGGGGGTGCTCGTTAACTATGCAAATAGGAGGCGCGGGCACGGGCGGGGGCTCGCAATCTGATCGGTGACCACGCCCCTGCCAATGATTACCGTTACCCTTGATGAAACAGAAGCCCCTGAGTCTTGATGCCTCTCTGAGGCTTACTGAAAAGGAGGTTGCATTTGGACTCAATATGTGCAACTATGAAGATACCTACTTATTGTTCATACCAACTTATTATTCCTGAAAGGTAGATACTACTTGGAATCTATATTTTAAAGATCTAGGTATTTATGACGGTATTTATTTAGATCTATGTTTTGCAAACAGTATTTAAAAAATAGATGAGGTCGCAACATCAATCTAAATTCTTTTGCACATCTTACAATAGAGCCACATTCCATTGCCACATGCAATTCAAAGTTTATATGTGGGTAGAATAGGTAAAGTTATAAGTGTACATGTGGGTAGGGTAAGTAAGGTTTTGGCTCTTTGGCAGTCTCCAAAATACTGTGGAGACATGAAGAATAGGTATACAATACCAACACCCATGGGCGTACACAGCTTCTGGCCTAGGGCAAGTCAGGGCTAGGAGCGGGCAAGTCAGATTTTTGGGGTCGAATCATCCCCGGCTATTGTGTCTTACAAACTACACAAGCACGTCTACATGAAACATTAGGTTACAGTGTTGTGTATAGGGCAAATAGACGCAAATGATCTTGTAGTCCCCGTTTTGTTTTGATTAGTAATCTTCTCTCTAAAAACCTCTCACCGAGAGGATCCCTGTGTCCCAACAGTGGGAATATTATAGGCTGATTATGAATACATTAGTTGCATGATTTAATTCCCCCATCTCCGTTCCACCATCGGACGACCCGTCGTAGGGCGAGTTTCCACCCTTACGTTGTTGACACCACCGCGATCCGGACGAAGCGTTTCGCTTCCTCTTTTATACCGCGTAGGTACATCGAGGGACTGGAGCAATTTACCAGCGACGGTGTTTCCGTCACACTACAATTTGAGTGTCTTCAAGGCTAGAGTGAATAGGCTCTTAATAAACTAGCGCGCTTTATCATCAACGCATCACTGTTTACCATCAGGCGGGATTGCGGTCAAGCGCTGGTTTAAAATTTATTTAAAAAAAAACATGTTCCGCGACATTTCCAGGGAGAGGGGCGCTGCCCCCACCTGCCCCCCCTGGGTAAGCCCATGCCAATTGATACCATACTTTAACTGAGGCAGGACTACAATACCATACATTACACTGTAACTAAGACATTCTTGTTGGGAAACAAGAGTAATGGTAGTTTAAAAAGTTTCTTGCATGCTGGGTTCGTTAGAGAGGTCTTATAGTTTACTATTTTCATAGTCTTTGAGTAGTCCTAACAGTGTAGGGGCGGGGTGGAGGGGTATCGGATGCAAATAGACGCGTCTATTTGCTCACCGGCAAATATATGGTTTGCAAATTATTCACACTTTTTAAAATATCGATACTGTTTTGGAGACAAAGGCTAATAGCACAGAGGTGACGTAGCAGTCGAAGAGTAGGACTCCAACTTGTAGTTAATAATATTAAAATTTCTACACGTTTAAAGCTTGATAATTCGGTACAAAATTTAGCTCATAACTAATTACAACTAGTAGAGACAATATAGACTAGGTAATGTCTTATCAGTGTCTAGTCCGAGTCTCGTGACAATTGGTCCTAATCAAGAGAACGACGCTGCTTTAGAAACGCCGTCATTACCCGGGGCTGTATTCCAGACTAACTTATAAATACTTATCTAGAATATATTACCTGTGGCCCCAAGACCAATCACCAAGTACATATTTTAAGGTGCGTTCACAATCGCACTATACGTGACGACCTCCCTCCACTGAGAAGGATGAACATATTTAACAGAAATCAAATACTATCTGATTTTATTTGATCATTGAATGTTTGCAGCACTTTCTAACTTAAACCGTTTCTGGAACACTAAAGGAAACTCCTGAAAAGCGAGAACCGGCGAGAGGTTTCGACGATTTCCCACTAAAGCGGTGTCTCCAAGGAGTGGTCGACTTCCTCTTCGTTGCTTACTCGTATGTCCAACTGAGACACGGTGCAAGTTCTGCTGTTCATCACATATTGATGCAATCGCAAATCATGTCGGAGTCACTACATTGTACACAAAATAAAAACGAAACCTATAACTGTATCTAAACTATGGACTATAATGGCGTGTTTTTTTTTCGTGATTCGAATCGACATGTCGAGAATAACTCGACGATATTGTCGTCAGAAAAAGTCGAATCGAAGGTAAACAACGAACGGGGATCGTTTTCAGTTTTCGACTTTTGGGGCACAATGGCGCTTTAATTCACAGTAAACATTATAATATATTTAGTACTTAACTTGTGCCCATTCCAGTAGGTACTAAAATCTATTAGCTTTTTTTAAAGCTTCTTTTAGCCTTTTTTATTATTTATTTTTTTTGTCAAGTAATTTAATGTGTAGTTCCAAGCTTATTTGAAATATATATATGCATTAAATAGAACCATTATCTGACCAAGAACAAAAATAAGCGTTCATCATCATCATTATCAGACTGTAGCAGTCCACTGCTTGGCATAGGCCTGTCCAATTTCATGCCATTCAACTCGATTCTCGGCAACTTTCATCCAGTTACTACCAGCTATCTTGCGAAGATCATCGCTCCTTAGCTTAAGGGCGCCTCACCTTACGTTTAACGATTGGCGGTATTTACACGCTGATCCGGCAGAGAACCAAAGTTGTCGACACAGCTCACAGAATAAGCAATCTGATGTGGCAATAGGGCGGCCATATTAGCTGTAGAACCGATGACCGTTGGAATAGCCGTGTTCTCGAGTAGAGTCCGCGTATCGGTAAATAAGCGCCGTAGTGACGTAAATCAAAATAATCTGAAAAAAGTAAAATGTAAAATTGTGATCACCATGATCAAATTCGTCAAAAATTGTTTAAAGCTATGCCATTAACATCCTGCATAATTATGTAACTAATCACATCAGAACCACTCGATAAATCAATAAATAAGTATACAAAAAAAAAAAAAAAAAAAATCTAAATTATATTCTTTGCTTTCACTTCGGCTCGTAATAAATGATATTTATCACATAATCTTATTATATTATTATGACTGATTATAAGGGGAGGGAAAACATCTTGAGGAAACATGGACTTTAAGTCTGAAATCGCCAACCCGCATTGAGCAAGCGTGGTGATTACGCTCAATCCTTCTCTGTATGAGAGGAGACCTGTGCCCAGCAGTGGGTCGATAAAAAGGTTGATGATGAATCTTGTTATGTGGTAATGAGTTGAAGTTTTATTTTTTGTAAGGATTATCTATCATTTTTTTAAATTATTTATTTATTTATTCAGACTACATGTGGTCAATTGTGTTAGTATTATGCATACTATGCATAATGGCATAGCTATTAGCATATAACTATTGGTAAAGATAATAAAAAAAATAATAATAAATAAATATATACGGACCATCACACAGATTGAGCTAGCCCCAAAGTAAGTTTGAGACTTGTGTTATGGGATACTAAGTCAACGGTAGTATATTTATACAGGGTTCGGCACTCGAAGTGTTACTAATTTTACGTTGCTATAGCAACTAAACTGTTTACAATATGGCGCCCATTTTTTCACATTCCTTAGTGTATTGTATTTTTAATAAACTAACAAAAGCCTTCTATTTTTCGTCGTTGTTTAAAAAAAATTTTGCAGATGGAAGTCCAACGAAACAGTCTCATTGCGTTGTATTTGGCTGGAAAATCGCAGGCAGGCATCGTTAATGAGCTAGGACATTTACATTTGAACAAAATGTTTGTGTATCGGACCATCACGCGTTACAATGATACGGGTAGCATCAAAAACGCTATGGAGGTGGACATCCAACAACAGCAACATCATCAGCAATGGTTCGAAAGGTAAAGGCTAGAATTGAACGAAATCCACGACAAAGCGCAGTTAAATTGGCGAAAAGTCTTAATGTATCTGCCCGGAGCATAGGGCGCATATTAAAAGAAACTTTTTTACAAAAAAACAACCGACTTCCAAAAACCACTACAAAGTGAAAAATAACTAATTTCGGAAGTCGGTCTCAAAAAACGAATATTCAAAACCAAAGACACCGACTTCCGAAATGAGTTACTTTTTCACTTTGTAGTGGTTTTTGGAAGTCGGTTGTTTTTTTGTAAAAAAGTTTTTACACTTTTTAGTTGTTAAAAGTACTACCTATGTATTCAGTTGCATCCGGTCAGACTGGAAGCTGACGCAAATGTAGTTGGGAAACGACGTAATTTTGTTTACTTTAATTTTTACCCGTAAGTATTCCCTCAACTGCCTATAGTCTTCATCATCAAATTTACTGCAGACCATTATTTTAACCGAATGGGCGCAAAGGTCTCATCAATATAAATGAATGAAGTCGAACCACAAAGTAGCTATTGTAAACCGTTGAGGAGTGCTCGGAACTGGCATATGTTTTCATCATCAGAGCTCTTATGACAGTCACAAGTCACAACCCATCTAGGTGTAAAGTTCTTATCAATACAAATTAATCGAGCCCAAACACAAGGTAGCTGCTGTGAATTGTTGAGGAGTTCCTTCGACTGTCTCCCGGCTCCATCATCAGATCTACTCCAACCTTTATTAAATTGTAGTGCTTTAAAATACTTGATGAAAATGCTAAGAAATGCATTAGTCCCCCTGCAATTTTTGAAAGATCCCCTTTTTTTGCTCTGGTCTTCCACCATCAAACCCTGATATCCTTATCATGGAACCATCTTGGGAACGACGACAACATAAACGACGAAGTTACGCGCGAACAAACATAGAAAAAAAAAAAATAAAAGCATATATACGGTCGAATTGAGTAACCTCCTCCTTTTTGAAGTCGGTTAAAAATAAACTTCAACTGAAGCCCTAAAAATTACAAAAAGTGCAAGATCTGACACTTGCACAAAAGACAGTTCGTCTAGAAAAAGCTAAGAACTTATAGCACTTGCACGTTGATAGCTTGCTTGAAAATTTGGTATTTTCCGATGAAAAAATTTTTACCGTTCAGCAATATGTGAACAAGCAAAGCGATCGCGTATGGTTAAAGTGTAAATAAATGACAATTTAGACCAACGAATTGCCTTGCGAAAGCAAGCACCAGCATCTGTGATGGTTTGGGCGGCGGTAACTGCCATGGGACGCTCACCTCTCGTTTTCATTGACCAGGGTGTAAAGATAAACCAGCAGATTTACCGTAAAAAGATTTTAAATGATGCTTTGTTACCTTGGGCACGTAAGCAATTTGGTAGAAATCATTGGACCTTTCAACAAGACTCGGCACCATCTCACAAAGCTCGTGAAACCCAAATTTTTTTACAAGAAAATGTTCCGAGCTTCATTTTTTCGCAACAATGGCCACCATATTCCCTGGACTTAAACCCAATGGATTTTTCCATATGGTCAATTCTAGAAGCCAAAGTGTCAACAAAAAAATATGAGACGGTCGACGCCTTAAGGTGGCCATATCGAACAATAGCTTCTTTTTTTATTTATTGTATATGTCTTTTTTCGATACTGAAGTTTTTAAATAAATATGCCATGTTTAACAGAATTACAGCATTTCGAATTGGTAACACTTCGAGTGCCGACCTCTGTAATAGATACATAAACATATATAGATTAACATCCAAGACCCAGGCCAATCAGGAAAAGATCGTTATCCATCATGACCTGTCCGGGGATCGAACCTGGGGCCTCCACGTCATATTTTACACTATGTCACTCTTTAATTTCATAATTTAGGATCAGCCCTAACGACTTGTGAACCTAAATTGCCAACTAAATACCAGCAGTTCAATTTTGTAACCACCTTTTTTCTTTTTTTTTTGGGATGGGAAATCATCAAATGACGTCTCCCGCTCTGGGCGGAGCGGAAGGGCGTGTCAGACTTTTACTGATTAAACCCCACCCGTGTTTCTTCACTTGCCTATGCGATGGCCAGGGCCACAGTTTCTTGTTTAACAAACCCGCAACCCTGACCCAATTCTGTAACCTCCTCATCGTGAAAATTTAGGTGGAATAAGCGTGGAGTGATCTGTCAATTTGTCAAAGTTTTTAGAAAAAAAAAAACTAATTCTAGGTATTGTATTGATACTATTGACTACTAACCCTAAGTTCACTTCACCTAACTTCTTACGGTCAGATATTATAGAATCGATTTTTCTATTTTTTTAAAGTTTCCTCTCTCTAGGAATTTCTCCCTTATCGTGGGTGTGTTTACAAACATATAAACTCACATACACAAAAAGCCAGACCCGAACAACTACTTACATGTAGGTCATACAATATTAGTTCCGTGCGGGAATCGAACTTGCGACACGTAGTGCAGCAGTCAATAACCACTGCGCTAACCGTGCACGTCAATTGGATTGTCAGTTTTATGCCATTCTCATGCAAAATTAACGATTATACCTTTAATTCGTTAATATCATTCCTAAATTGAAGAGTAGGTACAGCTGTAGCGTAGCCTAACATCTAAAATTTGGAAAACAGGACAAGACGCGTGAAAACCCCGGATTTTGTAGTCCGAAAGCCGGACATATCAACAAGATCTTTTTAAACATATTCAATGCAATAAAAACATCTGAACATTTAATAAATCACCTTTTTTATTCATTCTTTTTTTTAAACTCGGTCTATAAATGAAATCTTCCCCGGACGCTCCCCGGATGCCCTCTAAACTAGGACAAATCCGGGGAAACCCGGACGGATGGCAACCCTACGTTTAGTTGATTTACAAATTCACATGGTTCTTTTGTTTACCTTCAGTGAGCTGCCTAAACCGAGAGGCTCGTGGCACATAGGTCGATTGGTCAGCACCTCAATTGCGGAACACACTATTACTATCAGTTGGAATCATTTCGAAGCAGGTTGCTAATCCATTGCTCCATGTGTTCGAAAATTTGTCTGCTCAACAACGTAAATAACGCAATGAAAGTTGGTGAATTGTCAATTGAAATGAAGCCCATTGCTACTGATAGTATGTTACGTAATTACCCTGCAGGTTACACTACGCTTATCGCTCTTGGTCTGTGGATGTATGACCATCTTTACCTACAGAGACCCCTCCATGCTTCAGAAATCACGCTAAGCCGTTGGTCCCGGCTGTCAGGTCTCGATCTTTGACTGCCGTTACATGTCGTGAGAAATCCGAAAGCATGTCCACTAGTCTCGTCAAGGGGTATCCTTCGTGTTACACAGTAACTGGGTTGTGCAGGTCAGATGGGCAGTATGTAAAAAAATACGGTAAGAATGGAAGCTGACCCCAAAATATTTGGGAAAAGACTAGGCAGAATGAGTTAACTACCTAAACCAAAAGTGTTGCAAAATGGCACCTGGCTACTTTGGATTCGGTGGGGAGGCGTGCGAAGAGACCCAGATTTACCTCAGAACGGTCTCCAAAGCCTGGAGCACGACGAAGAGTAGCCAGCCTGTTGGTATTATATAGGATGCATTTTGGAAAGTGTGCGAGGGAATTGCATGATTTAATTCCCCCATAACCGTTCCATCATCAGACGACCCGTCGTACGGCGAGATTCTACCCTTATTTATTATATATATTATATGATATGATATGATATGATATTATATGATATGATATGATATGATATGATATGATATGATATTATATTATATTATATTATATTATATTATATTATATTATATTATATTATATTATATTATATTATATTATATTATATTATATTATATTATATTATATTATATTATATTATATTATATTATATTATATTATATTATATTATATTATATTATATTATATTATATTATATTATATTATATTATATTATATTATATTATATTATATTATATTATATTATATTATATTATATTGTTATCACCACAACAATTCGAAGACGAGACTGGAACAATTTGCCAGGGGCGGTACATATCCGTCAAACTACAATTTACTTCCTTCTCTGTAAGGCTAGAGTGAATAGGCTCTTAATAAATTAGCGCGTTTTACCACCAACGATTGTATCACTGCTTAGCATCAGGCGGGATCCCAGTCAAACACTAGTTTATAATCTGTAAAAAATCCAATGGAATACAGTATCCAATTGCTGCCTGCAGAAACATACTATACTCACCTCTGATTGTACTGTTATAGTACATTACGATATTAGTGCGTAATGATGGTTATAACATGCGAGGCGGAATTTCAGCCCGAGCCGAAGGCGAGGGTGTAATTGAGCCGAGCATGTTATAACCAATACGCACGTATATCGTACGACATTTTTTAACACACTTGCGAGGAAACAGAAAAAAAGATATTCAGAATACAAGTACAAAGAAAAGAAAATTTGAGAAAAATGGCGCGAGGTTTATTTTCTGCCGTAGCTGCGTGAAAATGTTGGCAAAGATGCTAGAGCATGCAGTCAAGTTTTTAAATTACCGAATAAACTGTTTTTTTTTTACAAATACTCTTTTAAATACAAACAAATACAAATTTGTTTATTTCAAATAGGACATCAGTTATTTTAAATAAACTCAATCTGTGAATGCTCACTGTTGCTTTCCCGCCATTAGTATTATTATTTGCCATTTCAAATATGGAACAGCGCGCTGCTCACTGGCTAGAGCCACGCGGCGGCGATCAGTTCCATAATTATTTGAAATGACAAATAATGCTGTTATGGAATTTGTATGGACTATAACTTAACTATTTGCTTTGATAACACACGCGTTTGTTATGGCCCACTTTACATATTTATAAAACCGGTGGGATTACATCAGCTTTACGAGCAAGGGTGTTAAAAAACTTTTAAATAGCTAGAGGTAGAAACCTAATTATGAATAGTGATCTAGTGAGGCTTCGTTGTACTTTAGGTATTTCAGTTTTGTAGAACTACCTATAGACAACGAAACACAGATAAATCGATATTATCGACAAAATCAATTTATCAGTAGATACGTAGATAGTATTATAACGTTTATAAGTCCACACAATACGAGTGAGGCATGCTCACATTGCTCACCTCTGCGCTGCTCGATTACCGAAATCAAAATCGACAGATATCGATACTGACTTGTTGTTTTGTTGAAACCCGCGTTGTACACAATCACAACAGTAATGCACTGCAATCTCGTCTCTAACACGTAAGATATAAGTGTGGGTATAGTGTGAGATTGGTGGTCCGAGCCGGAGTGACTTGCAGAGGCGCGGTGGTCCTCGTAACAATCGGCGACCACTAGCTTCGATCAAATGTGTAGATTAGTGATTGACTTAGAGGCAACAGAAAACTTTGTCTATTGAATAAAATATATTACTGTGCTAATACATACAGTGTTGTTAGTTTATACCTCTCTATCTATAGGTTGGGTTTCCGTATCCAAAGTGTGAAAATACTAGATAACTAGATGTTCTATCTACACCCTTCGAAGCTGCTGTTTTAGTTCCTCTGTCTGTTTGTCACTAGGCTGCATCTCAGGAACCGTGATGGCTTGGCAGTTGATATTTTCACAACAGATGAATTTCTGTTTTCGCTATAGGTAACAGCAAATACTAATAACAGATTTTTTTGTAGGTAAAATTGCACAGATTTTGTCCGACTGGAACTTGGTTGGTTTTTTTTCTGAATCTGCTATTTCAGGATTAATTAATATATTATAATACATACTAGCTGCGCCCCGCGGTTTCATCTGCGTAAGTAGTAGTACGAACACTATTTATTAAAAAATTGCACTTATGAATATAAAAAATAGATAAAAACCTATTCGCAGGCCTAACAAATATATATCCGAAATTTTATTAAAATCGGTTCAGCCGTTTTGGAGGAGTTCGAAAACAAACTGTGACACTAGAATTTTATATACTTATTTGATTATTTACATATCCTGAACTTATTGATGACGTAGTAGTTTACGTACCTACTTCTTCGTAACGTATTTTATTAGGTATTCTTTTGCACCATAATACCTACAGTTTAAAGAAGAAATGACGTCAAAATCAAAAGTCATCTATTCCAATTAGGCTGAGAGTCAGCACTTTTTGAACGTCAATATTACATAAGACAGTCCCCCATAACGCCCACCCATCGACACTTCCTAGTGCTTTCGCTAGGAAGAAGAAGTGGCGGAAGAAACTCCCCAGCAGCACAGCTGTCTGTTCATTTAAAAAAAACACATGACTTTATACAATACTATGTATAGCGATGAACACAAGAAAATACAATAACAATGAAATTATTGACCATATGCCAGCTACCACGCCAAAATACCAGCAAAGCAAAATATGAAAATGTAAATAACTAAAAACTTATTACTTCAATAAAAGACCCAGGCATAAAGGGGGTGACAGCTTAAATATTTATGTATTGTAAAAAAAGTGAATTATATGAACTCATATAACGTTTCAGTAAGCTAATTCCGGAGAAGGAACACTAACATTGTCCTGAGTTAATCAGAGCGACCAGCTATTCTTATCATTCAAATAATCATCTACGGAATAATATCCCTTTGAACAAAGCCTGGACTTGATTTGTGCTATAAATGCATTGTAAGGCAAGTCTAGCAAAGCAGAGGGTTCCTTGTTATAAAAAGTTATACCAAGCCCAACAAAAGAGTTACGAACCTTTTGAAGTCGGTGAAAAGGGGCTCGCAGTTTATCCTTGTTTCTGGTGTTAATATTATGAATATCACAGTTTTTGGTGTACATGTGAATAATTTTCCTAACATATAAGATGTTGGCTAAGATGAATTGCGAAGCTACCGTGAGAATACAACATCTTTATAGAAATTTCTCAGAGAAAATCTGACACCGAGCTGGTAAATTGCTCGAACAGCTCGTTTTTGGAGTACAAATATATTTTGTATGTCAGCGGTTTTGCCCCATAGTAGAATACCGTAGGACATAACGCTGTGGAAATAACTAAAATAAACTAAACGAGCTGTATCAACGTCAGTACCTATATTATCTTACTTTCCTGACGGCGTAGGCGGCCGAACTGAGCCTTCCTGCTAGGGTTGATATGTGTGGTCCCCACTGAAGTTTGGCATCTACTGTTATTTCCAGAAAAATGCTTACCTCATACTCCTTATCGTCATAATGCTTACCTCTGTCGGTAACTACCCTGTACCGTTTCGTTGTGTCTGGCGACATGAAAAGGCTGGTATCGCCGCAACCGAGAATGATATATGGAGAGGCTGTGACGCGCTGCTTTGATGCCCGTCAATATCTGTTAGTGGGTCGAGTGGACACCGGCTCAGCACTCACCGCCGAGCCCCGCGCCGTATTCCAACCATACTCTTTGGATAAGGCAATACGTTCGAGCATACATGTGACAGGTATATATTTTGCAGGAGAAAAAACTACATGATTCGATGAATGTACCGTAGTGTTTAGAACATGTTGATGGTATGTTTTTCCTCAACATAATTATTTGACTAACTACTACTACTTTGAAATCGTGTGAAGTTCGCAAATACTATGATCCTAATAACGTAAAATTTTATACAAGTATTAAGAAGTAAGTCGCTTTTGAATATTGCTGAGTGTATTACCTTTACTCGTGACTGTACTTATAACTGGAAAGTTGCTAGCTGAAATGCCTCATCCAAAACCGTAGGTGGTTCTATGTCGGCGAGGTGGTGCTGGTCGCTGGCACCGCTGGTCGCTGGTCGGGCCAGAGGTCGGCATTCCTCTGCTGGGAGGCTTCACCTCAGAAATCTGCCTCTTCACCAATTATAGACGTTAAGGACACAATACAGCCATTGTCAAGATTCATATATCCTATTCAAGATTTTCCCTTTATATACAGAAGATACATATATTTATAAATATACAATAGGTATGTAAAGAAAACCTGTCCGACCCATAAGGATAATAAAGTTTAGGTAACAATAGTAATGCATTTTGAAATAATCTTTTTTTGCCGCGAATTAATTCCAACTTCCACGAAATTTGGTAATTTTAAAAAAATGACAACACCATTTTGACGGTTTTATTATAAGCGATGCGACCACGAGCCGCGTGACCTGCCCCCCATCGCCCGCGCATGTACTGCCTACCACACATGTATTAAGTTACCTCTTTTCGCAAAATAATATTATTTTATAAGGGGGAATTGTTTTTTTAAGTTTAGCATGGCTTTGTGGGCATTAGTACCTAGAATCAGTTATGGATACCTAACAATACCATCAAGGATCGGACAGGGTTTTCTTTGTATATAATATATGGGTAAATATATTTATGTTTTGTATAAAAAGCCTGTTTCCCACAATACTGTGTAGTAGACAGGAATTATAGAATGCCTACATAGAAATATAAATTATGTAAAACAGCTAACATTTCGCTAAATTAACACCTATAATGCCTAAAACTACATCTGGTTCATCAATCCCTGCCCTTATCCAAAAAGTATTTTATATTTTTTTATTATATAAAGTAGCCCTTACAAAGTGCGATGTGTTTGGAAACAATTTAATGCGTTTTCAAAAGTTAATACCTATGGTGGTTTCCAAATCTTGTAGGATGCCTTTACAATCTAGTTAACAGTTACTCAGTCGTCTCAGTGAAGGAGGAAATCTTGCTTGTAGTTAAATAGCATATTGCAATAATAGTGTAATAGGCTATTTGACAGTAAGATTTTTATTGTGATTATTTGCATGCATAAAATTTGCATCTCATGCATTCTTTATGTCACTTACATGAGTTTTAATAAAAATAATAACAATTAATATATCCAAAAACAAAAAAATATGTTTGACATTTTGTATCTCGCGCCACATATTGTGAAATGATCCGGATTGGCTAATGTCACGATGACGTCATACGCGCATGAGCACTTGTTGTTGTTCTGTGTTCTCAGGTGTTTTATCGATGTATTTGTACAACCCGCAGCACACCACTTGTAAACCATTTTATTAGATAAAATAACAGATAAATATAAACACCACTGCGGATCCGAAAATCGTTTATAATGCTTGTGACGTCACTTACAAGGCGCAACGCCATTTTGCTGAATAAAGCGTTTTGGCGGCTTATTTGAATAATGAATTTTTATTTGCATGTTTTTTACGACAAACGTACTTATTAAAAAAAAAAAAAACTTTCGGTGAATGTCTTAACCGCAACCAAGTAATTCAAGATAGAAATTATAAATCTGTCAAATAGCCTAGATGACCTGATTTTCTTTATGGATTTGGCTCTCCTTAGGCATCAACCTACATTTATGCCGTAAGATATTTTACGTAATGTCACTCTTTTTACTTTGATGAATTAGGTTCAAGCCTAACAACTTGTGAACTTAAATTACCAACTGCTTAAATACCAGCAGTGCGATTGTGTAACTACCTCATTGTGAAAATTTAGGTGAAGTCAGCGTGGAGTAATCTGTCATTTCAACTAATTTTAGGGATTGATTTGCTGCTTACTCATCATCTTCAGATGAAGATGACGAGTAAGCAGTAAATAGTGTTGGAAAATGCTAGGCAGATGCCTAGCCTTTTCCCAACTATCAACTAGCCAGAATTAGCTGAATTGTCAGTGAATTAATTGAAACACATTTGAGTATAAGCCATCATCATACTACACCAATCCACTGCTGGACATCGGCGTCTCCTATTTAACTCGATTTTCGGCAACTCTCATCCAGTTACTACTAGTCATGCTGAGAAGAACGTCGCTCCACCTAGCTTGAGGGCGTCCCACCTTACGTTGAGACCGCGAATCGGCAGATTCGCGATACACACATATCACTAACATACACAGAAATATAATACCACGATCTCCACTCAAGCGTACGTCTACTCCAACGGTCATCGGTTCTACGGCTAATATGGCCGGCCCATTGCCACTTCAGTTTGCTTATTATGTAAGTCACCCTGATCCTCCACTGAAGTCCTTAAAGACCTGCCAAAAGTCAGCCAAGAAGAAATCGAGACGGCTCTTAAACAGCTTAAAAATGGAAAAACCCCTAGTGAGGACAGGATAGCGACCGAGCTCCTGTACGCGGCAGGAAGTCATGTGCTCAAGGAGTTTCAGAAACTCTTAATTCTGTCCTATTTTCTGAGAGAACTCCAGAAGCTTGACGAAGGAGCGTGATCGTTCTTTTCTTTAAGAAGGGTGATAAAACTCTTCTCAAGAACTACAGACCCATTTCGCTCCTTAGCCACGTATATAAGCTGTTCTCAAGAGTCATCACAAACTGTCTAGCGCAAAGACTAGACGAATTTCGAGGTTTCGAGGAAAATATACCATAGATCACATTCACACCGTGCGACAGTTTGTACGAGTCCGAGAAGTATAATCGCCCCCTATGTCTTGCCTTTGTGGACTATGAGAAGCTTAAGCACTCTATCGAGACCTGGTCTGTTTTGCAGTCTCAGCAGCTATGCCAAGTCAACTGGAGATACATCCAAGGGTTGAAGGGTTGAGATGTCTTTGTGAAAACGCGACAATGACCGTCCAAATTCAGGACCAGCGAACTGAGCATATCCCCTTGCGTCGAGGGGTGAAACAAGGGGACGTAATTTCCCCGAAATGTTCTCTAACGCATTGGAGGATATGTTTAAGACGCTGGACTGGGCAAGAGGGGGCATTAACATTAATGGCGATCAAATCTCACACTTAAGATTTGCAGATGACATCGTCATACTGGCTGAATCAGTGCAGCACTAGCAGTAGATGCTGGACGGCCTGATAGATTCTTCTGCACGCATTGGACTTCACATGAACATGGGTAAAACCCAGGTTATGTTCAATGGACACGGTTTCCCGGGACCGATCGTTGGCAATGGCGGTACTCTCAAGGTTGTTCAAGAATATGTTTACCTCGGGCAAACTTTGCAGTTTGGTACGAAAAATTTTGAGAGGGAGGCTAATAGGAGAATTCAGCTGGGCTTGGCAGCATTTGGAAAGTTCATCGAGTCTTTTCGTCGAACATTTCATAGAGCCTAAAGACTAAGGTTTTCATCCCGTGCTACCTGCCAGTTATGGCCTACGGAGCAGAAACGTGGACATTCACGGTACAGCCGGCCCATAAATTCAAGGTCGTTCAGCAAGTTATTGAAAGGGCTATGCCCGGAGTCTCTCTGCAGGATCAAAGCTGCAACGACCAAAGTTGTCGATATAGGGTGTAGGTATATACATGCATATATTATTTTTAAATTAATGCATGTACAGAAAAGCCTTCGTCAAAACTGCCCAGTGTAGAGTATGTTTTACACAATAAGTACTTCCTTATTCAGCTGAGATGAGCATTAAGAAATATTTTTTGACTTGTAACTTTTAATGACGTTTGTATGAAATTTCGTCATGTTTGACAATGGGAAATTCCATCTGCCTGCGGCTTGTAAGAAGCAGTATTGATATTATTAATGCTGTATGTAGATATTGACTACCAAAGAGGACTCGACTTCCATTGACAAGAAGTTGCGCCACGGGGAGCATAAGTAGCACCACAGTGAGCATAAGCTGATTAGTTATCAATTATGGCGCTGGGTCCGTATTGAGCGAGCGCGATTAGGGTTGGCGGCACGTGCGACGCGCGACGCGTGTCGCGTGACAAGACAATGGGCGGCAAGCGCACGAGCGTCGATCGCTTCCTTCCTCACCATACGCCTACCTTTTTAATACAATTATTGCTACGCCCAACACTACTTTGAAGATCAATGTTGTGACAATCATTGAGGCTATAGTCAAAGGGAACTGTAACAATTTTATTGTGCACTAGATCAACTACTGATAATGAGCTTATGAATCCTGTGGGGTTCTTTTTATCCTTTTTATTTGGGTATTTTATTATTGTCGGACAGATGTAGCTTTGTCCCTATATACACTGACGGGCTCATAAACTGCATCAAAGATCAGGATTACTTTGAAATGATTTTTTTTTAATAAGTATGCAAACTTTTTAGATTAAATTATATAACTAAAGAGCGACAAGCTCTTAATCTTAAAAAAAAGCTAAATTTAAAAATAGAACTGCAGTGAAACAAATGAATATTGCTGGGAAAAGAAAATTTACTGGTAGTATCAGATTTGCGTGTTATTTAAAGTTTTAAATTGATTCGCGTTGATTTCTTTATTCTTTTGTGAATTTAATTATTGTTACCAGCAGAACTGTTGGGTTAGTTTTTTAACTCATCGGGAGTTTTTGAATCATAATATGGATACTTCCTTTCTTCTTCCTTAGGGCTTGGATCAACGAACGATTGGTAAAAAATTAAATTTAAACCAGTCTACGGTTTCTAGAATATAAAAGAGGTTGCCTTACATGGGATTCATAGGCGAAAATTTTATTTTAATGCAGGATAATGCGCGGCCGCACGCTGCTGCACAAGTTCGACAATATTGCGAAGAGCATTGAGCATTGAGCATGTTTGGGACAATTTATAAAGAGCTGTATATGCGAGAAATCCTGTGCCCATGACAGTAGCAGCACTAAGAACAGTACTTTCAGAAGAATGGTACAATAGTCCGCGAAATCTTTTAATGACCCTAATAAAATCTATGCGGTACCGATTAGAATCCGTAATAAGGACACGTGGAGGTAATACACCTGATAAAAACATAAATAAACCCTTGCATAAAGTTTGTGTCTATTGTTAAAACCAATTTTTTATTAAACAAATTTTCCTTAAATTTTTATTTTTTTTTCTTCAAAAAAGTGTTAAGTTCCTTTCCATTACACAAACCTGAACATAAGGATATGACCCTACGCCGTTTTAAAGTTCACGAACCAATCTAGAGGTTTCGATTTAAATCTGTATAGAAAATTTGCATACTTGGTTAAAATATTTATTTCAAAGTCGTTTATTATTTCGATGCAGTTTATGAGTCCGTCAGTGTATTTTTTTTTGTCAATGAATGCATGCATGCAGAAATGCATTTATGTTTATGAATCTTTTGAAGGCCGCTCTTGCCTTGTTTGTCCATGGATGGGTAACGATTTTTACTTATCTAAACCACTGCATATTATAAACTAGCGCTTGACAGCAATCCTGCCTGATGGTAAGCAATGACGCAATCGTTGATGGTAAAGCGCACTAGTTTATTAAGAGCCTATTCACTCTAGCCTTGAAGACACTCAAATTGTAGTCCGACGGAAACACCGCCGCTGGCAAATTGTTCCAGTCCCTCGATGTACGCGGTATAAAGGAGGAGGCGAAACGCTTCATCCGGATCGTAGTGGTGTTAACAACGTAAGGGTGGAAACCAGCCGTACGACGGGTCGTCCGATGGTGGAACGGAGATGGGGGAATTAAATCATGCAATTCCCTCGCACATTCCCCAAAATGCATCCTATAGAACACCGAAAGGCTGGCTACTCTACGCCTGTGCTCTAGGCTTTGGAGACCATCTCGAGTTAGATCAAGGTCACCAATCAGCCTCTTCGCACGACTCTCCATTGAATCCAAAGTGGCCAGGTGACACTTAGCAGCACCAGCCCAAATGTGGCTGCAGTACTCCACACGCGAACGGACCTGTGCTTTGTATAACATTAGAAGCTGCCCAGGTGTGAAGTACCGCCGGGCCTTTGCGATAACGCCAAGTTTCCTTTGGCCTTGGACTCAATGAACCGCCCAAAGTTAAGGTTCGAGGAAATCTCAACTCCCAAAAGCTGAAGGCGGTCGGAACACTCCAAGGACACTTTTCGAAAAGTAGGAGCCAAGGTGAACGGGCTCCCTTTGGCGGTGAAAAGCTGCTATCTATTGCTATCTATTGGTGCTTTCTATTTCGAACAGCCGCCTAACAATGAGTCATTGCATTCTTCTTCCTTCTTCCTCAGCCTATAGATGTCCACTGCTGGACAAAGGCCTCCCCCAAGGCTTTCCACGATGACCGGTCTTGTGCTGCCCGCATCCATCGGCTTCCCGCGACCTTCACCAGGTCATCGGTTCACCTTGTTGGGGGTCTCCCTACGCTGCGTCTTCCAGTACGTGGCCGCCACTCCAGAACCTTGCTGCCCCATCGGCCATCGGTTCTGCGAGCAATGTGCCCTGCCCACTGCCACTTAAGTTTAGCGACTCGCAGAGCTATGTCGGTGACTTTGGTTCTTCTGCGGATCTCCTCATTTCTGATTCGATCACGCAGAGAAACTCCTAGCATAGCTCTTTCCATTGCCCTTTATGTGACTCTGAGCCTTCGTATGAGACCCATTGTGAGCGACCACGTTTCAGTTCCGTAAGTCATCACTGGCAACACACACTGGTCAAAGACTTTAGTCTTGAGACACTGTGGTATCTTGGTCATTGCATTGCAGTAGTTTTATTTATAAGTTGTTCATTTTGTCTCTGAACAAATTTAACAATGAAGCATGCTTCAACTGCACGGACGACAACAGGTCAAGCTACCCTAAACTGTCTATTTGTTTTTGTATATGGCAATGGTGCCGATGTCGACAATTCTGCCAAAAACTGTCTAGTATTCCCAATCAACATTGAGCCTTAAAAAAAAACCTGACAGATTGTAGTAGCTTGACGTGCTGTAGTCTGTAGAATAAGGTATTTGAATAAAAAATAATAATTAATTAGTCCGTCAGTCAGATTTCCAAAAAATACTAGACACGTATTTTTTCCTTTTTCATATAAATAAAAAATGAAGACGACACAGCGCGTTGAAAACTCGTGTGACGTCCTGCACGCTACACTTTTTTAGCGGCCAGTGGCGTCACCAGCCACTACTCCAGATCTTTGATGCCTCTTATATTTGACAATTTTTATTGATTTGATAAAACAAAATACACGTATCCAATATTTTTCTCTAATCTGAATGACGGACTAAATAGAATATTTTTTTTTACCCATTAAACATCCCTATTATTGAAGTCGTACGATCGACATTTCTGACGACATGTATCATTTGAACGCATGCCCGCAATGAGAACCAACCATAAACTTCTGCAATCAATCAAAATGTTTATTTCAAACCTCATATGCCTGCTTTCATTGACACTTATGAAGCGTCTAAAACTAGATGCAAAGTTCTAATTATTGATCTTTCCTATGGAAAAGAGCTGGCAAGAACTGTTTTATTGCCGGATCTTTTCTAGGTCAACGTAAAAGTGGGCTCTATCCCCCTAAAGAAAATCCTTGTTTAGTAAACAAGGTTTTGTTTACACCAGGTTTAAACCACCTAATTAGTTAATTAATTATCAACCTAACGATTATAGAAATGCGATTCTTTACAAAAAGAATTACAGGTTAGTCCGGCAGGTACTAAGTTGTCACATTAGTATTTTAAACTGTGCCTTAATCTAAATAAAGTTCGAACGCTGACTGAAACGTCTAGAATTAAAGTTAGATTTCGTTTTATATAATAATAAGACGGTATAGGTTTTGATTCCTTTGCGAGTGTCTAATTATACCGCATAAGCGGAACATACACGCCCGTATCTTTTTATGAGTTGACATAGTACTTAGTTTGAATTTTTCGCTAATTCAAAGGATTTTTTTTCATTCATTTATTTATTCATATCAATTAACATTGTGTTGAATTTTACATATAATATAATACATTTAAATAGAATAGCCATATATAAAAGAAAACATAAAAAGAGAAACATATTGAATTAAAATTTAAATTAGACATATCGAGTCATTCTATTAAAAGTATGTCGATAGATATATATCCTTATGTCAGATATAATTACAAAAAGCAATGTCAATTGCAGCCTTGAGTATGTGATATTAATTTCTTGATACCTCCACGCGTTCCTGAGAAAAAGGTCTTAACTTAACAGACGGACAACGAAGTGATTTTATAACGGTGCCGTTTTTCCTTTTGAGGTACAATACATCATCATATCATCAGATCAGCCCATAGCACTGCCCTGCCTGCCCTAAATACCTATGTTCACTGCTGGACATAGGCATTTCCTATTGTATCTACAACTTGATTTGCTACCACCAGCCATCCTGCGAATATCGTCGTTCCACCTTGCCTGGGTAGACGTAGGCTACGCTAGCTGATTACAGTCCACACCACAGACTAGATAAAAGACGTCTTTTATCTGTTCCGTGTTCAAGCCAAGAGAGCTAATGTATCCACCATATTGGCCTATTTGGAAATGTCCGCCAATCACCCGTGGTATGGCGGCATTCTGTATTATAAGGCTTAATAGCGTCTGTGGGCGGGCGGATTCACTCTGCGTTGTTTCCTTGACGATCTGAACAATGCCTCGGATGCCGCACATAGATTTACCAACGAAATAAAAAGAAGAAGTTTATGTTTTTGCGATACTTGTTCTTCATGTGTGACGTAACTTATGCACAGAGGAATATATAAGACGAGAAAAAACGAGCAACGACCCGACGAGAAAAATAATCTGGAAATTCTAATATAGACCTTTTGGTCTTGTATTGGAATTTCTGGATCATTATTCGTTTGTTACTTTTTACATAATTTGTGTTATTTATTAATTTTCTTTTTGACACTGTTTTGTCTAGTTTTATATCTTCTTGTACGAGTCATAATAAATATCTTTTCGTTCTTTCTTTTAAATGCTAGCAGAAGTGTGAACTAAAAACAAAAACCTTTATTTAAATAAGCAAACATCTTCGCTCGTTCACAAAACATGAGATTAGCATAAAATATGCGCTGAGTTCAAAGCTTGGTTCAATCTGAAGGGCGCGGGCGGCCGGGTTTAGTGTTTTTATTCGCTTCTGCGTCGCGCCCGCATGTCAATGTTTGCAGTTACAAATGTTGTGGGGCTGCAGGGACTCCCCCGTGGATTATCCGCTATTGTCCTGACGGGAAACAGACATCACAACACATCTATTTGTAACACGCTATACCTATTAACATTTCCTTGTTTAAAATATTCTCCAGAAAGGTATGTTTACCTGTTCTCGGTCCATTTAAAGTTTTCTAATGTTTTATTTTCTGTTTTGATGATACGTTTTGTAACAATCAATATGTTAATCAGTGGTTTATAGGTTTTTATGACGTTCGGCGCGTTGGATGCGCGTTGATTGACCTGTAACTAAGGTTTATGGTTAGATCATATTTTTAATTGTGAAAGTGTATATTAGAGAGCAGTAATATTCCTATTAACTCTTCTAGCTGAGCTTAATAAACACATGTAGGCAACAAAACTGTTTTATGATGTAATACCTATTCATGCCTACCACTGGACGCTACTAGGTACATCTGATACATCACTGAACGGTGTAAAGTACCTAGTGTTTCAGGTGCAAAATGTAATTAGCTATTTTTTTATTTATTTATCATACTTCTTAACCTTTCCTTTGTAGCATGTCAATTAAGCTCATTTTGTTGTGTTGTTTCGTTAACTACAGCTAGTTCATCGAACTGCTATTATTTTCATCTATTGTTTGTTTGATCGTAGTACTTTCTTAGTGTTAGTAGTATATTGTGGTATATAGTGGAATCAGCGGTCGCTCCGTATCGGCGGAGGATCATTACCGACAACTCCGGCTAGTCAGTATATTTCGGTACGTGGTGGACTCAGCGGTCTGGCTATGTCATCGAGAAATTATCACCGACAACCCCGACCAGTTCGTATATTGTAGTATGTGGTGGACTCAGCGGTCGATCCGAGTCGGCTGGGAATATTTATCGACAACTCCGACCAATAAGTATATTTTGGTATGTGGTGGACTCAGCGGTCTGTCTATGTCGACAAGAAATCATCACTGATAGTTCCGACAGTTAGTATATTGTGGTATGTGGTGGACTCAGTGGTCGGTTCATACCTGCCTGGATCATTACCGAGAATTCGGTTCAGTCAATGTATTTTGGTATGTGGTGGACTTAGCGGACTGTCTATGTCGGTGAGAGTTCATTATCAATATCTCCGCCCAAGTACATTGTAGAATGTGGTGGACACAGCGGTCGGTCCATGTCGGCAGGAGATCATTTACCGCCAAATCCGACCAGTCTCGCTGTGCCAGCGCCTCTTCCCGTCTCCTTCCACTTGTTATTACATGTGGCACGCGTCACTTCACTCTATTATATTCACCCCTTGCGATTACAGTCGCGGGGGAGGCAGTCTTGATAGTTTTCGCCCGTACTGGATAGGTCACTTTTGAGAATCACAGCATACTTTTATAGTATCTTATTACCTAATTTCCACCTATGTATATTACCATTTATAACAAGGAATAATGCTCTGTCTGCATGAACTTATACGATCATGACTGTCTTGTTGTGGTCTTCGTGTTTGACACGGGCACACATTTTTATCAAGAATTCATGATCGTTATCGTTCCAGCTTAACTTACAAAAATAGTGAATAAAGAAAAAAAGAGGCCTTAATGATATATTATATACAATACCAAAGTTAGTGTTGTATAAATAATATGACATATAAAAGGTTTTTTTGTAACTAAGTAGTTACAAAAAAATTTGAATCTCTCTCTATTGAATCTTTAAAAAAGATCAACACGATTATTGCAGATTTTAAAAGCACGTTAAGCCGTTGGTCCCGGTTGCCATTCGAAAATCTAATGGCAGTCGTTATGGGTCGTTGGAGCCCTCAAAAGTCTAAAAATTGGTCTAACTGCAATGCTTAGATATCGCCTTCGGGTTGTGGAGGTCAGACGGCAGTCGCTTCACGGAAAATATCGAAGTTAACTTCGATATTACGGTGTTATATGTGATAAAATGAACAGTTAGACTGGTAAAGCGGACCCCAGACTCCAAAGCTGAAAAAGCTACGAATACGACTAGGAATAACGCTGAGATAATGATGATTTAATCCGATGAATAAGGGATGGTTCTGGAGTGGCGGCCTCGTACCGGAAGACGCAGCGTAGGGAGGCCCCCAGCAAGGTTGACCGATGACCTGGTAAGGTCGCGGGAAGTCGATGGATGCGGGCAGCACAAGATCGGTCATCGTGGATAGCCTTAGGGGAGGCCTTTGTCCAGCAGTGGACCTCTATAGGCTGAAAAAGAAGAAGAATAAGGAAAGTTTCCGTTTTTACCGGGTAATCAATCACAACAGGATAGCTCAAATGTGTCACTGTATAATGTAACTGGATAATGGAAAGACGACACTACCATTTAATTTAAACCAAGCGTTGGGCTAACAATAAAATTTTAAATATGGCGTGGACTTTCTTTTTTGATTTCCTCCAGGATTAATATATACTAAATATAGGAATAAAAGTAACATTGGGTAGAAACACTAATAGGTACCTATTATACTAGCTAAATTAAAAAAAAAATAGTGCGTGTTGGACTCACGCACAAAGGGTTCCGTACCATTGATTTATGAAATTTAAAGGATTTAAGTTATTTGTATGAAAGATTACGCCGTAATAAGCGGTTTACGGTTTACAAGGTAAAAAAAAACTACTAAGTTAGAGGGGAGGGGGGGGGGGACCAACTTTTTTCCACTTTGGAAGCGTCTGTAACGCAAACTATTCGGTTTAGAAAAAAAGTATTTTAGAAACCTCATATCATTATCAATCGATAATATCGATATCATTTTTGATGACCTATCCATAGATACCCCACAAGTGTATGTTCGATGAAAAAAAAAATATTTGAGTTTCAGTTCTATGTATGTGAAGCCCTCAATATTTATTATTATTTTTTATTTTTGCATGAAAATCTTAATGCGATTTACAGAATATATACATCTACCCACCAAGTTTCAACAGTACTTATAGCTCTTATAGTTTCGGAAAAAAAATGGCTGTGACATACGGACGGACAGACGGACAGACAGACATGACGAATCTATAAGGGTTCCGTTTTTTGCCAATTGGCTACGGAACTCTAAAAAATGCTGTTATTTCATACTTCATTGCTATTTTACTAAAAAAAAGTCTTGATCAAGATATATGTAGGTACTAAGTATGAGTACTTTCTTCATAAAAATTAAAAATGTTGGCAATTTAGTTTAGCCGTCTAAAAAGACGCCTGTGAAATTTACTCATAAAAATACCTAAACTCTACGCAGAAAAATAAATAAAAGTACCAAGAAGTTTTGGCGCAGTTCTTCACAATTGCTGCGTAGTACTATGAGCGGTGATTACACAGTCCTAATTCGATAAATAGGCCTCCTTCGTCCCCTCGCGCTCGGATTTCGGCCTCGGCTCTCGGCCCCGCGCTTCGGCCGGTAACTACTAACGCAATTTATTACTTGATTGCGACGTTTGTTTTCAAATGCACCTTGTTATTTTGTGAACATCTAAACTATAAGAGATGAGGCCAAAGAGAAATAATTTGCTGCTGGGACTTATAACCAAATTTTAAAATACATGTTTACCAACTAGAGTTTCCATTTCCAAGTTTAAATCGAGGAAAAACATCGAAATTATTCCTCTAGTTAAGTTATCAAAATGATTAAGTTATCTTTTTTTATAAGTGTGTAAAATATATTTAGGTAATGTTAGTTACCACATGATTGAAAAATCAATACCCAGTACCTAGTCTTTCTTCTCAGAGTGGCTAGGAACACACAAAACTCTTCTAATTGTAGGGGAGAGTGGGGGAAACCCGAACGCGGGTTAATCACGAAAGAAATAGCCATATTTTACTTGACGCCATTTCTGAGATCACGCAACCGCTAGTGCCAGTCAACAATACAGTAGACGCGGACGCACGTACTTGTCAAGGTATGGATTTTTGAACATTTTGCACGTTTTTGATGTAATATTTATTGTAAATACTTACAAGTTGATGTTACTTTTATTCTATCTACAATAGTAATTTTACTTTTAGACGGTGTAATACTCACATTTTATTCAACTAAATGACAAAGACGCAATCGGCAAAAGAAATATAACCTTCAATCTTTATTTTATTTTATTGTTTTCGATCAAGTGGACAAAGACGAACACTTCATGTCGGGTAATCCCGAACGTTTGTAATTACCCCCTTTTTTGTTGGCTCCCGTTCATCTTTTTTTTATAAGTGTTTCAGATGCCTTGTAATTACAAAAGAAAGACCAAAACGAACTACAGTCTTGAAGATCTCAAAAGTGCAATAGACGATGTTAAATCCAAAAAACTCAGCATGGACAGAGCAGCAGAAACTTATAATATTCTAAAAACAATCCTTTTTGACCACCTAAAGAAAGAAGTGCCAAAGCAACCACGGTCTGGACGAAAGCCTTTATTTATAGACGAGCAAAAAATGCAACTTGTCGATTATATTATAAAGTACAGTAAACTATACTGTGGTCTGATCATAAAACAATTCGCCAAATTGCGTACCAATACGGGAGAAAAACAGTCTTCCATACAATTTCGATTGGGTGAAACCGCTAGCCGGAAAAGATTGGTATTACAATTTCATGAAAATACATTCCAGCATATCTCTGAGGACACCTGAGGCATTGTCACTGAATCGTATCACTGCATTCAATGAAACTGATAAAATCTTTAACGTCGATGAGACAGGTATATCAACGGTCCAAAGAAACCAAAAAAATGTGGCAGTAAAAGGTCAAACACAAGTTAGAAAGGGAAAATGAAGACTACTTTTGTGTTCTTTGTAAAGATTTAATAGTATATAGATTCCCCCATTGAAGACTGGATTATGTGCTACATGTGTAAAAAATGGGCTCACGACAGTTAACATCAGTAGGTTACAAATGTGATCACTGTCGTTAGTAATGTTAGTACGTAATTACCCCACTTGGTGTTTGTATTTACCCGAATAAAGTCGGGTAAAGCCAAACACTAAGGGTTTTGTTTTTTCATTTATATTGTTATACTTCATTATAAAAATATAAATGTTGATTAATGAATTCGTTAGACATATAAGTAAACTTAATAATGAACAATGAAAGAAATTATGTGATTGAATTCCACTGTTTAATTCAAGTTTTCCCTTAGGTGTTCGTATTCCCCCCACTTTCCCTTACATGTGAACAGGTAAGTTGATTCTGAAACCTACTTACCTAATGACTAAAGTTAATATTTGTGAACCTTGAAATGTTTCATCAGAGTGACAAGTATTATGTAAAAAGTTTTGAAAATGTTTGAAGTTTTATCCTAAACTCATCTTTACTGTGTCGGAGTTGAAATTATAATTCCAATATATATTTGTTTACATGTTTCGCGAATTAATCGCGAAGGCAGATTATTTTTAAAATATACGTTAAATATGAAACCAAACATGAACGAAAGTAACATGTCACGAACCTGTAGCGGTACCTACAAACGCCACAAGCAAACAACGCGTCATACTGACGTCACACGAATTCTACATCTCGCAAGCAAAGTTTACCGTGCAACTAGCATACATAGAATAGCATAGATACGTACAACTTCCCAACATCAACCGTTGGTCAAGTGCGCACCCGACATAACACCCGTCTGGTCGAGATTCCCCCCTTCTTTATGGAGGACGAGTGAACTTTACTCCCTGTTCCTCATGCCAACACAAAGTGCATAGAATGATGCGTGACAGTTGTGGCCTTTCTACGACGTGACATCTACGAGACCCTTAAGTGACCTACGGCAGTGCTACGACAGGATTACGACACGTCTACAAGATTTGTTACGGTTTGTTGCTGAGGACTAGAAGATTGTGGTGGAAGCGTTTTGGGGGAGAGATGGTTTATGTAATTCTGACGACCATAAAGTGCTGATTCTCAGCATAATTCGAATAAATAATTTTTGGTTTCATGTCCACGGTAATGCTAGAGCAAGTAAAGAAGGCGTCTACGCAAAGTTTACGCAATGTTTGTGCGGGCGCTAACGTTGTATGGAAGAGATTTTTGCAGGCTCCGTTGCTTCTATACTGCGTCTAAGCAGTGGACCAACACCTACAAATCCAGTAAGTATAGAGTTTAAAAACTTACAATAAAACTAAATTGTATATGTTTGGGTTTACTACTAACATGTTTCATATATTACCTATAATGGTAGGTACTCTCATTACGAATTTCTTTTAAAGATTACTGAATGTTTGTCCCCTACACACTTAACTCACATTTCGTAAGTATTATAATATTTTTCATCACAGGATTATACCTACATACAAATGAATAAATAAATTATGTATTTTCTGTATAAAGTAGGTTTGTACTAACAAACACAAGTCAATCGTTTTTTTTTTAACTAGATGTGTTCGGCTTTTCCTATCTGACTACTCTGAGAAGAAAGGGCAAAACAAACTCAGAGGTTACAGTCTCTTTTACAGTCCTGACAGGCTTGGTTAGATCATATTCAGTTTAAAAGCATTAAAGTTGAAATGGCTTTTAGGTATAATGTTTCTGATAGATTTATACATACTTAACCGATCCCATACCGGAGTACACGGCAAAGTATTTATTGTTATTACCACATTACCGGCAATATCACCAAGAGTTTTACCGGAACGTTACCGCGCCTTCGCAAGTACAGCTCATTGTCAGGTTTGCGCTATCGCAACACTACGTCTCCGTGATGGCCGCTGACGATCTGCGTACAATGACACTACATCTGACCGCCGTCTGCAGCTGATTATTGCTTTCAGTGGAATGATATAGAATTCTTTAGTAGTCTCAAAGAGTTGATAAAGTAAAAGATTAGTCATGAGCAACGCGAATGCTATAAAAAGTTTATTTAAAGCTGAACACGTAATATGTATGTGAGGCACGCGGTATTTTGCTCGTTTATGGGTGACATGTGACAATTTAGTGTGTGCGGTATGGCTGGCTTGGCGTGGTCCAGCGCGGTCGGACGAGGTCGAGCGCACGCGCACGCGCCCGCTACGCTTCGTTACCAATAAGCATGATTTAGCTGATCGCGATCTGACACGCCGCCCGCGCCCTCCTCCCTCCTGCTGCCCGCCACTCCCGCGCACGATTTACAACCGCATACCGATTTTAGGAACGTAAGCCCACCTTGATTTACATCCCTGATAGCGCTGCGTATTCCGGACTGTTTTTCAATTACGTTACATTGTGACACCGCATATAGAGTTCCGAATGCCGAGCCCTCGCCTGCCCGTCCCCAGGCAGAACTAAAAGGATTTTAATAACTCAGGCCGCAGTAAATCAAAATTTGATTATGAGAATACTGCAAAAAGTGCAACAGCGGCGGGCTGCGTTCCGTTTCGCGGCCATAACTCAACCGGCCAGGCGTTGATAACAGCTTAAAATGTTGTCGGATGTTGTTGAAAAAACTGGGTTTCATTATGAGGGTAATTTATTCGCTGTACAACTACTAAATATCTAAGTATTACAATGAAGTGGTTTAATGCGGCCGGCCGGGCTGCTGCGCGGAAAAACCTCCTCATTCAGAAACGATGTGTGTAGGCTGCGGAGTACCGTCGGTAGAATAAAACCTTCAGGGTAGTGTGAAAAAGATTTACACTTGGACTGTAGAGAGAGAAAGATAGCTTTTACATATGACAGTAAATGCATGGTCAAAGGGTATCATATCACAATGAAATATAGTTTCTTAGCTTTTGTTGGGCTGTCACTGTAATTTCTGTAAAAGTGCACCTCAATCACAGTTTGCTTTTGATTTGTTTTTTTTTTTATTTAAAAAAGAAAAATCGTTGCCTCACACTAGGAATTTCTCCTGTATACACAAGCAATCAGACAGGGAACAAGAAATTGTAGGCCGTACAAGTATTTGTTCCGTGCGGGAATCGAACCCGCGAAACGCAGCGCAAGAGTCAATCGCTCAGCCACTGCGTCAATCGTGTCGTCCACTTCGTACAGTGCTCGTGCTTTACTGTCAAAGACTTCTGCTGTTAAGTAGGACCGCAAAAACATCTGCAGCTGTCCGTAGAGTTGCAAAAACTCTCTTTACCTACTAGTAGTTAGTTACCTGCATAGCCATTCAGTACGTTCACGTACTGAATGGCTATGCGTGCCTTTCAGTACGTGGACGTGCCCATCCTCGGCGTAGGCTTCATTGACCAGATTTCTTCTTATTTATTCACACATCCTGCTGACGCTGACCGTACCCGCGAACAAATAGCAATAAATCGCAGGCTCCATATATCTGTCGGCGCTGGCCGCGTTATTTACGACGCCAGCCGAATAAATCGCGCCGTGTGTAAACACCAGCACCCTCCCTCGCCCCCTCTTGCTCTGGTGACGGCTGATCACGGCCAATAGGAGGCTGGACGACTCACCTTAGCAGAATATAATCGATAGCTCGAAGAAGGTAGTAATTCTTTTTCTGGTTTACCACTACCAGTCAGCAGAATCTACTCAAGTGATGCTTGGGTTTAATTCGTGATAATAAACGACTATACGTCTATACTAATAGGCAGGAGGTATGTCTCTTTGCAGCTATATTTTACTGATAGTCGAACACAAGTCGCAATCAGCGAACAATAATGACCCGCCTAATGAAAGCTAAAGGATTTATGTTAATATTGAGTAGCTACTGGTGCGTACCGCAGAGAGTTCTGCCAGCGTCATGGTTGGCGCGCACGGAATACCAAAAGGAATTATTATTCAAAAGGATTACAGAATTGGCTCTCGGCTGAATGAATGACAATTGTTTAGTTAGGTCCGGGGCTCGATTCCCGCTCATCAGCGCTCGGTGGCGTGGTGGCGCCTCATTACGCGCTGTGTTATTCAAATATATTCAGTTTAGCCGCGGCCGGAGGCGCGGGGCTGCGGGATAAAAGGGGCGGGAGGCTCCGCTCGCTCCACACCGTTACAATAAATTTATTGGAGCAACTCATAGACGTACATACCCTGGTTCCTGGCGACGTCCGTTTATTTGTCATCATTACAGAATGTAGCCTCACGCTTTATTGAATCCCTCAGTACTAAATTAATGGGCTCAATCAAGGAGCTATCTGCTATATGAATTAGAGCCCAAGTCAATGGATAATATCGGCTATTCATCTCAATGAGGCTTCTTTTGCTTGGTGATACTAACATTCTCTGCACTTTCTGAGTTTGTTGACTTCAGCAGCACAAGGTCTTTAAGGTAAGGTTTCCTAAATATTAATGCACGGAGTGAGAACCTTAAAATTCGAGAGGTTAAAATATAATTTCGTTATAGCAATGATCGCATGAGTCACTTATATTTGCTAAGCTCTAATCTAAAATAGTGTTGAGAAACAAGAGACAATCTTACGCACTTTAAATTTTTAGTTTAATAACTCAGTTTTACGATCCTATTTCGCAACTGTAAGTTGTTGAACATAAATAACTGCAACCTACCTTTTTTGGCGATGGATGATTCAACCTTTGAACTTTAATACTTATAAAAGCTTGTATACGACATTCTCATAGGAGTTGATAGTGGTAGATAAGTGAGCCCTAGTATATGAGATCCTCTGTAAAGGGTAGTAGTAGCTACTCCTAAAGGGTTAATAGAGTTGGAAGAGTGCATCATCAGTTACACAGTTGTCTTGGTAGACGCACACTAAGTGGCAGGATGCCACAATCCCGACGTGGCCACAAACTCCTGGCAGTGGACAGTCGCCAGTACATTGACTACCAAACCAGAATCAAAACTAGTCCATAATAAATTCCAGCCGGGTGTGCAAGTTGCTCGGTAGCGAGTTCGTTACGCCGCGCCGGTAACGAAGTGTTTGCAGCCCACGGGGGCAGGTAATCTAATCTCGAGCCTCCCCCCTCGAACCTTCCCCTGTACTGGTCGCTGAAACTGTAGCATTTTTCCCAATGTTTATGCCAGTATCACAGACGGTGGAGACGTGACGCGAATAAGTTTGGATGATCGATACGCGAGATAGAATTACCTACGCCTTTGGTTTGGATGTTGCAAATTCAATTTAGAATTTGTGATGAGATTGATACACCGTGTATATGGTGAAGGAGTGTTTCTTGGAGAGTTTGGCTTTTTGTAATATTCTTGTATTCTTTTCAAACCTTTTGTAAGTAAAAACCAAGTCAAATCAACCTACCCGATATTGTCAAATATTCCCAATAAATCTTGAGCTTTATTGCTATAGCCTTAAAATTCAAAATCAAAGAAATTTCGCAGATTGTAGTAGGCTGTAATCTGTACCTTGAGTATGAGTTAAAGACGACAATGGTTTTAGAAAAAAAAAAATAATAATAATAAATAAGCCGTTGCCCACACTAGGAATTACTCCTGAATCGTGGGTGCGTTTACAAAAATTTGAACTCAAAACGTAGTATGTAGTTGTTTAACTACCATACACATATCTGTTCTGTGGGGGAATTAAACCAGCTACAAGCAGCGCAACAGTAGATCGCCAGCCACTGCGCCAACCATGTCGATAAATACTATTAATTAAAAGTTGATCTGATGTCACTTACTTATTTTATTTTTATAGCCTTTTTGATGTCCTACTGCTGGGCAAAGGCCTACACCAGTTTTTTCCACTTATATTGGATATATTTCACCACCGCCTTTAATATCCGGAAATATGAACTTCATCGATATTGCATAAAATATCCACTTAATCCATTGTCCTAAAATCAACTCTCACGCACAATCAATGAACTTTATTTACATTTAGCACCTAGATTTACCATTGGCAATGCTTCACTTTTAGAAGCTTTAAATTTATAATGATAGGGTTCAATTTTGTGCAGTGTGATGGCATTAGAGTATTGTGTGGTATCTTTTGGTGGTCAATGAAGTATGTAGGGTTGTCACGTGCGCTCTCACGCGAGTCAGCGGCGTCGGCGCAGCATTGTGACGTAATGCACAAATTGCGCGGCGTGTGCCGCTAATGTGGACGGTTTGTTGGCTCGGAAACGAAACTATTTTGTTACTTTTTGATGATGTGGGACGAGGGGACATCTTCTGTTACCTTAATAGCGGTGGGATTAAGAAATTACTCGTAATGAATTGATTAGTGCTGTTTGTGAGAACAAGTGCAACGTACCTATTTGATAAAGTTACCACAGTGAATTTTGGAAAACATGACGACTTAATCTGGGTTGCAAGTTTTGATAATCATCATCATCAACCTTTTTATTGTCCCACTGCTGGGCATAGGCCTTCTCTCATACAGAGCGTAATCACCACGCTTGCTCAATGCGGATTGGCGATTTCAGACTTAAAGTCCAGGTTTTCTCAAGATGTTTTACTTCACCTTTTAATCAGTCATTGGTATACAAGATATACTTAGAAAGGATATATAACTTTAGAAAGGTTACATTGATAGTTGCCTGAACTGGAATCGAGCCCGCACACTCATTCTTGAGAGGCTGGTGTTTTAACAACTAGGCCACCACAACTTATCAGTGACAGTTGTGGTTGTGGTGATGGAAAATTAACCAAAGACAAAGAGGCAAAGATGCATTTAGATATATTATGATGCATAAGATACATTTAGTGGAGTCCACGCAGCAGAACCAGAAACTCGGCACCAGCCAGGCTATGTTGGTTGGTCAGAACGACAGACACGGGCGGCGGTAACCGCAGAGGAACAGTACGCTGTAGGAACAGTCTCACGGCCGCGCTGGCTGAAACCGAAGAGTACGTGGAGGGGCCCACAAGAGGGTCAAGGCGAATGAGAGAGAAAACTTTACAATGATCTGCATTATAAAGTTTTATAAGTTTTAATAAGTTGAGACCTAAAAATTATGCTCTAAATTTTCTAAAAGTAACGCTGAAGAAGGGTACTCTAAATTTTAAAAAAGAGAACTTATCTTTTTATTTTTTGTTGTTACTATCTTTAAGAGTAAATTGCAGATAAGTGATTGATAGAACTCCCTGGAGGCGCAGTCAATAGTCAGCTGTCCTGTGGGATATCATATTAGAAACAATAACACGACGATTGTCGCAAACTGCTAGTAACACACGAACTAGTCCTGAGGGACTATCACATTCACACCCCGGGCCAAAGGGGTGGTACGCCAAAACACACCCTATTGTTTACACCATAGAGAATACAGCTTGCCTTTATGAACAATAATTAAGAGTTATCTGCTGGGCGCTAAAATGTTACATTTAGCTTGTTGGGTTAAGATATAATTATTTAAATATTTGCTAGAGTTTCCAGATTCTTACTAATAAAGGACAAAACGTTTAGTCGACATAACTGCGTTAAAAATTCAAACACCATTAAAAAAATATAATAGGGATTTAAACACATTTTAGCGCTCCTCAATCGTTCTGTGGATGAAATCCAGTTACAGATCAAAAAATAGGGGTTGCCGTGTCTTGGGGCCGGCGAGGGTGACGGGCGAGGGGCGGGAGGGGGTGTCGTTGTAATCGCATTGCTCCGGTCGGCTGCGCGCGCGCCTCCCGTGTAATCTCGTTGTCCTAATAGTCTTAAGGCGCACAAAGGGCTGATCAAACGGTGCAATTTGATGCGCCAAATGTCGCCGTCAAAAGAAAACCGACGCTGACTTGGCTCAGCTTGCTGTATTAGTATTTTGGATAGTAACAATTACTTATAACAAGGAATGCTATCCATTCACTCTTATGACTAAATTATTTAAAAGAAAATGTGCGAATGGTTATCTGTGAATAGTTCTTATGGTGTTGAAGAATTCATTGACAAAAATTGTTAATGTCAGTTACTAGCCCCGCACGATGATATTGCGATTGGCGGCCATCTTGGTGACGTAGTCTAACTCGCACCGTCGGTACCGTTCGCAAGTTCAGTCCGCGCTTACCCACTTACGCACATCGAATATTTTTGTTAGCTTTTTGTTTTTGTTATCCTGTTTTATTGTTGTTCTTCAGTTTTGTTGTTTAGTTTTGTTAGCTGTTACTCGTTAAAATGAGTAAGAAATTAATTAATAGTCGTGCTCGTGAAATTATAATTAAAGTGGACAATTATTTTGTTATGGAGAAAGAGGACTGTAAGTTAGTTCTTGAAAGTATAAACCATGCTTTAAAAAGTGCTTCGGACATTTTAATACCGAAGCAACTGCTTATAGTTATTAAAAATATTTTGCAAAATTCTATCAAAGTCACGGAGTGTGTGGCATGTGCCACAGGCGTTGCAAAAAATACTGTGACGAAATTGATACGAGAGCATGAGTCAGCAACAGCCAGTGGCAGCAAAATGAGAACTCCTACTAAAGGAAAAAGACAAAAGAAGAAATATTTCGACGGGTTTTCCTTAACAGCTTTAAGAAATATTATAGATTCAATGTATACGGTGAGGAGAGAAATACCCACAATGCGCAAAATCTTGGCGGCTTCAAAAGTAGACCTTAATTATACTGGTAGTGAAACTACATTAAGAAAAATAATTAAATGTGATTTGGGCTACCAATTTAAACGATGCTACCAAAAAAGACTGGCCCCAATTTAAAGACCCCAAATTCAAGCGTGGAGGGCTAAATATTAACGACGTATGAAAGAAAATTACTCGCTTGGTGAAAAATAAAAGACAAAAGACCCGTTATTTATCTCGACGAAACGTGGATACACGCACACTACACGGTAGAAAAATGTTGGCAAACAGCAACCGATGGAGTGAGATGGAACGACAGCCCCGGTCGCCGATGGATAAAGAAGTTAAAGCGGTTTTGTTGACTATGCCCTTTTAATGTTTAAAGCAGATACCAAAACGGGGGATTACTATGATCAAATGAATGCTGAGAATTTCACCAAGTGGCTTACAGAAAAATTAGTACCCAACATACCACGCAACTCCAAAATTGTGATGGACAACGCCCCTTATCACAGTAGGGATGAGAATAGGCCACCAAGTATGAACAATAAAAAACAGTTGATTGTTGAGTGGCTACAAGATCACAACATCGACTTTCCCAACGACAGTACAAAACCTGAACTGTATTTATTAATTAAACGGCACAGACCGCCGAAAAATTATAAAATTGACAATTTATTAGCTGGCAATGGCCATGAAGTCGTTAGATTACCACCTTACAACTGCGGCCTCAACCCCATTGAGTACATCTGGAACCTGGTAAAGACGAGGGTGTCAGAAAAGAATGTGTAGCAGTTGGAAAGTCGCATTGAAGTTCTGACGTTGGAGGCGTCGCAGTCAATAACTCCAGATGACTGACGAAAGGAAGTCAATCATGTTAAACGGCTTGAAGAGGAATATTGGAATAAAGATCGAATAACTGACGAGTTATTTGTCATAAATACGGCGACGACAGTGAATCGGAAACGACAGACACAGAAAGCAGTTCTGATTCGGAAGACTATATACATTTTTTACATATTATCCTGGTTTTATTTATAAGCTGATAGATGTAGGTAGTAATTAAAACATGACTACTACACAGTGGACTCTGGTTCAATTCCCGCTCGCAAATTAACAGAAATGTAGTTAGAAAAAAATAGTATACATGTAAGAAAGATATACGAATAAGTATATTTTTCTTACGTCTACAAAAATTATTTCCTTGAAATTTTTAATAATGAAAGTTTGTTTGTCAGAATATGGGTGAGTAGGTAACCCTTAACCCTAATATTAATTTATACATACACTCTTTATAAAGAGTGTAATAAAATTATATAATACAAATAAACCCTTAACCCTAATATTAATTTTGCATTAAACATTCTTTTGCTAGCTGTCCTTTTGTGTGACAGATGACGTCACAACGCTGTTATTGTGACAAGGTTCCATCGCAATATCATCGTGCTGCATTTTGTGTTGGCAAAACATGTTCTGTTCCAAATTTTATTTTTACCATATTTGTAGGTATACTGTGTTTAGGCAAATAAATATATTATTATTATTAATGTAGTTTCCTTATTTTCAATCTTATAATCACGTTACTCAATGGTTACTCTAACAGCCGGTCAATTATGTAAAAGCTCACCCTGAAAAGTTGGATGAAGCTGGCTTAGGTTCAAATGTCAATAGTGTCAATCTCTATAATTAATTGCAATTAAGTCGTGGTGGCCTAGTGGTTAAACTACCAGGCTCTTAAGTAAGAGGGCGCGGGTTCGATTCCAGGTCAGGCAAGTACCAATGTAACTTTTCTAAGTTATAAGTACTTTCTAAGTACTTATATTTTGGACAGCAATGACTAATTACAAGTTGAAGGAAAACATCCTGAGGAAACCTGGACTTTAAGTCAGTAATCGCGTATTGAGCAAGCGTGATGATTACGCTCAATCCTTCTCTGAATGAGAGGAGACCTGTGCCCAGCAGTGGGACGATAAAAAGGTTGTTGATGATGATGATAAATTGCAATTATCTACAGCTCACTCCGCGCTTCTAAGTTATCACAGTGATAATGTTACAGAATCACACTGCGTATGTTCTTTTCGTAAACGTCAGCAAGAAAAAGCTATAATCAAAAGTGTAATAAAATAAAATGGGGCGGTGTGCAGCTGACTGCTGACCCCCGCGGAGCTGCTAAACGTCGTTAATGTGTGCTCGGAGTACCGACATCCTGCATCGGTTCAAGTGAGCAAGTTCGGCTTGTCTTCCAAGTACCACTTTAAACCATCAATTCTACCGTTCGCTTTGACATTGTCTTTTTTATAATTGTAACTTTCGATTGTTTTATCTTCGAACTACATACTTAATGAAGTGATTGTATTGGTATCGACTATGTACATAAACTGAACCAGCTCACTTAGCATAACCACTGCAGAAACAAGGGAGCAAATGTAAATTTTTGCGGCACGATATTAAAAATTTAAACGCGCGTCTTCCATAGAGGCACGCATTGTAGTTTCACGGTGATTGCTGCACGGAGTGCGTGAAAATGGCACCTAACCTGAGTGTGATGGCAGACAGGACGTTTGCCCGTTCTAAAAAAAAAAAAAGAGATTTAGGTAAGTATATGTGGACTAACTCAGTTTTTTTACTAACAAAATAGATCTTGTTGTCTAAAATATAAATCTATATTATTATATAAAGCTGAAGAGTTTGTTTGTTTGTTTGAACGCGCTAATCTCAGGAAGTACTTTTCCGGTTTCAAAAATTCTTTTTGCGTTAGATAGCCCATTAATCCAGGAACGCTGCGACCAATGGGAAAGGAGTATATAAAAAAACAGATCGATACCTATGCGGGTGACACCGCGCGGTGCAGCTAGTTAATAATAATAATAGGAGTGCTTTTCTTAGTTAGCTTTTGTTCTATTTCACAGGAGCTTTCTTCTATTAGAAACAGTTTCATTTAAAAAAAGAAAACAGTAAATGATTTCTATTGCGAAGTTGGTTAGCGCACTTTCTCGCAACTTCCAGACAGAGCAATGTAATGCCAGGCAAACACAGTAGTCGTTCTGATTGTCACGTCGTCGCGACTATCCCTCGGGAGAGGAAACTACCGAAACATTCACTAAAGCGCCAATATTGACACCCACAGTTATAATTGAATCCGTCTGTTGTATGGTGTGCGTCAGTCGAATGTTAGAGGGGGGACCTACCTCGGACGCAAACTGTTGTTGGGTCGACGCGACCCGCGACGTGTAACACTTGTCACAAACAGTGCGACATAATTCAAACAAAGGGGTTGAAAACATCGAAATAAAAAGCAAAGGATTTGTTTGTTGGTGTTGAAACAAGTGAACGCTTGTTTATATTCCAATGAGAGTAGGGTACAAAAGTCGATAGCGCATAACCAAATTCTACACTATTTATTTTGCCTAAAATATCCAAAGTATTAATGCCACATTCACTTAGCGCTTCGCGTCGTCTCTACCTTTCATTTAAAAAAAAAGCTACTCAAGCATAAGTATAAATTCAGATTCCAATCATAACGTATTCTTTACATCCACCTGCAAGTTTAGCGACAATATTAAAAGTAATTGGCGTGATTATCATTGTGTTGGTCATGGTCTCCGAGGGTAGATGGCAGATTAGAATCTCGTACAGTCTATCGTACGATAATGGTTTTAGTGTATCTATGATAGCGTCCTTACACCGTGGCATTAAGAGCCTTTTTGATACCTCTAGTATTACTACTGATGTTGGCTGATTATACTTATGATCTTACTTTATGCGCAGGTGATGTCAACTGACGTATCGGCAATGATGTGGCGGCGTCACAACAATAACAGTGGATGTTTTATAATGGAAACTGATAAGATTAATATCTTGTTTGCGGTGGCTTTTCGTAGTTGCAATTCTAACTAGAAAGCTTTGATAATTGGGGGGTGGGGGGGGGGGAGGTACTCGAGAAAATAGGGAAGCGATTGCTGTCTCTCTTGATGCCTCCAAGGCATTCGACTGGGTTTGGCACGCTGGTTTTTTGAGTAAGCTTCCCGCGTGCATCATTTTCCCTGGCCTGACTAGCTGGGTAAAAGACTACCTCACTGACCGGTCCCACCGAGCTTTTTCGACGGATGCTCATCTGAGCCTACTAATGCCGGGGTTCCTCACGGGTCTCTACTTGCACGCTGTTCCTGCCGCATATTAAAGATCTGCTGATGCCCGGTCTGCAGATCACAGCATAGTTGTGGAGAGATACCTGCCGGATGCTCGGGCTAGTAATGAATCAATCCGGTCCGAAAGAGAGGCTATGGTAGAGCGAACAAATGTTGCACTTTAGGCAGTCTCTATATGGGGCAAAGCCAATCTTGTAGCATTCAATGCCGCCAAAACATAGGCGTGTCTTTTCACCGCCAAAAGAAGCCCGTTCACCTTGGTTCCTACTTTTCGAAATCTATCCTTAGAGTGCACCGGCCGCCTTCAGCTTCTGGAAGTTCAGGTTTCCTCGAACCTAAACTTTGGGCGGTTCATTGAGTCTAAGATCAAGATGGCTACCAGGAAACTTGACGTTATCGCAAAGGTTCGGCGGTACTTCACGCCCAGCAACTTCTAATGTTGTACAAAGCACACCGTTCGTGTGTGGAGTACTGCAGCCAGTACTTTGGATTCAGTGGAGAGGCGTGCGAAGAGGCTGATTGGCGACCCAGATTTAACTCAAAACGGTCTCCAAAGTCTGTAGCACAGGCGTAGAGTAGCCAGTCTTTCAGTGTTTTATAGGATGCATTTTGGTGAAAGTGCGAAGGAATTGCATGATTTAATTCCCCCATCTCCGTTCCACCATTGAACGACCCGTCGACAAAGCGTTTCGCCTCCTCTTTTATACCGCGAATATCGAGGGACTGGAAAAATTTGCCAGCGGCGGTGTTTCCGTCGGACTACAATTAGAGTGTCTTCAAGACTAGAGTGAATAGGCTCTTAATAAATCAGCGCTTTATCATCAACGATTGCATCACTGCTTACAATCAGGCGGGATTGCGGTTCATCACTAGTTTATAATTCATTAAAAAAAATTGCTCATTTATACGATAAAGAAGCTTGTTATATTTTTCCTTACCAATTATTATATTCTACATATATAAATGTACATTAGAAAGACTTGGCAGCTTACGCAAGAATTGCCCTTCAAACAATTGTGCTTTGCCAGATAGATTAAATCATTAGAAATATGTGCGTATTGACAGAAATGTTTGCTGCATGTCAGATGATAAAATTAGACTAAAAGAATCAACGATTTGGTCGCACTTAACGGACGTCGCCATCGCGGCAGCCCAAGACTGCAGGACAAGCTTGATTCGCGTCGTAGGGGTTGGCCGAGACTCGCAAAACATAGAATTGTGTGGATTGGGAGAGGGAGGCCTTTGCCCTGCAGCGTGACAATACAAGCTAGTTAGTTCAGATTAGATATATGTATGTATGCCTTCGTCGAGTTGCGGACATCAGCCCGTATTACCTATTAAGTATTCCAAATATTTCCAAAGCTCTCTCGCCCTCTCGCAAAAAAGACATGACATTTTCGTAATAGCTCCACTTATATTGATATTCAGTGATTCTCATCCGAGTAACCTCGCAACAGATCCTTCCGTAGACGAGAAAAAACGCAAGTGTCAAATTAAAAGCGCGCCGGTCGCCGGAAGCGGCCCCCGGATATCGCGCTGAAAACCGGATAATTGCCGGTCCAACGCCGGGGGGAATGCGGAATCGTAACAAGTTCACAGAATATTTTATTTAGATGTATTTCTGCTTAGTATTCAATGCGCTTCTCAAAGATTCTGTTCACTGAATAGCGATTTTTACTGGATCAGGGAATTAATAGTTGCTTTCAACATAATTCCTAATCAAACCCATGCGTTCCAATGTTAAAAATATCTCAAGTAAGTATACCAATGAATTATTTATATGTATATAATAATTTAATCAGTCATAAAGACACCTTAGACAAAAATATTGACAAATTATGGGCGTATAATTTAGGTAGCAATGCTAGGATATTGCAAGGCATAGCCTTTGAGCGTCCTTTGTGTGAAAGTTCATGTTTTTAGCTAGTTAAACTAAAAATAACGGCTCAAATTGGCTGAGATATTACAAAAAAGAATTCTAATTCAATATTGAAAGTAAACTACAAACAAGGTAATAGCTGTTAGTTCGCATAGTTATATATACTTATATGTTGTCTTAGTGCCTCCCATGCAGCAAGAGCGATTTAACAAAATTATTAGACAAATTTAACAAAATTTCGTTGTGTTCAGATTCTGATACGAATTTCTGAATAGAATATGAGACTTTTAGTTCAACAGTATTATTAAGCTCTAATAAATTAAAATTTAGGTACATAATTTAGTTGTATCTAATCTCGGCGACCTACTAATGACTAATGTCAAAAAGTTTTAAGAATGTAAGCGAATATTCGAAATTTATGTGACAGAGCAGAGAGAATTAATTCTCGTAATTTGAATAACGTTGACAGTTTCTCAAGAACTTTTCGAATTTCCTTACATTTTGACATGCTATTGGCAGTTGTTTATCGCCGAGATGAGTCTGCGACTAGATTTTGAAAGTTTTAAAGTAGGTACGAGAATATTCTTTTTGATTGTAATAGTCTCAGAATTGCTCCTCTGATAGTAAATCTTATACGCAACGCCACTTATTTCGTAGTAGTAACTTTTGCGTAGGTAATAGAGTTTGACCCTAGGGTTAGATTCCTCAAGGTTACAACCTATGACCTGTACGCTGTAGTTGAACTATATAATAGGTATGTCTGATATTGATTTCTAATTCAATAGTATAGTAGTGATAGTATCGTAGTCGCGTAGTGCGTAATTTGCGTAGTAATGCGCGTATCTAAAACAGAATATTTATAAAGATCTGCTCAAGTACGTTAAGCGTTTAGGTCTACGAATAAATACTTATGGTAATGTATAATTGGTTGAAAATTACACTAATTTATTGGATCAAATGAAACAAAATCTTACATCCATTCAGGTATCAAGATAATACAAAAGCGTTATAGAATATGTAGAATTTTTTATTTCAGAAAGGAATCCATAAGGTTAGTGACAATTTCACTCAACTTCTAGTGTTAGGCTTACAGACAAAAATATAAGACGCAGATATACATACATACCTACTTACATAAAATTAATACGTAGCTTTATATAAGTTACTCTTTTATGCAATCTCGTCATTACGTATCTACTGTTAATGTTTGATTGTTCAGCATCTGTTCAAATAATGGAATAACCTATGCTAAAAAAGAATTATTTGTTTTTTTTTATATTCAACTTTAATACATCAAATATCAAAATTTGAACTATCGAGCTATTATAGGTTCATGAGATACAGCTTGATGATGGAGAAATAGGCAGAAAAACATCGTAGTCTTATTGTCCCCATTAGGTACGGAATCCTAATAAAATTGCGATTCATTTCGGTGGTAAGCGTAACACTTGCGAACGGCTCAACCGATTTATTTAAGTTATTATTTAAGGTAAAAAATAAACACAATTTTCGAAAAAATTTAACGTCTTTTCTATTGATATATCCGTCCCTTGGACGACTGTCGGGTCAGCTAATTTATAGTGTTGGCTAAACTAATCCTTTTCAAGTTTCTGATGCTTATCTCGCTCCCGTCTTGTTACTATTTAAGTGTCATCAAAGCCTGATAGCAGTGATGTGAGTAATTATGCATGAGCGTGTTCTCACTCACATCACTGCTTACTATATAGACGGGATCGCGCTCAAGCATAAACAAAAAAAAATTAAAAAAATCCTTTTAGGTAGGTACCTACATAAAATTTGAAACATAATTATCTCCAATAAGTACCTATAATTGCCTGTTTACGAGTTGAGGAGCACTTTAAACTGAGCTTCGAGATACATATAAAGCTCAGTTTAGTAATTTCCGCATTAAATCTGTCGCTGGGGGACATGACTCGCATCCGGAGGACACTCGGCACACTCGACCGTCCACACTCATCACCGACTCTATAATCGCTTAATGACGGACGCGGGCGACATAAAAGCGTAACGGAGATGGCTGCAGAAGGTTTACTAAAGGACTGTAACACAGAAACATGATACATATGTGACATTTCACCTACAAAATCGTATAGTTCATAATAATATTTGAATGTATTTGAAGTACCTACATTCACCTTGCTAGGTTTATATGGATAGACATATAAACCTTAAAGCAAGGTGAATGTACTTCAAGTACCGAAATTTTGCCTACAGAAAATCACTGACGCAAGCACTATTGCTTGCGTCAGTGATTTTCTGTAGGTTCCATTCAAACCTGTCCTTCTGAACTTTTGAGCGAGGGACACAAACCGCGCGCTCGTCCCTGGGTGCACAAGAGCGCTGATTGCGCGGCAGCGGCGCGACAAGCACTAATCCCACACATTATCTACTTAGCACACACTCCACGAGACGCCAGTGGGGGAGACTATTGAACTATATGAATTTGGAGCAATTAATATGTTCTTTAAGTAGTCGTGGTGGCCTAGTGGTTGAAACACCAGCCTCTCAAGTATGAGTGTGCGGGTTCGATCCCAGGTCAGGCAAGTACCAATGTAACTTTTCTAAAGTTATATGTACTTTCTAAGTATATCTTGGACATCAATGACTGAAGGTGAAGGAAAACATCTTGAGGAACCCTGGACTTTATAAGTCTTAAATCGCCAACCCGCATTGAGCAAGCGTGGTGATTACGCTCAATCCTTCTCTATGAGAGGAGACCTGTACCCAGCAGTGGGACGATAAAAAAAAAGGTTGTTGATGATGATGAATATTTTGTTTCGTCATAGTCCCTGTATGTTTCAAGAATGTCACTCTTAATACATTCTTTACCATTTGTTCCATTCGCTAAAGACCTTTGTGGCGGCAACGTGCCTGCCACGAAAGATTTTAATCTAGATTCAAGTGGACTGTATTTAGGATAGCAATATATTATAAACTGTAAGCAAATAGGTATATGATAGAATGATGCCTTCGCAGTATATCCCTCTGATTAAAGTGATACCAGCAACAAACCTCTTACCTCCAACCTTCAGGTGCGGATTTCGTAGACCACCAGCCCAGATCACGAAAAGGCGCACGTCGACACAATTCACTGGTAGACTTCCTCACTTTATTAATTTTGAATTTTGAGGCCTAAATCTCCCAGTTAAAAGATCGTGGCCATGACTCGCTAGCTTTTCAATTCGAAAGGAAATGTCTTGGCACGACGTGTGTCGTCCAGCGGAAGGAGCCCCACTCCTATGGTCGCGTTCCGTTTACTTTAAGTTTTCGGTAGCGTTCACCGCCGATAAACACAAAAATCGGAAGAAATATTTAACACCTTCCACTTGGAAAAAAATTTGGAAGTCCTTAAACAGACTCCGGACCCAGGATGGCCGAAGTAAATTGCTGTGACTTGCCTGTACGCCAGAGCCACGGTATACCTAATTACCGGACAGGTGGACGGCTGATCTTCCATTACATATTGTGACTCAGAAAGCTCATTTTAGCCGCTATTCCCAGATAGTTAGAAGCCTAAAAGTATGACAATCAGCCTCACTAAGTACAGGTATCGTATTATCCAGTAATTGGGTTGTGGAAGACACGCCATATAGGTACCTAAAACTGTAAACTTGACGCGAAGCTGACTAAAACAAAGTAACCTAGTCAGAAAAGGCTAGGCAGATTGATATTGATTCTGGTATTGGTTTGAATGGTTTGCGCAACAAAAATTGCATTAATTTGCTTGCTACATAGTGGTGAATAATTAACTAATAATACAAAATAGGGCCAGGTTTTAATTGAATTTTAATAGCCGGCGTTAATTTGATCTGACTTAATTGAAGGAGAGAAATCGGAGTAAATCTAGATACTTCTGTCTGATTTATCTATCAACTGTCATTGATGGATGTGGAGCAGCTTTGGGAGGGGTGCTTACGTCATTGGTTCTTATCCTGCAAGGCTTTAGCGGAGTTTTAAACATGAATCATGGAATGAAGTTATTCAAAGGTTATGTAAAGTGCCACACAGCGGCCCACGATTAAACTACGCACGTGTATTTAGATCAAGGCGGGTTCGTACTCTGAGACTCTGGAAGTTCCAGAGTCTCAGAGTGGGTTCCAGACTGGAACCCGCGGCAATGCTATAGGTACACGAAGTCGTGGCTAATAAATGCTAAAACTTTCCTTTCATTTCGTTCCACTTTAAACTACAGCACTTTTTAGGTACATACTTTACTACATACCTACATACTACATTATTTAAAACTTGTAAATAATAGAATAGAATAGTTCTTTATTTGCACAGAAAGTAAGCATAAGTACCTACAGATGTTAAATTTAGATAATCCTTAAGCTAACTCAACTGTCTTAACTAAGGCATGCAATTTTATAATAATAAGTTTATACTAAAATCAATAAATAGGTACTCATTCACACTTTCAATCAAACCAATAGGTATAAGTTAAACATGTCAAAATGAAATTCAGTAAATAATTTGAAATGGGAACATAATTCATAATGTCCAGTTTAATAAAATGACAATAAAATATGTCAACTTTTAGGTCAATATCTACAATTAAATTATAATATGAATTATCTAGTACAAGTCAGTAATTCCTATAGAGATGTCACATACTAATTTAATTTTTAAAACATGAGAAATTTGCCATTTGAGTAATAACAATTGTGGATTAATACATTAGTCAATTTCTTTTTGAAAAATGAGGTTATTTGGTTATATTAATTTGAGTAGGTATTTGGTGCCTTAATAAGATCGGGCCTATACTACTGTATTCTACCTATGTAAAATACTTTTCTATATCAGCGCGGTATTGGAACTACTAACAATAACCAAATTGTGACATCTCCTGATTGCTTAATTTCTATTTTCGCACACTTTAATAAAAGATACATGTTTGTTTTAACATAAAAAGTGCCACACAGAGTGTTAGTAAGTTTGAGAATTTAAACAGCGTTTTGAGCCTGTTGATGATATAGGTTATGACTCCTTAAGAGGCAAATGTTCAACAGTTTTGTTGCAGATTCACAAGACAGTTTGTCTTCATTCTGCTTCCGGAGGGAACATCAAATTAAAACCAATGAAGTTTCCAGGTTGGGCATTACCTACTTTAGGTGTCCATAATTTATTTGTATTCGCGTCTCAATCAGGGCAGTACGTATAGTTTTACTGTAACATAATAAATAACATATTTATAATAACAAATTTTCTCGGTGGTAGGCCATAACATCGGCTGCCGGCAAAAGTTACCACCCATCAGGCAAAGTCTTGTCGCCAAGCGGTTCGTTGTGGTCCGGATGATGTTTGGTGAAGCCATACGGAGGACGGGTCTGAGCAGTTATGTTGCGATGAGAGCCAAGTACGATGCGCCAAATGATGTTGTGTCGGGAGTTTGGTCGCGGAGGGTCTCCATAATACTCCCTTTGGCGCAGCTTCGTTGGTCGGGTTGTTGGGTTTAACATTGCATCACCTCGGTGAACGGCTGAACTGAACTGCCGTCTACGTTCCTATTCACTCAGTTTTTTTTTTGAGTGAATAGGCATATTAAACCAGCGCGCTTTACCATCAACGATTGCATCACTGCTTAACATCAGGCGGGATTGCGGTCAAACACTAGTTTGTAAATATACAAACATAAATAGAACAGTTCTACAAAATATAAGTTCTTGAGGTGTTAAAGGCCATGCGTGTCGCAGTTGCGTGCTCGCATTTGAAATAGAGACCCCGAACATAGGGACAAGGGCCTCTCGACTGCGAAGCGTCAATCAACGACGATTCAACATGTTGGCAAATTGTTGGGTTGAAGTACCCAAATGAGGGTTTATAATAAATAGGTATGTTTGGCATTACATGTACAAAAATCAGTCCTCTTGGCCGGTGTTTCTGAATACCTAAGTACTACGTTTAGTGGTTTGACTATTGGATCATTTCACAGATTTCAGTTTCCACATCTCTGCTATACTACCTACCTATCAAATAAGATATAGGAATCTACCTATGTTCTGTTCTTGTTACAGAAAATTGGAAACAGATTTAGTGGAGATCTATGAAGATCTCCACTAAATCTGTTTGTTGTTGTTTTTGTTTCTCCACTAATACTGTTGGCTATCGTTAAAGGCAAAGTGATGTACCCACAGTAGGCACTTAAACTATTGAAGAGTCTGTCATAAAGTAGTTTTGAGAATTGTTGTGGCAACATAATTATATTTAGGTATCGTTGGCAAAACAGTCATTTTAAATTCTGATGACTATTGGACCCTTCACAAATATTTGATAGAGCCACTTTTATTGTTCCTGAATGGATCCTAATACGACCCGTTCAGTTTTGATTGACTGGTTTGAACATTCTTTCAATAAAATATAAATCATGTATAATTTACAATTTCCTTGATAGGTAGACGGTGCTTTGTGTGTAGCCGCCATAAAATGCCCATAAACGTTAACAACGTTGTCTCAAGTCTGACGGCGCCGCTCGCCGCTCGCCACTCGCACATGGCGCGCAGCTTCTCGCCTATGTATATCAACGATTAAGATCAATTTGCAACATTCCCCGTAAATATTAAGTTCACTTTGAAAGTAATAAAAAGTCGGAAACATTGATGGCCGTAGTTATCAATCATGAACTCATAATTGAAATCCAATACGTCACGCAAAGAGCCGGTTTGCGATATTTTACTGAGCGTACGCGTACCTACTATTAATTTTGTGGGGAGCATTTTTTCACAGAGCCATCGAACACCTTTACATAGTGAGGTGCTGGGGGGGAAGGGGGAGGCATGGTAGTGAAGGGCGTGGGTGCTGCGGCGTGCTGGGCGCGGCGTGGCCAATGGGAACGAGCGCGCGGCGTGCCGGCCCGCCTCCCGGAGCCTCGCGCTTCGTGCGCCAGTCTCGCGGAGGCCGGGCGCGCGCGCACCCGCTGTCGTGCCCTGTGCGACATGTGCTGACAGTTCAATGACGGTGTGCACATGCTGATGTGTTGTTTTGTGAGCTACAGCAAATAATAACGATCAAAGTGTTGGCTGTCAAGCTGGAGATGAAGGTAAGCGCCTCGAGATCATCCATGTTCTATAGGTACACCTGTGAGCACATACACCATGTATGTCTTATTAATTAGACTCTATTGGATCCATTTGAATCTCCACTATATCCTCTGCATAGATCCTCTTTCAACTTCTAAATCGTCTAGATATGTCCCTTTAAAACCTACCTGTACCTACGATCTATAGATGATAGCTAACATATGTGATTACATTATTGTCCTAATTTAAAATGATTATCAAAACACAATTAATATCAATCATCAGATAAACACCTATGTGTATACGTAATGTGTATCCTTATACCTAATGTACTAAGTATATTTATGCCTATTGAAACATTTGGAACTAATAATACGCCCACGTAAAGAGGCATCAATGAATAATAATGATCCTTACAGATATGGAATAGAATTTACAAAATAAAATATATACCTACCTACTTACCTAGATAGAAATTCAGTTCGTGAAAACCCGTCTGACATTAAATGAATTTTTACAATGATGAAAATTGCACATTTTCTCATCGCCTATCAAAAAGTATTAAATTCCTATCTAAATAAACAAATTCCATACGTTACTAGTTTATTTTTTTTCTATAATAGAACTTGCCTGTATAGTAACATATTATTCTCCTAATAATACCTTAATAATTATTATTTTACAATTTCCAGTAGGTAACTATTAGGTAAACTTGCAGTTAATTTCGCAAGCAATACCGTTAAACATGGCGCCTCAGTTCGTAGCGGTAGGCCCAAAGGCTTTAGAAAATTGCCGCAGAACCCGCCGTCGATTGCTAACTTAACAGTTTACTTACTAATTATTACGGATAAAATATGTAACGGACACACTACACACCATCAATCTTATGGAAACACTATGCAAAACCAATTTTTCTGTATACCTAAAAATTACTTATTTGTATAACCTTTCATTCATTACTAGTTGCGCCTCGCGGTTTCACCCGCGTTTTTCCTTATATACCCTACTCCTACTGGTCACAGCGTGTTGGTATATAGTCTAAAGTCTTCCTGAATTAATGGGCTATCCAACGCAAAAAGAATTGTTCAAATCGGACCAGTAGTTCCTGAACTGAAATGAAATCGTTTATTAAGCAAGTAGGATCACTGATCACTTTTACACGTCATATTTTTTTTTTAAACTAAATGAAGCATTAATTTTCTAACTGACTACCTCTGAGAAGAAATAGTCGAAATAAACTCAATTTTCAACTGAGATTAGCGAGTTCAAACAAACAAACAAACTCTTCAGCTTTATATATTAATTAGTACAGATTTGTAATTATGCCTGTTAGGTAAGTATATGTCATCTATAAGAATTGTGTCACCCGGTAGATACGACATATTAATTTTTTTCATTCGTTACATTTATATTTTCCACCCGGTAGGTACTGATACGGTTAAATGTTCATGTTCATAATGTCCATATGTTTCATTGTTTTACCTGGCAGGTACTGATATATGTAATTAATTCATCGATATTATTTTATTTACCACTTCATTAATTATTTTACACATTTAATAACAGACAAGAAAAACAGAACGGAAATAGGTATAGAGGTGGTGCTTATATTTCATTGCTTTTTGGTAACTACATGGAGTGCCATCATTCATCATTTTATAATTTTACAATAATTATGGTTTTGGTAATATGTTATTCATGAGGCTTGCACACAGATAAAGAAAAATATGATTTATGTTCACGTCTAACAAATAAAATTGATATGTTGCCGTAGACCTGCACTCTCCAGCGTCAATGTCTCAAAGGTCTTGACACTAATCCTAACTGGAACTTCTATCAACTAGTATTTCAATATAGGAAACCTATGTCAGATTGTCTACAATTTACATTTCATTAGAACCAATTTTACCTCTACAGAAATATTTACAGTAGGTATAATTATTTTATGGAACATAAAACGCGCGTTGGACGGCTGAAAATTAGTTTTTTTTTTAAATATTATGAACTAGCGCTTGACCGCAATCCTGCCTGATGGTAAGCAGTGACGCAATCGTTGATGGTAAAGCGCACTCCCCTCCTCCTCCTCCTCTCCTTCCCTCCTAAAGGCAAATAAATAAATAAAAACAAACGTTTCCCTTAATAGTCAAAACTACAGTTCTGGGCACTTTTAAGGATTAACATTGTTTGCGGTAAACTAATCTTTATGAATTTAATAAACAGATAAATTCGAATAGTTACCTTCAATACTTTGAGTTCTAGGTACATTACAAGGTTTTCAAACCCACGACTAATACAAGTAAATTATTTTCCTTGATTGTTGCACATTCTCAATTTTAGTATTTTCAGGTCAAGGGAAATAACAAAAATAAAATAATAATAATAATCATCATCATCATCAGCAACCTTTTATAGTCCCACTGCAGGGCACAGGTCTCCTCTCATACAGAGAAGGATTGAGCGTAATCACCACGCTTGCTCAATGCGGATTGGCGATTTCAGACTTATAAAGTCCAGGTTTCCTCAAGATGTTTTCCTTCACCTTCAGTCATTGGTGTCCAAGATATACTTAGAAAGTACATATAACTTTAGAAAAGTTACATTGGTACTTGCCTGACCTGGAATCGAACTCGCACACTCATACTTGAGAGGCTGGTGTCTTAACCACTAGGCCACCATGACTTATAATGATAACAAATGACACATGAAATAATAATAACAAAACGGAAATTTGTATAAAATATTAAAGTCTAAATAGATTTTTAGAACATCGCTAAACAAATGAAAATAGGAAATTAAAAATAATGTTTATCAATTCATAACGCTCTCCGTGTCGCGCGTACAAAAGACATCAACGAGTTACTTACCTATATTCAACTACATTTCTGCGCGATGCAATTCTAATTACACATAATAATAATACTTGAATGAGGACTCTCCATCATAACTCCACATTATCATAACCCGCTAAAACGGACGGGTTTTTAATAAATTAGCAGAATAATTTTATGTGATACTCATACTTTTAATATGGAAAAGAGCTTGGATGGGTGTTGTGCTTATTTTAAATACATTTTTATAAAATTTTATACGATAAAGTAGTTCAACTTGTATTTGTTTATACTGCGCCGCATTTTCTTGTTCTGTACCTACGCATACAGTTACTACGATTTCTGCTTTTTATAACATAGTAACAACACTTACTTTATTATAACTTTTTACGAACATGTCTAAACGGTACTGCTTTATTTGGTCCATTGTTTTATTTATAGATAGTTGTATTCCTACAAATTCAATGATTATTACAAAATATTCATATAGAAATTAAACTACTATTCTAATAAAATATATGACATTTTTAGGGTGTCGTAGACAGAAAAGGATTATATCATTGATTATAATTATGTTAAAATGTCATTGAGATTTGATAGGTCATTCCCAGGAGGTAAGCTTAATTTTCAACACCAAAGTCTGCATAGTATAAGCCCATAGTCTGGTTTAGTGCCTGGTTGATAGCAACAGAGTCCACCTCCATAACAATCTATATCATCATCATCATCTGCCCAGCATTTTTCCCACATCGTTGTGGTCAGCTTCCAGTCCAGAATACCAGTATTTGGTTTGTCTGCCCTACTCAATCCATTAATTGAGCGGTTATACGATTTCCCTTGGTAGGACTAGTTGTCAGACTTTCGCGCTTCTGACGATCTGTCACGATTGTCAACGATGCATGAATGCGACCAAAGGAGAAACGTGCATCCCGGGGCACTAAATATTCTTGGAATAAAAATATGGTCACCTATTCACGATCTGTTCGCAGCAAGCGTAGTTTAACTTGATCGATCAAATACGACTGTTATATTATAGCCATAAGTCCCTCTATGGAATTGAAACATAACTAGCCAGGGTGGGTTTACTATCGTCTCTGCATAAACCATGTCGAGAAATTTTTACAGTCGTGATGTTGTGTTAAGTGATGAATTTGTGTGTAAACAATTTGCTGGTGTATTCAAGCCTATGAGAAATACAACGCAACACATATACAAAAATAATACAGTAAGCCATGATTACGTAATAAATAAATTAATAACAGATCAGATTATTTTCTTTAAAACAATTTTTATTTATTTACTGTTTCTTTCATAATAATGCTTACTTACATATTTAATTCTTAATAAAATATAATTTTGATGGTAATTCATTATCATCTAGGATCATAAAGTAATTTTAAATGTATTTTTATGAATCTTCTAGCTGCGCCACGCGGTTTCACCCGCGTAGGTTTCGATATGCTCCGCTCCTATTGGTCGCAGCGTGATGTTATATAGCCTAAAGCCTTCCTGGATTAAGGGACTCTCCAACTCAAAAAGTTTTTTTTTTAAATCGGGCCAGTAGTTCTTGGGATTAGCGCATTCAAACACCAAACTCTTCAGCTTTATATATTTGTAAAGAAATCTGTTGTATACTTAATATATAAAGCAGAAGAGTTTGTTTGTTTGTTTGTTCGCGCTAATCTCGGAAACTACTAGTCCAATTTGAAAAATTCTTTTTGCGTTGGATAGCCCATTAATCCAGGAAGGCTTTAGGCTATATAATATCACGCTGCGACCAATAGGAGCGGAGCATAATTAATTCCACGCGAACGAAGTCGCTGGCGGCTGCTAGTAATAAATAAAACCACAATCAAGATAACCCCTAAGAGATTGAGGGAATTCTGCTGTATTCAAACATATACCTACTCATGAAGAGCACTGAAAGCATATCAGTTAGCTTTCAATGTTATCAATTATTGATTCTAAACTGCCATTACCAATTGGCTTATATCCTAGTACAGCTTATTTGTTGCACACGTTTGCACAAGTTTGTTTATTTCCCTTTCACGCCGAAACTACTGAACGGATTTGGATAAAATTTGACACTTACATAGTTTATAACTAGGGTTAACACTAAGGAGGAATAATACTTTTTGTTTCAATATTTTCTCGGTAAACCTATGCGAGTGAAATCGCGGGGGCAGCTAGTTGTGTTATAAGAACATATTTTCAATTTAATTAATAGAGAAAATTGCTGATTCATATGCATACTCTTATATTCAAATTTCTGTCATTTAATTGACACAACTCTATGATATATATATATATTTTGATTCATATTAATTTATTGCATTCCATATTGTCAAACAGATGTTACAAAAGGTTAGTCAAAAAGTTAGGTAACTACACAAATATGGATTAAATCATCATATTTAAAAATAAGTTATTATTATATAATAATTTATTTTTAAATATGATGATGACGAAACTTTTTGAATTATACTATAGCAATGACTATAGAATAATTCAAAAAGTTTCGGGTTTCGCTACGATGTAAAATAACTAATACGTACTCTTATTATATCTCTGTGGATCCCAATGCTCATTGATATCGTACCAGCGTTGATCTCATAAGCGTCTACTTACCGTGTAAACGAGCGCCAACAAAAAGTTAAAAGCTATAGAAAATAATTGTAACTTGTTATAATATATCTTTCGTGAGCTGCGTACAGTTGTGAAGCGTTAGGTGTCCGGGAGCCATGCATCATGTAGAGACAAGGGCCAGTAATCCCGCCGCGACCATCAAATCCGATTACTGTAGAATCGGGTGCACGCGATAAATCGTGCGGCCTCCACTGTCGTCGGCGATTCGTTACGATCCGATTTACCGAAAACTTATACGTTGTATAGAGAAATATGATGGCGGTCGCTTTGGAGACTAATATGTTATTTAAGGCGGGCGTGGAGCCCCGCGGCGCTGCCACCGGCTCAATGCGGATATTAATGATCCGAATGTATCAGCGCTCAACACAACCGCCAATGTCTTGTTCGCGAGTCGTGCTCTGCGGGCAGCTCACTGGCTCGCTGAGCTGACTGAGTGCACTCGTCACCCCTGACATGCACAGCGCCGTCCGTCCGATAGGAATGTGACACGCTAATCATCGATACTGCCTAATATTTTAACGTCATCAACGATCATATTTGATTTCAAAAACATATCCAATTAAGTTTTTAGTGAGCAATAGAAGCGATCGATCAATATTATCAAACAACCGACACAAACGCGCCGCCTTCATCAATACTAAAGTGTTGCAAATGAACGTTCAAACAAATTACTGAAAAAGAAAGTGACATTCAATTTGGAATAAACAAAAAAAAAAAAGGTTGCGGAGATCGTTCGTGATACAGACAATGAACAGAGAGCGGTGCAGGCGCTGATGATATCGCGCGGATGTGCTACCGTGAGGCGCATTATGTGTGGAGACGCTATACGTAAGTGATAGGCGAGGCGAGGCGAGGCGAGATGAGGCAGGCGGGGCGAGGCGGGGCTGTTTGTTCAACAAACAAGGCGCTGGAGCAAGAGCCCGCCGCTTTGTGTCGCCATGACGTGAAGGATTCTTGCTCCACTGACAGGTGGGGTCCGTGGATGTACTGAGAAACCATACAGTCTGAAAGTATTTATGTCCTTCCAATAGAACGTCTCGTTTCGTAATATCAAGACCCATTCGTAGACGAACGTGACGGATCAAATTAAAAGCCCATAAAAGTCAGTTTGTCTTTTTGCTGCTTAATTAATGTAGTCATCAAGCCAAGGTAACAAAGCATATAAATATTTATATATATATATATATATATATCTCCGCCGTTCTTAACTTGGACAATCACATAATTCATGGCAGTGAGAAATTCTCGGGCGTTGGGAACGTTACCTCTGTCTAGAGCAGCCCTCCTGCGCCTGCGCAAATAAACGACATATTTTATGCGCCGCCGCACTCACCATTAACCAGAAACTGCGTTGATTGTAGAAAGTAGAATTATATAGATAGCTTCTAGAAGTTTCTCTTTTAATATAAACGGGTTGTGCAGCATCCGGCGACGGACAGCAACCATTCTGTACTAAACAAAGATCTAAATTAGGTATATATCTAATCTAAGATTGGATTATTTATGTCTGCAGTGTATGGAAACGCGACAAGCAATAGTGATAGCTATAACCGAACTTGCAATACAGATACGGGGAGCAGCTAAATAAAGACCAATAAATCCCACGGCATTCCTCGTGTGAAACAGTATGTTGTCTAAGTTTAGAGGTTGGCACACAATACGGAACCCTTGCTAACTGGAGCGCATATCTCAAAGCGTGCATGAGTTTTAATAAGGAGCCTCTCGAGGTGTTGATTCTCGGGGCACGTCAGACCTCACTAATCAATTGTCCTCTCAGAGGTCACAAACACCTCACCGCCGTAAAAATATACCGTCTCTTAAGAAAAGCAAAAACTCTTCACTTTGATTCGTAAAATATACATATTATTTTTTGTCGTCCGTCTTTTATTGGAATACTTTTAAGCGTTTGTATTATTTTGATGTGCCGTTGCGACGTTGTGGTTTTCATAATATCGTGTGCTGGTACCTCAAATGTTAATAACTTAATAACGCACACTGCTAGCTTATACCTAAAGGCAAATCGAGGAAATTAACATCTAAACATCAATTAAGATGTTAATTTTCTTCTAATTAGTAAGTTAAAGTATTTTACTCTATACCTACTGTTTATAATTTAGGAATAGCTACATCAGCTACGCAGTTTAACTTAAGAGCAATCGAATCACTTGTAAAACTGGAGGTGCATTGCGCAAAGATACGTATGTAAGTATATCGTACAGAGTGCAGAGTGCATGCGCATAGTAATTAAACTAATTTCGTTATCTGCTGATCGCGGCGTGGGCCGCGTCACGCCCTGCGCCGGCGCACAGCGTCTATTACAAAGGCTTTCGTTCGTCTATCAAAATGAGCGATCGTTTATCTGCAATAGATAGCGGTGACGTAATTGTTTTCGCGTGAATGATGTTTGTAGATACACGGATAACATTCTCGTGTTATTGTTGGATGGAACGCTTGGACAGTTCATTCATCCGAATCATATTACAATTATGTATCTATTCATTTTTTTTTGTGATTGTGAAGAAATAGAAATGATTGTTGAGTAATAGTAAGTTTTGAATTTGACTTATCTACACCGGGTCCCGAGGCTCTTATTTGGCCAGGTTCTCAACTAAGTTAAAGACGTAATCGTAAAACATATAAGTACCTACGGTTATTTTGGGATATATGTTAATGCATGTGCGATGCGACTCTGAAGCTAAAACTTTCTTAATAGAGCGGCGGACATCAGGCAGATCTTTTAATTTAACCTGTATGTGCCGCTGTGTTTTGTCAGCTGTTATAGTTCGGTCACTGTTCTCTTAAGAAACCAAACTCTAATTGTTTAAATTTAATGAAATTCTTCTGCCTAGTCTTTTCCCAACTATGTTGGGTCTGCTTCCAGGCTAAACGGAGTAGCCGGAATACAAAAATTTTACTGACGACTGTCTATCTGAACCCCACAAACCAGTTGTGGTTTGTGGGGTTCAGATAGACAATCGTCCCTTGTCGTCTCTTGGTCCTCATAAGACTGGTTGTCAACATTTCGAGTTTCTGATTACCCGTAAGTACCGACTGCCAAAGACCCACCAATGACAGCTGGGACCTAACGTGATATCGGAGACACGGAGGGGTGTCGGCATGTAAAGATGGCCACCTGTACACGGACCAAGCGAAGCTTATATATTGTATTAGGTATATCATCATCATCATCTCAGCGTTAATCCCAGTCGCACCCGATGCTTCAGCTTTGGAGTCATGTTCGTATGGCAACCGGGACCAACGGCTTAACGTGCTATCTGAGGCACGGCCAGTGCAAATATTCATATTCATGCATACAAATATTTGCAATGCGCGGGGATCAAACCCGCGCCTCCTTGCGCAGCGGCCGCGTTCGCTGCCACTACGCTACGGACGTGTATATTAGGTATTTAGCTACCGGTCCCTGCCTATGGCTAAAATACCTACCTGCAGTGGCTAAATAACTTTTTTTACATTTTGGGGGAAAAATTTATGAAAAGTACCAAACAATATCCAAATAATAATAGTAAGAACTTTTCCACTCGGAAAATAGAAGGCAACACCTCTGTCAGATATAAAGGAAATACACATTCTAATTAATTAGGACAATTGAAGAAACAAGGGAATTCATGACACCTATAAAAATCATCCTTACAAGACTTTTATAACAGTTAAATCCGGACTAATAAATAAATAACAGCTGCTCCATGGCATATAGAAATGATGACTCGACACATTCGACTCTCTTGGATTTTTGTTCGAAGCGAAGTGGATTATTTTTATTTACTTTAAGTCGATCAGGCTCACGTTTGAATGACCTTTTTATTTTATGCGTTCCAAAGTCCGTGCAAAGTCAGACGTTTACCTTTGAGTAACAAAGTATTAACAACAAAGTAGTGTCTCACATAACTTTACATGGTATTATTAACTTTTGATTTAACTTCTATCATATTCATATTATTAAGTAAGTACTGTACTTTAGTAATAGGCTTTAGTAATAAGCTTTAGTTCCATGATCACCGGTATGAGACATTCCCAAAATTATAGAACCTTACTTCGAAATTAAAAATCTCATTAATTTGGGCCCAGTAGGTACCTATAGTAAGTATACATTTGAAATATTAATCGATCCGTTGGTCTATGTCATTCGTTTCGTCGATCTAAACAGCCGCTGGGCAAACCCTATAAGAGTTACCAATCTTCGTCGACAGTTTTTATTTTAAAATTAATTGCACTAATAATAGTTTGAGCTGTGGACGGAGAACAAAGCAATAGTTAGAACACGCCTACACCGGCTCGTCGCCTGTGCCCGCGAAGATAATTTGTTTAAATTATAATTATTTGTCTAAACATAAACTAACAGATATATAGATCAAGTGGCCTTCGTTTACACCTGAAGCAGGAAAACAGGAGAACCTTCTCGAGGCGCGGCACTGAACCACACTTCACTCTGGTAGGATTACATCGGCTAATGTATTCATATCGACCTGGCAGGCTGAGATTTAAGATAAGTGCACACGGCTTAGAGCCAGCAGTGTGCGGCTGTAAGAAATGTGAGATATTATAATACTAGTATCTTATCATAAGTTAGCAGCCTCTCGCCACTTATGCACGAGATCTGCGTCTTTAGAGCTAATACGTTAGGACATCCAGCTAGCTTTATGTCAACAGCCTTAATGTTTAATGATGTGTAATGTTAGAGAAGGCTGCGCGGGCAGGCGGACTGCGGGGCACAAACAAAAGAGCGCAGCGATGGCATTGTTTGTCCGCAAAGTGGTTTGTTTGGACAGTGACAGATGGCGGCACCTCTCACCTTGTAAACATTTAACACCTCGGCCGCTCTGCGGGCGCGGCGCGGGCGCATTAGTTAGTGCCTGCACGTGGCTGATCTATCAATACAACAATATGAGCTGCGATGATTAATATCGACGGTTCGGTGCGGTATGGTGCGGTATGTTGCGGTGTGGTGCGGCCGCCAGGAATCCAACCCCATTAATATTTCATCAAACAGACGCGAGATGATGTCTCTTGTTGTGTTAATAGTTGCTCTCCATTCGACCCACGGCGATTTCGATACAAAAAATGTTTTGATGGTCCGCGTTATTGAGAGAAAACATGAAATATCTCACCTGCAGGTTCATCACTTTGAATGGGTGGATTGGACAATAGATTATAACTTGGGTAGAAGGACCAAACATTATACCGCCCTCAATATTAAAAACCGGCCAAATGCGAGTCGGACTCGCACACCGAGGGTTCCGCCGTACAAACGTAGCGGTTTACAATTTATGACGTACTAGCTTTCCGCCAGCGGCTTCGCCCGCGTGGAGTTCGGTTATATCGCGCTGTTTAAATTCCCCTCAGGAACATCAAATTTTTCCGGGATAAAAGGTAGCCTATGTTCTTTCTCAGGGTCTAAAGATTGTCTGTGCCAAACTTCATCAAAATCGGTTGAGAGGTTTAGGCGGGAAAGCGTAACAGACAGACAGAGTTACTTTCGCTTTTATAATACTAGCATTGATTTAGAATTTTTCACAGTTTAGAGGCAATTAGATTTAAGAAGTGTTTGATATGAATTTCAACTTTAATATCTCTACGCGTTCATGTGAAAAAGGGTAGGTAGTAAGTTTATAATTATTAAAAAAAATATTTTATGTCATGTAAGCAAAAATAATATTTTAATATTTTATGTAACTTCAAATTTATCATTTTCACAATTTTTCCTGTATCTGTCTGTACTATAATATAACGTTCATTCGTGCCGAATTTCAAGATTCTGAGTTCACGGGAAGTACCTTGTAGGTTTTGATTCCCTAGCGTGTGACGGAAATTCGTCTAAGGTGTCGGTATAAACTGCTGTATATTTTGATCGCTTTAACTTAGAAGTTTGATTTTTCACTGCTTAAAGACCTAGATAGACCATAGACCTAGGTATTTGGTATAAATTTTAATTTGATACCTTTACTAGTTCGTGAGACATAAGGTAGTAAGTTTCATTTTATTAAAATATGTTTATTATATTATATAACTAAAAAAATGTGATTTTCGCAATTTTTCCTATATTTGCATTATATGACAATCCTTCATGCCAAATTTCAAGATTCTGAGTTTACGAGAAGTATCCTGTAAGTTTTGATTCCTTTGCGAGTGTCGAAAATTTGTTGAAAATATCGACATATCAGCTGTATCTTTTGATTGGCTTGGCTTAGAAGTTTGATATTTTCACAGCTTAAAGGGACAATCGACCTAGGTATTTGGTATAAATTTCAATTTGATAACTTTATTCATTCGTGAGAAATAAGGTAGTAAGTTCCATTTTATTAAAATATGTTTATTATATTATAGAACTAAAAAAATGTGATTTTCGCAATTTTTCCTATATTTGCACTATATGACAATCCTTCATGCCAAATTTCAAGATTCTGAGTTTACGGGAAGTATCCTGTAGGTTTTGATTCCTTTGCGAGTGTCGAAAATTTGTTGAAAATATCGACATATCGGCTGTATCTTTTGATTGGCTTGGCTTAGAAGTTTGATATTTTCACAGCTTAAAGGGACAATAGACCTAGGTATTTGGTATAAATTTAAATTTGATAACTTCATTCATTCGTGAGAAATAAGGTAGTAAGTTCCATTTTATTAAAATATGTTTATTATATTATATAACTAAAAAAATGTGATTTTCGCAATTTTTCCTATATTTGCATTATATGACAATGCTTCATGCCAATTTTCAAGATTCTGAGTTTACGGGAAGTATCCTGTAGGTTTTGATTCCTTTGCGAGTGTCGAAAATTTGTTGAAAATATCGACATAATCGGCTATATCTTTTGATTGGCTTGGCTTAGAAGTTTGATATTTTCACAGCTTAAAGGGACAATAGACCCGAGTATTTCTTGTGAATTTCAGCTTAATACGTCCACGCGTTCTTGAGATAAAGGGTCTTGACAGACAGACAGACAGACAGACAGACAGACGGACAACAAAGTGATCCTATAAGGGTTCCGTTTTTTTCCTTTTGAGGTACCGAACCCTAAAGATTAAGAACTATCTTACAAAAACGTATTCATAAACGAAATTAATACATGGTTAATGACTAACATGCTTTTTAAATAAAAAATAATATCCTTAAAATTAAAACGTTTAATATTTGGAATGGTAAGTATCACTGAGTTGCACAAAGCTGATGCAAACATGGCAATAACGGAAAATCTTTATTAGTGGCATTAAAAGTTGTCTTCGGGTCGTCGGATCCTCAGCGAGAGGTGCCAAGTTCTCAGTATTTAGGCAACAATACCTTCAGCCTTTTGTCCGCATGATGTAATGCCAAGCGACCGGTGGTGACCAGCCGGCGTGTGCACGCGCTTGGCGAACGATTGAAATTAGTTTGCTAATAACACCCTTATGTTTTTTTAGTCCATAGTTATTTTAACAAAGACACTCAATGTATACACTGGTTATAAAATGTCTTTTGGGCGCATTTATATGTTTAGATCCGACTAAACAAAAAAAAAAAAAAAAAATTTAAGAGAAACACTTTTTTTAAATCGCTATAGTTTTGTAATAGTTGCTAATAAAGTCCTGAATTATGGAATTGACTTTCATACTCACATAGTTTATACATAGGACATAGTACAGTGTAGTAATATTACAACTCTACCGATTTATAATATTATCTTCTATAAAACTACGTGATATTGTTGTATTCGTGTCTTTTGACTTTTTCACATAAAGTATGGCAGGAAATGAGAAAATAAAATATCTTTGAAATTTCTTAATAGAGCCAGGGGCGCGTTTATCGCAATAGCTGGTAATAACAAGCGTTTTGATAGGTCCCGCTCCAGCCGCCAGCACGCGACGGCTTATACGATGAAACCATTACCACAATACACTCAATACTTATGATTATGTTATGCTTATGAGGACACGCTACACACGCGATCCACAGAAAAAGCATTGAAATTAAGTTTGCTACATGGTTGACAAAAAGTGCTAATAAAACATTACAGAGTAACAGAGATGAAGAGCCCAGAGGAGATAACACTTTCAGATTTTTAAACGAAACAGATTGAGGCAATTAGGAAGAAACAAATACCACAGAAAGATGGAAATATAGCTTTATAATGCTCACAAAGCACAAACCTATACACCAAAATAAAATTCCGTAAATACTAAAAACCAGCTTGATCTTTAATTTAATTAATTTTGTAAGTAATTGGTAGAGCCGTCAAGTTAATAAAATAATTTACGCTCAGAGTAATAGTAAATTGCATGGTTTATCTATTTTTGTACACAAATTGTACGTTTACGTTCTTGAAATATGTTGTTAGGTGTTGACGTGATTGATGTGATGTTTCGATGATATCCAAGGAGAGTCATCATCATCATCACAGCGTTAATCCCAGTCGCATCCGAAGCATTTTCAGCTTTGGAGTCTGGGGTCCGCTTTACCAATCCAACTGCTGAAATGGCTAAACTTCGACATTTTCCGTGAAGAGACTGCCGTCTGACCTCCACAACCCGAAGGCGACATCGAAGCATTGCAGTTAGACCAATTGTTGGACTTTTGAGGGCTCCAAGAACCCGTAACGACTGCCACTAGATGTTTGTATGGCAACCGGCACCAACGGCTTAACGTGCTTTCCGAGGCACGACCAGACCAGTGCAAGTATTCATATTCATGCATACAAATACTTGGAATGTGCGGGGATCGAACCCGCGCCACCTTGCGCAGCGGCCGCGTCCGCTACCGCTACGCCACGGAGGCTGTCCAAGTGTGATATCCAAGGAGAGTACGAATGTATAATTATGAGGGTTTTTCTCATCATTTTAAACGTTCAAAATCTAGTTGCAGTCTCATATCGGCAGCTAATAAATGCAAATAAATATCAAGAACTTGTCAATGTAGGGAAATTAGCAGTATTTTTGACAGATTGAGACTGAGATCAGATTGCGAACGTTCTTAAAATTACAAAAATTGCTGCTTTGCTTATAAATTAAAATATCTCTTAATATTCATTTATTAATTCCTAAGCATAGCTCTGCGAGTCGCTAAACTTAAGTGGCAGTGGGCAGGGCACATTGCTCGTAGAACCGATGGCCGATGGGGCAGCAAGGTTCTGGAGTGGCGGCCACGTACTGGAAGACGCAGCGTAGGGAGACCCCCAACAAGGTGGACCGATGACCTGGTGAAGGTCGCGGGAAGCCGATGGATGCGGGCAGCACAAGACCGGTCATCGTGGAAAGCCTTGGGGGAGGCCTTTGTCCAGCAGTGGACATCTATAGGCTGAGGAAGAATTCCTAAGCGCTACACTTATTGTAAGGTTCGAATATCACCATTGTACGGTAAGCACCTACGAAGCCTCGGCCCGGATCAAAGCTCGAATTATACCTAAGAGAGGTCATATTCATATTTTATTTCACTGAAATGAATCTTAAAAAGCTTGCTTTATCAAGAGTATTACCAATAGAGGAGTTATAAGGCGGCATGAACAGTTACAGAATAACATTTTTCATTATAAAGTTATTATGGGAGTTACATAAAGGCGTTGTATATCACTGCGGTGGTTACAAATGTGTTCGGAGCGACGCACAATGCGCGCCATGCATCACGTGCGCCTGCGCCGCTCCGCTCCGCTCCACTCCGCCCCGCTCCGCTCGCCCCGTTCCGCTCACGCCAGTTAATGTCGTCGTCGGGGTGCTCTGAGGTGTAATCCCGTCGTAAGTGCTCATTTCGTTGGGATTAACCATGTTCAACTTAGTGTAATTTATCAATTTGTGTCCGTCCGAAGCCGGCTAGCACACTTTATATTAACGTCCACATGTATTTATATTGCCTCTTATTATTGTGTTTACTTATATGTATTATTATCATTACTAACTTAGCATACTAGGAATTAGGAAAACTGATACCGGGGCACAGTTGCTGAGCTGTTTGAGTTACTTAATATATTGCGACGGGCATCGCTTTGCTTTTTTTACCTGTTTGAATTGTATTTTTTTTTTTGTTTTTGAGGTATTATAATGGTGGATTTATTTATTGCTAATCTTGAAGTGATGTGATAGATGGTAACTTGGAGGATGTGTGTGAATTGTGCATCAATTAGTCATCTTCACAGTCAAACAAGATTAACATCGAACCTGCTCCACATCGGCCTCGTAGCGTTCATTATGACTATTGGTGTTAACAGCGTAACTTGATGCTTGTTTTACGAACTTAATGACTTGTAACTATTTTTGATTACACAGTTATAACGTATCGGTTTGTCATAAAGTTTGATTTATTAAAAACTTCAGCGAACATTTCATAATAAATAAATACAAAACGCTATATTTATTGG